>OU795041.1:18976361-19496336 GCA_917208275.1 Patella pellucida
TAGAAAGCATGTTCACTGTCTACTATTTTATCGAATTCTAACTGCCAAGGGATCTTTTACGTGCACACCTATGTGTACACAGGTCTCGGTTTTTCGATCCACCCGAACAACTAGACAGCTGTCCTTGTCATTCCCTCCATCTTGCATCACTGACAAGGGAAAACCACGCTGGAGATCAAACACCGACCTCCGGGTTAGCAAGTCAGCGTATTACCCACTTAGCCACGTGATTCCCCAAATTTTAAAAAAAACATCTGTAAACTTTAGCTTCCATTGGACGGATGGTAATAGATTGCTAGTCATTTACCAAGAGTTCTTTTACGTGCACAGCCACCCTGTACAAGAGGATTTCTAGTGGGTCATGGACCAAGTAACTTTAATTTAAACACACATTTCCATAATTGCCTGAATAACTGACCGCGCCTACTGCAATTAGGTAAATAATAAAATATATTATTTTATTGTGTATGAGTTTTTCGTACCTTCAGAACGACTAGACAGCTTTCTTTGTCAGACCCTGACAAGGGGAAACCACGCCGGAAAATTTCGATAAACTTTCTCGGACAATGCAGGGATCGGACAACCGACCCCAGGTTAGCGAGCCAGCGTCTTACCCACTTAGCCACGTGATCCCCCGAATTAAAGAGAGGGGTTAGGGTAGGGCAAGTGTCAGAACTCGAAATTCCAGTTATTGTGTCATACATCACACGAAAGTAGGTTTCTATGGCTCTTTAAATTTACTTGTTATTTTCTTGTGTCGTAGTGTCTTGATGTCGTGGTGTCGGGTTGTCGCCTTATTAAGGGCGACACCATGACATCACGACATGATACCAATCAGCCACCTATGGAAGCGTATAGGGGTCAATAGCGCGATAGATAGCGCAATATTATGTTGGTAATATGTCTAGATATTGTGATTGTTGTGATGACTATACCACTAAAAAGACAATTTTAGCTCAATTAGTTAAATCAACGCACCATGTTGTATGACACCATTTCGTTCTTAATGGGCGCGTTTGAGTAATGGTATTGATATTCTGAAGTTTTGTCAACATATTCCATTTATCGCAATGTGGTATGTCGGCATATAATACGTGACAGATATTAACCGAACACAAATTGGCGACCTATTTGGCTAGCGACCCATTCGACCGATCCAGCTGGCAACCTGTTCGTTGGCAACCTATTCAAAATAAATTCAGCACTCGGCCAAACTCATCTATTTTTATCAACCAATATGTAACGTCCATCAAATGAAAGTAGAATATATTATTATTTATCCATTCCTTTGGCTCAGAATATAGATGTAATTTCGCATTATCTTACAAAATTCTAGACCTCCAACTAAATATATTCCGAAAGTTGATTGAATAAGCTTTCGAAATATTATTATTCTAAACATAGCCAATTTTGCAAAATTTTATATGTAAAGAGAGACCTGTATTTTGTTCTAAAGTCCAAATTCGGATCATAGTACAAAATTGAAGGTGATTAAATAAGTTTTCCAAATATTATTAGTAAAAGTTTGATAGACGTTACGTTGGATTTTATTGGTTGATAAAAATAGATCAGTTTGGGCGCCTGCTGAATTTATTCTAAATAGGTTGCCAACGAACAGGTTGCAAGCTGGATCGGTTAAATAGGTCGCTAGCCGAATAGGTAGCCAGTTTGTGTTCGGTTAATATCTGTCACGTGCTAGCTATCACATGATGTAAACAATTAGCCATGTGGCTTAAATTGTGTCACTTTGTCCAGTTTAGAAACTTAATTTACACAAACGCGTTGAATATTAAACCTTCAAAACACCGCAAGTTCATGTTCTTAATATCCTAATAAAGATTACCTTTCATCAGATTTTCTGCCCAACGGCGAAACGACCATAAAATACAGCGCTAAACTTACTCCAAATTTGTATGTTTACTATAGTGACCAGTGAGCGTGTCGAACCAACTACGTCACTTCCGGTATTAATAAAAATTAATTTCTCGCTTACAAATTATTTTTTGCATATGTTATAGGAGGGATTATTTTTAAATATACATTTATTATTTATGGAAACCTTATTGCAAATCGTTGGTCTTCCCCTTTTAATTCGGTGTGTTAAAATGAAATTTGTATCATCAATTAATTGGAATATTGTAAAATAGTACAATTTGTTGATCAGAATAAAGTTTGGAATATATTATTCAGTTGCAACAAGAGTGGTATTTGGGCTTTAAACATAAATTCCTACAAGGCTATGAAAATCTAAATGAAATTTCGGACCATTTTGTTTACGTTTTGATATTGTAGTTACCTCCCTTTGCCCAATGATTTTTATATCTTCGGAGTGAAAAAGAGAGGGAAAATGGGGTTTAACGTACACTCGGCACAAACTAGGTCATTTCAGGACTATTTTTCAATTTTATTTCAATAATCAACTTGCGTGTCGTAGGGGTCTTAAGCAGTGGGTCGTGGGGCAATCTATTCCTTCCACAGTACAATCGGGAAACCGAAACCACACCACTTGACTCCTGACCTTAGGATCTCAAGAGCACGACTTAAAGAGAGAGGGGGGCGAAATGGGGTTTAACCGCCACTAGACACAAACTAGGTCATTTTGGCACTAACATATGGTTTATTTTTTAATTTCAATAATTCGCTTGCGCGTAGGGGTCTTTAGCAGTGGGAGAAAACCGGAGGAGCCGGAGAAAACCAACGAGGTTCGACAGGCGACCCTAATCCTTGCCACGTACAACCGGGGATTCGAAACCAGGCCAGTTGACTCAAAGACAGGCTTCATGATACAGCGCGCGCCCGCTTACCATTCGGCCATCCACCCCCATCCCCAGCACGACTTAAACCATTCGCAACCCAACCCTACATTTAAGGGTAAGACATTTGACACAATTTATGGAATTGAAGAAAGATATCGTTTATAATAGATAGAAATCACCCGATCTGTAGCCACAAAGCACACCTCATAAATGTTTAAAGTTTAAAGGAGCTAAATCGCAAAAGTTTTGGACCTAGAAATTGGCACAAACAGATCGCAACGCACAAAATAATGTACTATGAACTATGACATTATATAAACTTTTTTACATTCAATCGTTCCGTTTATCAGTAATGTTCGTCGAAATACGCCAGAAGTCTCAACTGAAAGTCAGTTTCTAGCGTCTGGTTATTCCAGTCAACACCGATAGTATTTACATGTATTGTGCATGCTCTACAAAAAAGAATGTGGCATCATCGTTTGACATGACTTGTGGAATATGTCTAGTCTACTTCTTTGAGTAACTTGTTACAAATGGCGCTGAGACGCATTATGGTACACGATTCATGTAAAAATGGTAAATGTTTTATTTTGTCATAAATATTCAATATCAGAAGCTGCCAAAAAATCGTGTCTTCAATGTCGAAGATTTTGGATAATATTCAGTTAGAGACTTAGCTCCTTTAAATTGACTAAATGTTAACTATTTTAGATTATTTTATTGATAGGGTGTGAAATTTACGACGCTGACAAACGACTCCATTAGTCCTTCTGAGGTGTATAATAAACGCCTTAGTTGTGCAATAAAAGAAATTAAAAAAAAGTCATTCATCTCACTTCTGTCAACCACTTATAATTTATTCAAATATTCTATATCGTCTACATAAATTTACTCATGTACCTCGTATTTTATTTCTCTAACTCAACCTGGACTGACCCTGTCACGACAGGCATCTCACAACTCAACATTAAACTTACTAAATATAGTGAAAACAAAATGGGTGGCTGTCAGTCCTTTCTTTGAAAACAGGACGTGCTCTCACGAAACGTGCCCTAAAGCTAAATGCATAAAATGGTAAGTCTGAGACGAATTTTTTTAAACGTCATGCTGAGATCGTTTCAGACCTGACATCGACCTCCAACCTCGTGTTTTTTTTCCAGATCCTCCGATTTTCTCCCACTGCTAAAGACCCCTACGCGCAAGCGAATTATTGAAATAAAATTAAACCACATGTAAGTCCCGAAATGACCTAGTTTGGGTCGAATGGACGTTAACCCCATTTCTGTCCCTTTCTCTGACATCGACCTGGGAGGGACAGTGTCTAGTCGTTCGGGTGGGACGAAAAATCGAGGTTCCGTTTACCATACATAATATCTATGGTAAACGGAACCTCGATTTTTATTATATAAGCGCACACGTAACAGATCCCTTCACGGTAAGTCCGCCTTCGTTACCCAATCGACGCGGAAAGGTAATACGTTAAACAGATTTCATTCCATTTACTCCATTAAGCGTGTGCGTGATTTGATACTCACGACACACACGTATCGCTATATATAAAGCCACAGGAGGAATTGGGAATGACCTAGTGGTCTAAAGTGTCGCGCTTCGAGCTCTAGGTGAACTGTCACCCCTGGTTTGCGGTGAAAGCATGTGGCTTCGAGCGCCTTTTCAACCTAGAGGGCTCACTCCGGGTATTCCGGTTTCACCTCACAGCAAAGAACCCTGCGTTTGAATGTAATGTACATAAACCGAGGTTCGTCTGCGATATCAATCAAAGAGTAAGCGGGTGTTTGATCCCGAATTAGAAGACGAGAAACATAGTTATCAAAACATTTGAAAAGTGTGTCATTTGAGATATGGGCAATCCGAAATTGAAACTAAAAGTTTGTATTTCTTCGAAGAGTATTACATGGCTTCAAATGGCTATACAGAATCATTATAAATGTTTCGAAAAGTTTTGCACATTAAATTATATCTGGGCGGTCCTTTTAACACGTTAAATTGAGCAAAACCTAGAACAGTGGAGTTTCCTTTGACATGTTGAAATGAACAAAACATGGTAGGGGCTCCTTTAACGTGCTGACATGGACAACACGTAGAACAGCGGAGAGCTTCTTTAACGTGCTTAAGTGAACAATACCTTGAAAATGAGGGAAATCCGCTGAAATAAACAAAACATAGAACAGTGGAAGACTCCTTTAACGTGCTGAAGTGAACAATACCTTGAGAATGAGGGAAATCCGCTGAAATAAACAAAACATAGAACAGTGGAAGACTCCTTTAACGTGCTGAAAAGAACAAAATCTGGCATAGTGGACAATAAACAAGAAACGGGTAAATATTTTATTGTTCTTTAGTTTTGTTTTATCTTTTATTGTAAATATGTCTTCCTTTAAGGAAATTTGTTTTTGGTAGCTTATATAATTTATGTTCTTCAATTCATCAACAACTGTCAGAGATGAAATAAAAAAACCACGACCTTCCTTGGGCATAAATTATCTCTTTGGTATAGAATACTTTCAAATGAGAAAAGTCACTGAGTATAAATATAACACAACTTTTCCTTTATTTTATCTAAGATAACCTAAAACTGCTCAAAGACATTTGGGGGATTTTAAATCCTCGACACAAATTATTTCAGTTCGGGACTAACATAATGGTACAATTCGCTTGCGCGTAGGTGTCTTTAGAAGTTGGATGACACCAAAGGGCCCGGAGAAAATCCAGGTGGTTGGACAGGCGACCATACTCCTTGTCACTTACAACCGAGGAATCGAAACCACGCCAGTTGACTCAATGGCAAACCTTATGATACAACGCGCATGCGTTAACCATTCGGCTATCTAACCCCCTTTATATTAGGAAAACAGAATCAAGATAACAATGCTAGAGATAATCTCCCGGTTTGGATTCAATCGGATTAACAGATTTGTTCCAGGACGCAGCAAAGACAGATCAGTGGAATTTTGAATTCGTAACATCTCTGTTAATACTGAACGGCATTGAACCATTATTTGGACTGATATTCCTTTTGGACATTCAACTTTTGCAATTATAGTGTAGATTGCATACCATCAAAGATATGTATACAGGCTTTAAATAAATTTCTTGTGGATGTGAAGTAATTAAAGTCATTTATTAAGATTAAATCCTTAAATGACATTTATAATGGGAGGTTATAACATTCGTCATAACACAACTTTATGAATATGTTAAAATTGTTTTAAAATAGATTAGAATAAAAAAAAAGTCGCATCGTGTTTTAATCATTCCCTTCCTGGACTGACTGAGAGCTATAAAGGGTGTAATATAGATCTTTTTTTAATCTACAACAAAACCATAGCTTATCAAATTAATTATGTATAATGTAATAAATTGTACCCCCCCCCCAAGATAAATTAGAATTAACTGCATAGGTCGGACATTCGATCCCTACATTGGCCGAGAAGGTTCGTCCAGATTGACAAGGACAGCTGTCTAGTCGATCGGATGGGTCTAAATACCGAGATTCCGTGTATATATATTGGCGTGCACGTAACAGTTCCATTGACAGTTGCAAAAAGATATAAGAGTAGGCCGTAGTGCCGCTGTCTGGGCAACATTTCCCTCATAGCACACTGTATGACGTATGCCCGTCTTCATTAGCAGAGCTCGGAGGAGAACAGTAGGACGTTGATCACCATTTAATTTCAGATCTTATTTGATCTATAACAAAAACATGGCTTATAAAATTAATTATGCATAATCCAATAAATCCTTAATTCCCCCCCCCCCCCCCAATCATCCAGCTTCGTAGAAACAATGATGATAAATTAGAATTGACTGTACATAATTATGTTTCGTGACCATTTATCTTGTTAACATCGTTGGAGTCATTACGAGACTAGTCGAATTACTTTAGCCACTACAGGGCCGGCGGAAGCAATTCTTGATTGGGGGGTCTCTCATCCTAGGTCCAGGGATGTAGCCGGGATTTGCTGAGTAGTTGTAAAAAAAAACTTTGGCGAGCATAGCGAGCCCATAAAAATTTGGGAGGGGGGCGTGGTCTTTTGTGAAAATTTAATCCTTATTCAATTATTGGTGTATTTCCAGAGCATTTGCTGTCTTTTATTTGCTTCAGTGCAAATCAATTTCCATTTATATTATATTCAAATTTATATAGGCTTATTCTTAAAATGGTGTTTGTAGTATTTTATATTATTATTACGGTGGAATGAGAATCAGGTCAGACAAAAGTTGAGAAAGAATAAGAAACATTGACATGGTGGATAGGCTAGGATTTAATATAAATTCGGTAAAATTAACCGTAGAATGCGTACATTAAAAATTGATCGTACAACCGAACGTTCGACACCATTTATGACATCAAAACCTTTAACATTGAGGTGCCGTAAATTGGTCTGGGTGACCGTGAAATGAATAGACCTGCACAACTTCTAAATTTAAATAAACATAATACCAATACTTCTTTCTTTTAAGTAATTTGGGATGATAGGGTATACTACGGCACACAAAAATAAATAATGCCGTGTCAGACATGGTTTGCGTGGGCTTATAGTTACCATGGCTTTGCCGTTTGCCGGGGTGGTAAATTTCGAGTGCGGAGTCTGAGTACAGAGTGAGAGGAGGACGAAGTCGAGGGGGTTTAATACGACTGGGCGGCTTTCTTCGATTTTTTCTTTGTGCTGGGCGGCAAAGAACAGTGCCGCCCGGCGTGGCTACATCCCTGTAAGTCCCTATAGGCGAAGGTCCAGGGAACGCAATAGCCTGAAGAAAAAGGACTTGCGGCCAAATTATTGGGGGGGGGCTAAAGCCCCCCCTAGCCCCCCTACTCCGCCGGGCCTGCACTGATATGTACGAAGGTCTCAAACGAGATACTAACTCGTCCAAACGGATTAATATATGTTTTTTTGTTTGGCACTAATGGGCCTTCGTAGATATTCATGTACATGAAGTTCATTTCGTTTATGTTGTAAACATCTAAAGAAGCCATTACGAGACTTGAGTTAATTTGGCTACTAACATACATGTAGTTCATAAACAGTGGCTTGTTGTTAAACAACATGCTTTCAACCAATAAGAATATATAAATAAAAACAGAACACGGAAATGAAGAAAAGTATATAATACGTAGATTAAGTAGCCAAGTCTCTTACTCAATATCATCCTAAATCTTCAACTTTAAAAAACAAGAATTAATTGTCAATTTAAATCAGCATTGATAATGTGATCTTACCGGAAAAAGATGGGGTTCTGATTTCCAATATTTAAGACAAAAGAAAATTTTTATCATTGGTAAACGAATCGTGTACCATAATGTGTTTTAGCCCCAGTTGTAACAAGAGACTCGTGGGACGAGGCTAGACACATTGCACCAAATCAAACGGCGTATTTAGACTGGAATAACCAGACGCTAGAAATTTGAATTCGATTGAGACTGCTGGCTTATTTCGTGGAACATAACTGATTTGAAATGAGAGTAAAACGGAAACCATTAAATGTAAATCAGTTGATATACCTTCATATTACAGTATTATTTGCGTTGCGACCCACTTCTGTCAATGTCTAGGCACCAAATGTTATATTATGCAAGGGCGAAATATGTCTATTGTAGGTCTTTCTATAGGCCTGAAATGTTATATAAACTATTAATTAGACATTAATTAACGTATCCAGACCAAAACCAACTCTCGATGTCAACGCAACCCTGTGATATTTATTGTTGGATTGTGATCCAATTTGCTGTATAGCTTTCTTCTAGATTTAACGATTAAATGGATACTCGAGACTGTGATTTTTTGTCGTACCGAGTTCAGTAATGATAATCGAGTCTATGCCGAAAAGGCAATCGCTAAAATCTCGGTTCAGAGGGGATCAATGTGACTGAAATTTACAGAAAATTGCCTTTACATTATCTAGTTTTTAACTATTGTAGCGAGAACTGCCAACTCTATATCTAATCTTCCATGATATATCTTTAAGTTAATTTGGTGTTTAACGGTCGATATTTAATCACGCTCGTCGTCTTCATTATCCCAGTTGGTTTAGAAAAGTAGGACGTCAAATTCCATTTTATTTACTTCGTTTTAACCCTGCTAGAAAATCTCGAAGACCTTTCTCGCCAACCCCGGATTTCCTTAGCCACCGTCGCTCCCAATTCCCACAGAACCTTAAATATGCAAAATATTTCAAGACAATTTAAAATAAAAAAAAATCCCTACAATCAATTTTGTGTCAGGTTCAGCGCCAGTGTAATTAATATGTCTTTCTTTTACCAAATGTCACTTTAGATAAGATGTCATGTAATGGCCGACTTTTCGCCTTAATATATATTATACATGTACATGTAATGTCTTTTAACGGCTCAGTTGACTCCACTTTATTACAGTCAGAGTGTTTTAGAGCCCGGAGGACACAAAATGATATATCTGGGCTAATTATCATGCGAAACAAAACGTACAGAATTCACATTGCAACGTTACCAGTGAACAAATTCCAAATATTTTTAGTTGGTTTGTGTAAATGAAATAAAATTAAATGGGGTTTAACGTCCTATTATTCTATCCTCCAACTGACCAATTGGAGACGAACATAATATGTCATACACGGTCTACTTTTATAACGAGTAGTAATTATTACTTAGTCCTCATCGAGATTCGAACTCTGAACATTTTGAGTGAAAGCCCGGTTACTTAACCATAAAGTCGCAGATATTGAACAAACGGCCTGAATTCATAAAACTCATTTTTTTTCCTTCTTGCTGGGTTAAAAGTTGAGAGTTAAGTGATTTAAACGAATGAAGGGATTAGTAGGTGTGATTACAGGTACTTTGATCCGATCATAACCTAGTTATTTATTTAGTGTTAATTGATTTATTCTATTCTTAGTACATGTAGATATAAAGACTATATATTCCATCATACACAGTGGGTCGCCCTTTCGAGCCCAACATTGTGATTTTTCTCCGGGTCCTCCGGTTTCCTCCCACTGCTAAAGACCCCTACACGGAATCCAATTATTGAAATAAAATTGAACCATGTGTTAGTCCTGAAATGACCAAGTTTGTGTCGAGTGGACGTTAAACCCCATTCCCCTCTCTCTGTAGAAATAAGGTTAAGGTTGCATCTGTCGGTACAAACCATCCCCAATCTTATATATTATGTCTATATCTAACAAGTTTAAAAAAGATGTTAAGTAAAATAATGCTCTATTGTGTTGTTGTCAATGACAACCTATAATTCATCACCCGACATCTTGGACAGGTGACAATCAATTCTTACGCCTCTGTTAGATTTTATCATGCGATCTTTATTCATTTTGGGTCAAATATTAAGAGGCATGAAATGTTCCCGTTTTCTTCAACCGAAAAGCATATATATTGGATTTGCAAGTCTGATGTCATTTTGATCGATTTCATGATAATATATTGTCATTTCTTAAGTCGACAGTGAGTTATTTCGGCCTGAGAGAGAGAGAGAGAGAGAGAGAGAGAGAGAGGGGGGACGGGGGGGGGGGGGTAACGTCCACTCGACGTAAACTAGGTCATTTCGGCACTAAAAGATTATGGTTCAATATTATTTCAAGAGTTCGTTTGCGCGCCGGGGTCTTTAGCAGTGGGGATAAACCGGAGGACTGGGAGAAAGCCCACACGGTTAAACAGGTGAGTCTAATCCTTGTCACGTACAACCGCGGAATTGAAATCACGCCAGTTAACTCAATAACAGACCTAATAATACAACGCACACGCGCTAATTATTCGGCCATTTACTCCGTGGATTATAGACCTAAAAATGTAGAAAGCCAATTTTGGGAGCTTCTGTTCTCGCGTAATTAAATGTCGTCAGCTTATTATGTTTTTTTTTGGGGGGGGGAGGAGGGTATGAAATAAAATAATTCCGCAGATTACTTAAGCACCTACAACACTATTCAAACATTACTTAGGGGTAATCATATCCATCTTAATCCGGTTGAAAATGAATTAGTTTTATTAACACGACACCAGTTGTTAATTGAATCTAAACGGTTGAATCGCTAAAAGAATTTCAGTCCGAGGTACATTTAATGTCATTTTCCATAATATTGAATACGATGGGACTGATTATCGAACCCTGTGGCATGACGCCATCGAAATCATGTGTTATTGTTAATTAAGATCCTATCATATCAATTAGAGAGGAATCTGAGTATTGGAAATATTTCATCAATCAATTCGTTTTTCAGTTAATTACACTATTGTTTATTTCACACAAGTTCACAGTAATCCGGGGGGGGGGGGGAATGGTTAGCACGTGTGTGCTGTATCATAAGGCGTGTCATTGAGTCAAGTGGCGTGGTTTTTAATCCCCGGTTGTACGTAACAAGGAGTATGGTCGCCTTCCAATCCCGTGGGTTTTCTCAGGGTCGTCCGGTTTCCTCCCACTGCTAATTATTTAAATAAAAAAAACCATATGCTAGTCGCGAAATGACCTTGTTTGACTCGAGTGGACGTTTAACTCAATTTCTCTGTCTCTCTGTCTCTCTCTCTCTCCCCCTCTCTCTCTCTCTCTATTTCACACAAGTTCACGGTAATCGACTTCGGTGTTTGTAAGACTAGATAGATTGTTTACGGACCCCTTGTCAATTTTCTTAATAAATATGGCTCGACTATTGACTATGGTCTTCAGATGTTTGCAAATTCGTACAGCATCTACATATAATGATCGCAGATTAACGATGTTGCTTCTTTACGCGGATGTAAGTTCGTCAGGATTTTCCGGCGAGTGCACATTAAAGAGCACTAAAAAATATCACTTATCAGTTGTAATTCGTTACAATAGAAGGCCGTGGCACCGCTATCCGAGCAAATTGTCCCTCAAGGCACACTGTATGACATATATGCGCCTGCCTTCATTAGCCCAGTTCGGAGCAGGACAGTATATAGTGTACCTTTATAATATGTAAATAGTTATTGAATAGTGTCAGAAAGAAAAAAAAACAAAAACAATAACAGTAGGAGGTTAAACCCCATTTCATTTCATTTCTAAAACATCCTGTTCTGAAAAAAATGTTTATCAATTATCTACCACCGTATAATATCATAATCTTTAAGTGACATTTCTTAACTAGATAGAGTTAAAATAAAAACTCATGACAAACAGCTGCTAATCGCCTTAAAGATAATATTTGTAGTTAACCAAAGTAACCAAAACACTGGCCCGCTAGTCTGGGGGTCGCGTGTTCGATCCTAATCTGAACGACAGACTCACCCTACCTGCAGAGAAGTGACTCACAGGTCGCGAGGTCAACGCACAGAACTCAGCTTGTAAACAAACAAACGAAAGTAAAATGACTTCGACGAACAGAAAACCTGCGTCGTATCAAGGTTGTCTGTGCAATAACACGGACACAACTCGAGATTGAATAATTAATCCCCGGAAGAAAATGGGATTTTTACAGAATTAGCAAGTTTTAACGGACATTTGACACACGCGGGGGCCACCCTATTGGCACTATTCTGTGCTTCGGTGGGGTCTATTTATCAAAATACACAATCATTTTTTTTAGCGTGAGATGATTGAATGATAGTTAATTTAATTCAGTTCTAAACAAAAATTTAAATCTTTAACGCAATTTTAAAAAATAGTTAAATTCTGGCTGCGATTACTGAGAAAAATGGCCATTCACTGTGTACGTGCGGAAAAAAAAGCCAGGTACCATTTAATTTTTGTCACGTTAGTTACGTACGGTTCGAGAAAGTTCATCGGGATTTTCCGGTGTGGTTCCCCTTTTCAGTGCTGCAGAACAGAGGGTCTCACAAGAACAGCTGTCTAGTCGTTCAGACGATACGGAAAACCGAGGTCCTGTGTATGCATTGAAATGTACGTAAAAGGCCCGTTTGAGGTTGGATTTCGATGTGACAGTAGACCGTTGGCGTATATGCCAGTCTTGATTAGTCCAGTTGGAGCAGAACAGTAGGACGTTAAACCCCATTTCATTTCATTTCCCAGCGTATTTGTTTCACCTGTAGGCTACACTATCATATTCTAAAATAAATAAATTTTACGATAATATCAACCGCCGTACACTATCTTATTCTTAGTAAAAATATTGTTTTAAAATACACCTGATAATCAATTGATGAACATCGCAAAGAAAGAAATCGGCGATGTCACGTCACAGGTGATTATTTTCAGGTAACCGATTTCATCTAGAAATTTGATAAGCAGTTATAAGATTATGTAATATACGTGTTTTTCCCATAACAATTAGTTTCTTTTTGATAATCTATATCATTATCAAGCCCTTCTATTGTCAGTGGCGTGCAGAGAGTGACGACGACCCCCGGCGATGCGCCCCGGGCTTCTGATTCAAAGGGACACTTAATGAAAGAGAGAGAGAGAGAGAGAGAGAGAGAGAGAGAGAGAGAAAGAGAGAATGAGGGGGTGGGTGGGGTTTAACGTCCACTCGACACAAACTAGGTCATTTTGAGACTAGCATGTGGTTTTATTTTTTTTCAATAATTATCTTGCGCGTAGGGGTCTTTAGCAGTAGGAGGAAACCGGGGGACCCAGAGAAAAGCCACGACGTTGGACAGGCGATCCTACTTCTTGTCGCGTACAACCGGGGATTCGAAACCACGCCAGTTGACACCTAATGAAAGAGGGAATTTTGTTTTTAATATTTAAAACCCTCATTGTTAACTTCAATGATAAAAGAACACTTGTCGAATGAAAAGTCGTGCTATATCGATGGCTGAGTATGCATATTATGTTACATAACCATTTTTCTTGTTTCGAAAAAAATCGCATTATAAACTTTTGAATTCCTATTTCAAATCAGGGAATTATCCCAACATGATATTCTATATATGTATATTGGTTGGTACTACACACATAGAGGTGATCATTTAAATAAAATTGGTTCCTGACTTCTGGCAAATTGATTCCATATATGGACATAGTGTTTATGCAAATTGAACTTTTATTACAGGTCCACATTTTGATGGACATAATGCCATGTTAGTTATATTATATTCACAGGAATGAGATCAAGTTTAAGAATTATTGAGCTATTGTGAACTCTGTCATGTAAACTGTATTTTGGATCCATTTTACAAATACATTTACATAAACAATAATGTTTAGACACCCGACAACTTGTTTTGTAGGCGATATGGCCGCTGGTTCATGTAAAGTGTTATGAGCTTTCAGTAGACACAAGTTACATGTCCACAAATATCACTTTTTCATACTAAACTTTTGCTGAGTGGGGACATGTCATGCTATATGTTTTCATGACAATAACCTGATACGCTAATTAATCTGGACTTACAGTATTTACACGATAGAAGGGCGCGTGTTTATGCTATTCAAAATGGTCAAAACATCATTTTGACCAAAACTGGACATGTAACCAGGGGCGGATCCACCCCCCCCCCCCCCCCTGCTCAGCCACAAAAAGAAAATTAAAAAAAATCAACACTTTTTATGAGAAAAAAATCACGGCCGCCCATGAGGCTTGAAAATATGAAGGGTCTGAGAAACTTAAATATAAAGCCTGAATCTGACCCAAAAATTGCGAGTTTGTATACATTGAGTTGAGTCATGACTTTCATTCCATTGTGGACATTGGCCCAGGTTAGGTGCTTAAGCGTAGGACGTTAAACCCCATTTCATTCATTCATTCATTCCATTGTGGACAAAAACAAATAGTCACATACAGCTCAGGCAATTATCCAAAATCGTCGACAGCATAAATTGCCGTCGGGACCAATAATTGACCCCACGGCAAATCGCCTATTGACGACGGCTATTTATTAATACCGTACAGTTTGAAAATATAAGTTTATTGAAATTTAAAGAGTTTTATTAACGCTGTCCGACTGTTGACGTTGAATAATGTCGTGTTTGCTTTTTACTTTTAACGACAGCGTTGATAACTAGCCTCATTGTCGAATTCCCTTCCTTTCGTTTCTCCTTTTTCTCGCACACCAAGTAACGCACCAAGTTTCGAATAAAACACCTAAAGTCGTCAGGAGGGTAAAACCGATCATTGATTTTTGCTCTTCATATTGTAAAATATTAAGAACAACCATAATATGTTATCTGAAGATATTTTGTTCCTCACCTGTGAAGGAAGCATTCCCCACCAACATTTTAAGGACATTTTATGCTATTTTATTGGCGATTTTTAGACCTGTAGTCTTGGAATTTAGCTTCCGGAAATACATCAGAATGCACCAAATTGAATCTAATTTACCAAATTTTTCTGGGGCAGGCCCCCAATCCCCCCATCACAACGTTTGGCGCCTTCGGCAATTAGTTAAGCAGTTATCCAACCTACCCCCCCCCCCCCCGGTAACATTATACATACTCAGCCATCGATATGTGTATACGCCATTAATTGTTTTACATAAAAATGACCTGGGTACCTGGGCACCCCTATTATATCGTAGGGACATCTAATCAACCAGTGACATTAATAATGTTTGGTTTGTTTTTATAAATATTTAAAATTGTTAACTGTTAACTTCGTTGTACTTATAGCTACCCTGTTTAATTTGTATGAAAAGTTTATTTCACCTTGTTGTTGATTACATTACATTATGGTCTTGTGGACAGCGAGAGAGATGGGGTTTAACGGCCACTCGACAAAAACTAGGTCATTTTGGGACAAACGTATGGTTTTCAATTTTTATTTCAATTATAAGCTTGCGCGTAGGGGTCTTTAGCAGTGGGAGAAAACCGGAGTGTCCGGAGGAAATACACGAGGTTAAGAAGGCGCCTTTATCTCTATGTCACATACGCTCACACTAGGTCTCGAAACCACAGCCGCATGTCAGAGGTGAGCGGCCAGGTAGAGGCCGAAACGCGGCACTCTAAAACACTAGGCCATATCAACCCCCTCCTTGTATATCAATAAGTCTCCCTAAATCACACTTATAAAATCGCTGTCGTAAGAAGGGGGGTTGGATGGCCGAATGGTAAAGCACGTGCGCTGTATTTACATACATGCATTTTTTTTTCATATGGACGGGGGAGGTGGGGTGTATCATAAGGTCTGTCATTGAGTCAACTGGCGTAGTTTCGATTCCCCGGTTGTACGTGGCAAGAAAGTACCTTCGCCTGCAAAAGACCCCCACGCGCAAGCGAATTATTAAAATAAAATCAAACCATATGTTAGTCCCAAAATAACCTAGTTTGTGTCCAGTGGACGTTAAACCTAGTTTTCTCTCTCTTTCTCTCTGTATTTCAATAAGTCATCCATAAAATGAATTAAAAAGGGGCTTCACTAAACCTATTGACGCAACTGTGGCAATTGCTCTATGGCGAAATCTTTATCGCGCGCCTTCCTTGTAATTTAATATAGAAAATAGTATCCCTTTTTTGTAGTGTTATACAAACATTCCCACGGTTGTAAGTATGAATGAATAACACTTGTTTTACAATTATTACACAACTCCGAAAATTCACAAGGAAACGCTAAAATTTTTACTTATAATCCATCGGTACAAATTGGAAGTGGGTCTGTAATACGGTCACCGATAAAGGAGGTGTCATATCCTAAAGGCTATGTTATAATTCGTTAATTGGATATTTATTTATAATAGCAGTTGTCGCGATTCGGCACCCTTAGGCTTGGTATCTTAATATCTTTAGTATGGCCTTAAACCCTATTTCTTAGATATAAAAATACGATTTAAGTCATAATATTTTCGCAGGAAAATTTGTAGTCACGTCATAATAAACAAATAATATCCATTGCACTTCAGACCTCATAGTAAATGAAAAAAAGAGAGAGAAATTGGGTTCAACGTCCCCTCGAAACAAACAAGGTTATTTCGGGACTAGCATATGGTTCAATTTTATTTCAATAATTCGCTTGCGCGTAGGGGTCTTTAGACGTGGGGGGAATACGGGGGACCCGGAGAATACCAACGAAGTTGGACAGGCGACACTACTGACTTGCCACGTACAACTGTGGAAAAGAAACCTCGCCAGTTGGCTCAATGACAGACCTTATGATACAAACACCCCCTCCTCCACCGTTCACGTGAAAATAAAATTTGTAAATAAGTACAAAGATTTATGGAGGATCACTTGGATAAGTGGGTAAGACGCTGGCTCTATAGCCTGGAGGTCGGGTGTTTGATCACTGCATTGGCCGAGAATGTTCATCCAGATTTTTCGGCGTGGTGTCTCCTTGTCAGTGATGCAGGACGGGGGCCTGGCAAGGGCAATTGTCTAGTCGTTCGGATGGGACAAAAAAACGAGGTCCTGTGTAAAAATTGGCATGTACATAAAATATCCATTTGCAGTTGAAATTCGATATAAGAGTAGGCCCATCTTCGTTAAATCCCATTTCATTTCACAAACAGCCAACCGTTGTCTTTTGGTTTCTGAAAGAGAGAGAGAAATTGGGTTTAACGTCCAGTCGACACAAACTAGGTCATTTTGGGACTGACAAAGGATTTAATTTTATTTCAATAATTCGCTTGTTAGTAGGTGTCTTAAGCAGTGGGAGGAAACCGGAGGACCGGGAGAAAAACCACGAGGTTGGAGGTTTTTGAAAGACAGTGGATTCAAAATGAAAGACCCGAGTAAAATAATTCTTGACTTTAATTAAATAGCTTATATTATTTTTTAAAAAAAATCAGCGAGGATAAGGCGAGGATAAGG
The DNA here is from genome assembly GCA_917208275.1 of Patella pellucida. NCBI lineage: Eukaryota > Metazoa > Mollusca > Gastropoda > Patellidae > Patella > Patella pellucida. Next base: position 18,993,778 of record OU795041.1, read on the forward strand.
CGTCAAGCCATACCGGGTACCAATTGAAACCGTGAGAATAAATACTTTAAATTCTTGTCCATTGTTAATAATTGTGATTTCTATGCGCTATTATCACAGACGTTTGTAACAATACATAACTCCTTAATTTCTTCTTAAGACAACGAGACCAGCAAAGCGCATCAAATTAATCCATTCTGACGCTAAGCAAGACTTCAATTTAATCGAACCAACTTGATTGAAACACATATTGTGTTAAGTGCTCTCTCACAAGAAGGTTCGTTAAGGATTAGTACCCAGTTAACATGGATCGTTAGATTTACGTTACTTTTACGTCATTATGGTTAGATTTAGGTTAGCGTCCAATAATGGTAAAATTGTATGGTTAAAGTTACGTTACTTTTACGTCAGAATGGTTATGGTTACTTTTACGTCAGAAGATGACGTAAATCTAACGTAAATTTTATGACGGTTATATAACCAATTTTTTTCGCTTCAATACTTCTGGATTAAATAACCACACCAGTGTGTGCACATTATAACAATTGATAAATAGTAGGAATTCAGTCATAATAATTAAATATGTATTATTGGTGATAATTCTAACGTTAATCTAACGTAAATTTTACGTCTGGTTTCTAACCGTTAGTTTATGGTAAGTTTTCTAACGTAAATGTAACGTTAGTTTTCTAACGTAAATGTAACGTTAGTTTTCTAATGTAAATGTAACGTTAGTTTTCTAACGTAAATCTAACATTAGTTTTCTAACGTAAATATAACGTTAGTTTTCTAATGTAAATATAACATTAGTAAATATAACATAAAACAGGACGATCCATGGTGATAATTCTAACGTTAATCTAACGTAAATTTTACGTCTGGTTTCTAACCGTTAGTTTATGGTTAGTTTTCTAACGTAAATCTAACGTTAGTTTTCTAACGTAAATCTAACGTTAGTTTTCTGACGTAAATATAACGTTAGTTTTCTAACGTAAATATAACATAAGTAAATATAAGGTAAAACAAGATGATCCATTCAGATTTGCAGTCTGCAGATGAAAAGCACAAAAATTGGACATGGCCCACTTCTTTGTGGGATTCGACATAGACCAGTATAAATAGGTACAACCTTGGTTGACCATGTCGAAATAGAAAAAAATCCGTTAATTCAGACAAGATTTTAACAAACAAGTGGGTGTGGCACCGTCCAAGGGGGGGGGGGGGGGCAAATATGCATCAAAATCAATAGTTGTCATGCTTAAGCAATAAGTTTACCAAGTTCCGAGACGATCAATTCAGACGCTAAACCTAGAGTTCAGATGTTTGATCCCTGCATTGTCCGAGAAAGTTCATGTTGATTTTCCGGCGTGGTTTACCCTTGTCAGTGATGCAGACAGAGGGCCTGACAAGGACAGCTGACTAGTCATTTGGATGGGATGAAAAACCGAGGTCCTGTGTACGTAAAAGATCCCTTGGCAGTTGGAATTTAGTTGCTGCCCGGGCAAAAATTTTCCTCATACCACACTGTATGGTGTATGTCTGACTTCAATTAGCCCAGGTTAGGTACAACCTTGGTTGACCATGTCTAAATGAAACAAAATCCGTTAATACAGACAAGATTTTAACAAAAAAGTGGGTGTGGCACCGTCCAAGGGGGGGCAAATCATGCATCAAAATCAATAGTTGTCATGCTTAAGCAATAGGTTTACCAAGTTCCGAGACAATCAATTCAGACGCTAAACCTGGAGTTCAGATGTTTGATTCCTGCATTGTCCGAGAAAGTTCATGTTGATTTTCCAGCGTGGTTTCCCCTTGTCAGTGATGCAGACGGAGGGCCTGACAAGGACAGCTGCCTAGTCATTCGGATTGGATGGAAAAACCGAGGTCCTGTGTTTTCATTGTTGTGCACGTAAAAGATCCCTTGGCAGTTGGAATTTAGTTGCTGCCCGGGCAAAAATTTCCCTCATACCACACTGTATGGTGTATGCCCGTCTTCAATTAGCCCAGGTTAGGTGCAGAAGAGAGGGGCACAGACACACAAAGAAGAAATGGGTTTGTAGACATCAAATTGGGTGTGGCTGCAGGAAAGATTTGTGTGTCCTTTGTAATGAAGCGACTCAATAAACAAGCCTAAACATAACCCACAGGAGAATACTATTGTTGTAGGCTGGAATAATCAGACGCCAATTCAATTTTGACTTTTCACATACATGTATTTAGCCAACATAACCGATTAGACGTTACTGTAAAAACGTAATGTTATATTTTTAAATGCCTTGCTATCCATTTGTATGCATTTCCAAGTGCCCAAGAATAGAGATTTAGCTCCTTCAAGAATTGCGGTCTGTAGGTGACACACAAAGAGAAAAATGAATAAATGAATGACCTATTCTCATTTCGAATTCCAACTGTCAAGGGTTCTTGTAGGTGTACCATGACTCCATGAGCACAAGATATTGGTTTTTTTTCCTATTCGAATGGCTAGACACTGGTTTTGCCAGATCCTACACCACTAACAAGGGGAACTTTCTCGACAAACATCGAGATTGAACCCCTCATTTGGCAGCTCCTTCAGAAAATGGGTTAAATCCAAAACCGTACATAGCCGTTCGGATTGAGTACCTATTGGCGTGCATGTAAAACATTCCTTTTGTCCAGGCAATATTCCTGTCAAATGAACATCTTCATTAGCTAAGTCGGAACAGAACGGTAGGACATTAAACCCCATTTCATTTTGTACATGACATGGAGCACAAATTCACCTGTCAAACCTCATGGGTTTTCTCTAATGCTGTGGCTATTCCAAACGATGAGGTGTAAGAATTATTGTTGGACAAGTCCAAAATTTGGTAACTTGCGTATGCGCTACTGGAACATTTACCATGTCGTAAAAATAGTCTATCAATAATTCTTACGCCTCGTTGTAAGAATAGCCACGTCGTTTCTCTAACTCCTCTGATTTCCTCCAACTACTGAAGAAACCCTAGCACAAGTGAATTATTGGAAAAATATTGAATCATATGTAAATTCAAGTTTGGGTCGAGCGGAGGTTAAACCCCATTATTATATAATTTCAATTCCCTCCAAATTGATGAAAAAAATATGGATTATTGCACTGCACAAAAAATCCCCCCAAATATTATATAACGGTACTTTAATAATGTAATAATTCTTTTTTTTTGCACTGCATAAAAAATCTTACATCCCATATATTTTGGAGTAGCGTCTGAAACGTTGACAGTCCGAGTCTGAAAAGTCGCAAGACTGGGTCCGAAATGACGCAGGACCAGGGGCGGATTGGCCCATCGGGCGATCACCTGAAGGGCCAGTCGGACAAAAAATTAAACGGGCCGGTCGGACAAAAAAACATAATATGGGGGGGGGGGAAGGTATTGGACCGGCCGTGGAGCGACGATGATCATGTTGTATTTGGCCCGTGGCTTTAACGGCCGCCAAGTCATCACTGGAGTCTGGAATTGGCTGGTATAATAGACTTTCTGGGCCGGGTGTGCTGGATGTGGGCCGGAAGTCGACACCATGCAATGGGGATTCCGAATTTCATTCGAAAATGTCATCGGGATTCACCTGTCACTGTCGCTCGCAAATTTACTAATATTAAGTCATCTGCATCCTGTTTGTGGGGATACGCCAGAAACGTCGACTGGTGGTTCGTAACTCCAAAAGCAATTCAACTTCAGCAAAATTTGGTCATAGCTGGCGAGACGCTTTCCTGAAGTTTCCTGAGGCTGCACAAACATTCCTTGACATTTTTTTAACTTGTTACTTTCAGGGTGAAATTATAGAATTTGAATGTCGGGAATAGTCTCAAAAATGGATTATGTCCCGTACGCCTATATACTGCATGTCCTCAACCAATCCTTCAACATAGGCGTACGAGCAGGGGGGGGGGGGGAATCGATTATTATTTTTGAATGCAGCTGATTAAATGGTTGGAATTTAGAGTGGTGAACAGTCCATTTGCTGATTACACTGCTTTGCCTGATTACACTATTTTTTAAGAATTTTGTCTAATGGTTTGGATTGTTCTTACTTGGTTTTATTTTATTTTGGTTTCAAAACCATTGGATACTTTTGGAGTTGCTTACACGGGCGCTTGCGGTGGATGAATTTTCAAAATTTTCGGGCATTTCAGGTTCTGCCACCCAGCGAAAGAACGTTATCTCAGTCCCTGTCCCCATCAATCAGATATGCCACCAAATCGCATATTTGGGGTTTATTTTTCAAAAATTTCCCAGGGAAGAGCTACCGGCCCCCGTCCAGGCTCCGCGGTCAGTAAAAGGGGCCACTCCGACACGGGAGCCCGGGCTAGTTCCCGACCCGAATCCTCCTCTGCGCAGGACAGAAATGACATGTCATCCATACATCTATGCCAACTATGAATTATATTTTATTATTAAATTGTTCAATTTGCTAATTTCTACCATTTCAAACAATAATCATCATACATTGTTTTTGTATTTGTAATTTGTATTTCGGTCAAAAATATAAGATGGGTTGATTAAAAGCTTGCTTTAAATCTTTACATATATATATGAAAATATAATTTGTTCTTAAAATGAAACTTATCGGAATACAACATTTGTTTAATTTAAAGATTTAGATATCTTGCAATTTGTATCTTTTTTTTATAAGCAATATTTTTATTCAGATTTGTATCTGAATAGGGATTGGGGAACAGACATAGCCTATATTAAACCCCTCTCCCTATTTGTATCTGATTTTAAAATTGTTAAACTTGAACTTGTCTTTCTTTGTATTAAATATATATCACTTTTTATATGTTGTAAAAACAAAGCTTATCAAATTTATTGGAGATAGGGCCTCGTATAATAATATGGGTGCAGTGCAATTTGCAATCAAATTAAATCCAAAACACATTTTTATTTGCATGTCAAAAAGAATCGAATCGAGTTTGAGCCAGTTATTTCTCGATTTATCAGTCGAGATATCGTCCCCGATTAGGTCTACTAAAGAAATCTGAAAATTATTTATTTCCTATTTGATTATCCTTATAATATTGAGTAGTTATACGACCCGAAAATAAAATCAATTAGAGTTAGAGCTCACATAATAAAATTACGTACATGTACGTAGTGACTCGATACTAAAAAAAATACGTAGTGCGCGGCTTCAGTGTTGGTTTGAAAATAATAAAAGCTAACGAATTTTCTCGATCTATCAGTCGACATATCGTCTGAAAATTATTTATTTTCTATTTGATTATTCTTATAATATTAAGTAGTTATATACGATCCTAATATAAAATTTAGTATAGATACGTATTGACGGCTTCTGTGTTGGTTGGAAAATAGTAAAAGCGAACGGAACTGTGGGATAGAAAATGGCGGCTAAAAGTGGAACATTTTGAATTTTGAACAAAATACTATTTATTTCACATCATAAGAACGAATTGGTGTCCTGATTTAAAGTTTAGAAGCATAAATGAAAGTAAGTGCCTTTTAACATACGAACACCCGTCTTCATATTATTTGTAGATCTACAAATAGAGCGAATACATGGCTGGTTACAATTTTATACCAAGCCGTAAAACGGTAAAAAATAAGTCATAATAAGACGACAAGATCAAGATAATAGTTGAAGATTAGGTGGCCTGTTATTATTTTCTGAATGTAAAACTTTGTAACTGTACGATTTATAGACAATCAAAACTACTTTAATTGAAAATTATACTTTTTCAAAATCACGGTAGAAATACTTGTAACAAAAATTTCGGGAACCAAACATTTTTCACTTCAGTTATTTGAGTTATTATTCCACAAGGTTGCAATCAACAATGTCAATAAATACAATTGAATTGTTTTTTATATACAGCCTACTTCAATTTTCTTTCGAAAATCCGGCTTAAGCATTTCTATATTTAATATTAGGCCTATAATTAGCAATAACAACTGCATTTGGATACATGATGGACCCTCACTCCCCTGGCTGATGTGCTAAAAAAAGATTTATCGTCTAGTTCTACATTCAAAGCACTAACACCATTGTTTGCCTCACTCCAGTCTAATCTAATCTGAATAATTCTCATGTATACTATGAATATGTTCTTTATTCTGTATCTTCAAAATCCTTTCCTTACAGATCTCATATTTGAGCACCATTGATGGTAGTAATGTGAAGGAAGTTACAAAGAGAATTATGAAGGCTTTGTTTACGGACATCGTAGCCAGATAACACCAGCTTACTACTTGTCATGTACAAACGTGGGATCGAAGCCATGTCACTGGATTCAATGATGGTGGACGCTATGGTCAAAAGTGCTCTCATCCATCCTACCCTCAAGCTCTTTGGCTTAAACTAAGTTATAACACTGGGAGTTGAAAGCCTTTATTTGCATCCCTTACAAATTTTTTTGATAGATCAATAATAGCAAATTATATTTGTAAAGTGTTTAACGAATTCTATCACACATGTAATAATAATAATGATGTAGTTATATATAAACCGTATTATCAATGTTGGGGTATTATATTGTTGCCCTGACTGTTTGCAGTGTGCGAATTTAGCAATGGTCCGAACGCTCGTGGCCAGTAAATTTTTGGTCTGGCCAGTAAAATTTTTTAAAGCACACGTCCGACTGGCTTGTGGAAAATTATAAAACCCTTCAACAGTTTTTATTCCAAATCACTCAAGAAAAAAAGATAAATCGAAATATTATGTGGAAAACACATTTTCCTTTACAAGGTGTGAAACCGTGATGGTTTTTTTTTAGATTGAAAAATCGGTCATGGATATTATTTACTTTTCGCCGAGAGGTGAATTTTTACGTCTGACAGGTTGCAAGAAAACTATTTTATGTTTAGTAAACTGACTTGAGACCACAATACTCACGCCTACGCCACGTACATTTAATTATTCATTTCTAAATGCAAGAATTAAGCTCGGAAATACCGCGAAAAGCCGCCATTTGCATTGCGCACTGTCGTAGTTACTCACACACTGACAGTTGGAAAGTAGCCAATTTTATAACAAAAAATTACACACCAGCTACGCTTGTTTTCGTCTGATTAGCACTAGTTTAATTATAGCATTATGTCTATTTAGTCATTTAAAATTTTTAAAACATTGTCCATTAATAAAGGCTATGAATAATTTACTAGAAAATTTGACAAAAATTCCATATAAATATAATTTGTAGCGTACCGTAAATATAGACATGATGAGAGAAAGGAATTCCAGGAGGCGCTACCTGTACTCCGCACGCGGGGCATGTAAATATGCAGCCATGCACAGGTGTCAGGTCGTGTTTTGATATTAGATTAATTACGGATTTTTAAGAATCTGAATTCTACACCTATACCGTTTTTATTTTATTTATTGTTTACACATCTATCATAGTAATGATGTTTGTGATAAAATAATATTTTGTCCTTAAATGTTATAAAAAAATGTGTTCACTATAGTGTTCGATCCCTGCGTTGGCCGAGAAAGTTCGCCCACGTTTACCAGCGTGGTCTCTCTTGTCAGTGATGTAGGACAGAGGGCCTAACAGGGACATCTGTCGAGTCGTTCGGATGGGATGAAAACCCAAGGTCCCGGGTACACATTGACGTGCATGAAAACATCCCTTCGCAGTTGGGATTTGTAGGCGGTAGCGACGCTGCCTAAGCAAAATTTCCCGCATGGCACACTGTATGGCGTATGCCTGTCTTTATTAGCCCAGATAAACCCTATTTCATTTCATTTTCATCACAGTGCTTGTTATATATGTTCTCTTATCTATTTTCATAATGTAAAAGAAAATATATCTTACTTTTTAATAGTGCTATATAGACATTTTGTTGTAACCATTTTTTCAATTATCACCATTTCATGTATATGTATGAGTACTGTTATACTTTATAATATATTTTTTATATCTATTTTCTAAATAAAATTTAGATAGTTTATTAACTAGTGTTTGTTGTAATTGTGTTTGAAAAAGGAATACCCAAATTTTTAGCATGTGTGGGTTACATCATAAGGGTGGCATCGAGTCAACTAGTATGGTTTCAATTCCCTGGTTCAATATCATGTGTTTTTTCCAGGTCCTCTGAATCAGGCCCGTAGCCAGGGGGGGGGGGGCACCGGGGGGGGGGGGTGTGAACTGCTCTCCCAATACCGAGTCTTGCCCCCCCAATATCACAAGAAAGAAAACCAAGACTTTTTTCAGTATTTTCAATATTGTTTTGGCAGGGCATCTGCACACTACCTGGCACAACTGGCACATTACTAATGTTGACAGTTGTGATTTTTGTGTGAATGTGAAAGCCGGGTACATGTATTTTGAATTCTTTGACCTATCTATAGTATACAAGATGTTTTACATTTTAACTAAAACAAAATTTCTATTCATTTGTTAAAAATTCAAATAACTAGTGTTTTAAATGTAATATTCTACGCTCCAATTGGCCTTAACCGCAAATACCAGTAGCTGCGAAAAAATTCATTCAGATGCCCATGCTAGTTTGCCCTCCCGAAAACATCTTTGCCCCCCCCCCCAAAAAAATAACTTCCTGGCTACGGACCTGCTCTGAATTAAAATTGATCCATGTGTTAAGTGCCAAAGTTTGTTGAGTGGGAAGGGATTTGAAAACACTATTGAGTGTATATCTTTTAGTTATTGGATTATTGTATAACATTTAAATGGTTAAATTTCCATCAAAATGGTTATGTTATTGGGTTTTCGTACCATCTGAATGACTGAGTCACTTAAATTGGTTCCGATGAACGTCAAAAGATAAAGTTATATTTACGTCAGATTCACGTTAATATGGTCGGTCAGTTTACAATCATTTTGCTCATCTCTTTAACATTAAGTTTACGTCATTTTCTGATGTAAATCTAATGTAAAGTTTACGTCATTTTCTGACATAAATCTAACGTAAGTGACGTAAACTTTACGCAAAATTTACGTTAGATTTACGTCAGAAAATGACGTAAACTTTACGTTAGATTTACGTCAGAAAATGACGTAAATGTAACGTAAAAATGATGTAAACTTTACGTTAGTTTAACGTCATTTCCTGACGTAAACTTATCGTTTAAATAACGAGCAAAATGATGGTAAACTGACTGATCATTTTTACGTAAATCTAACGTAAAGTTTACGTCATTTTCTGACGTAAATCTAACATAAGTGACGTAAACTTTACGCAAAATTTACGTTAGATTTACGTCAGAAAATGACGTAAACTTTACGTTAGATTTACGTCAGAAAATGACGTAAACTTTACGTAAAAATGACGTAAACTTTACGTTAGTTTAACGTCATTTCATGACGTAAACTCTACGTTAAAATAACGAGCAAAATGATGGTAAACTGACTGACCATTTTTACGTAAACTTTACGTAAAGTTTACGTCACTTCGTTTACTGGGTAGTAATCACTTCTTGTTAATTGTTCAGTTCACTCTTGGTTTCTAAAACCTCGCTTCGGGTTGTTTGAGTGCATGCTTTCATAAATTTTCGAGTTGTTCACACTTTTCTTAGACACCCAAGCGTTCGTCATTTACCATTGTATTTTAATTAAATGTTAATATCTAGTGCTACTATAAAATGTAGATGTGTGTTTATTATTGCTTCACTTTCCAAACTGACAAAGACAAAGAGTGTTCTGAATCGAATACGAACGGTTGTTTTTACATTTGTACTACACACTTCACGGATACAGTTCTTGCACGTGAATAGTGCTGGGTTTCTTCTTGGGATCGTTGTTGTTGTTGTTGTTGTTGACTTGGCTTGAATAAGACATTGTCACTTGTGTCGTTGTTTCATCATCCCGCGAAACAAAATATCCAGTTATCTGGCGGAGTTAAATATAACGATAGACACACTGCAGAAGGAAGACATCCATTGTTTATTGTTTTCAACAGAATTGTTCGACAAGACATTATACTTTACGTACTAGAAAGCAGCATGTTCAAATCCTAACCGAAACAAGTAACGTATGAACTACAACATATACAATAACCCGAATCTTAGTATTTAAAATACAGATGTGACGTAATCCTTTGATGTTGGCGTACCATTATCTCCAATAATGTACGGGCATCTTGCCAATAGTACATTATTTAATATAGAGAACTCGTGTGCCGTATTTCATTGAAATGCACGTGCGAGATAGTGTCTGAATTTTAAGAGGTTTAATGCTCTCGCGCTTAAGACATTGCGTAATATATTGAAACAACACTCGGCTATCGCCTCGTGCAGTATCAATATATTACTTAATGTCTCGCGCTTGACCATTAAACCACACTTAACAACAAGGCTGTTTTCGTCGCTGTCGAGGGACACTGGTTCTGACCAAGTTGTCATTTGCAGATCACGAAAAACAGCAACAGTCGTTCAAGATTCGAGTGAGTTGGGATTGTCAAACTTTAAAAAAAAACAACCCGGGTTTGGCGTCTGATTTAGAGACACTGCCATTTGCAGATAACGAAAAACTTTAGACAACAACAGTCAGTCAAGATTCAAGTCATTTTTTCCTAATATGGTCGTACAATACGTTGTTGACTGTAAAAGTCCTACAAAAGGTATGCTATTTTTTATTTAGTTTTTTGAGACAGCAATTTTGTAAAACTCATGGGATGTGGTCATAATGGCCTAGAACCATAACGACCACAATTAACCTTGGTCAAAGCGGTCACAATAAGGTCAGATCGGCCATAATGTGGTGATAACGACCATAATATGAGTCAAAACGACCATAATATGAGTCAAAACGACCATAATTTAATCAAATGGAAAACATGATTACTAATCGCCGTTGCAAGAATGTGTGTCCTATATAGTTTTGATTTTAGGTTTAGAAGTTGCCAGGGTTTCCTTGAAGGTCATGAACCATTTTGGAAAAGTATTACCGTTCTAGTATGTGTGTATTTCGGTCATGTTAATCTGGTACTCATAGTGTAGCAGTAATCACTAATTGTCTTTATTAGTAATCAGATTAGCTATTAAAATTAAGGAAGCCACTGTGGCTCGGCGAGTAAAACTTAGCTCGCTATTAGAGATCCCATGTTCGATCCCTGTGTTGCCCGAGAATATTTTTAGTTCTTCCGGCGAGGTCCCCCGTTGTCATTGGCGCAGGATGGACTGATAAGGGACCGCGGTATATTCCGCTGGATAGGTAGCGAAATCGAGGTCACAGAAAAGAACCCTTGACCGTTGGAATTCGATATGAGAGTAGGCGGACAGAACAACAAGTCGTTAAAGCCTATTTCAATTATTCAAAGTAGAAAGATGTGAAAAAAATTTGAAAATGGAATGGGGTATAACGTCCTGCACGGTCTGGACTATTTGAAGATGGGTGTACACTATACAGCACCCTTTCGGGAAAACTTTACTCGGACAGCGGTGCTACATCCCTAATGCATGGGCTATTTTACGTGCACACCAACATGTACTCTTTTCGTCCCATCACAACAACTAGACATCATCCTTGTCAGTCCTTCGTTAAGAAAAGATTTTATATGGTGTGCTTTGTGTTGATCACGCAAATGCATTTCGACTTTCGAGTTTTACCATGACCTGATGAATCTGGTAGAGTATTCTTTTCTGAAATTCATCTAAACTACGAAATTAGTTCCACAATCATATTCACGATTTAAAATTATAATTACATGTATATACAGAGTTTAAAAATTGTATTTATTATATAAACAATGCATATTATCTAAGAACCGTATAGTGCCGCTACGGAGACGTTATAGCTAATGAAATAAACTGGGGATTATTACATTAGCTATATTACAAATGTATATTATATACCTTAAAAGGGTTAACCCTATGAACTGTGTTATAAGGGAACCTTTGCCCAGATCGCGTAGCTGAGGCCTACTTTTATTTCGAAATCTTACTGAGCCGATTCTTCTACCAACAGAGTATCATTTGTAAACGTTTTAACTTATGAAATGAGGGTTGAAATTCCTAGTTTTTGATACCCATTGGGCCAATGAAGTCAAGCAAAATTGTCCACATAGCACACTTAATGGCGTATGCCCGTTTCCATTCACCCGAAAGGTGCATGTAGGAAGTCAAATCCAATTTTATTTATGATGGTGCTCAAAGGCCCTTGACTGCGTTAACGACTTATAGAAATTAAGTAATAGTCCTACCTAATTACCGTTAGCCCCGAAGAAACAAAAATCTGTGTAGAGTGACCCCCCCCCCTCTTTTCTCCCAACCTGAAGTGTTCGTATAGATACATAATATGTTTTTTTCAATCGAGATACCGAGTACACACTTACAATTTGTAAATGCGACTAGTTATACATGACTAAAAAAGAAACATCTCCTGAAATTACTTACAACTGTGAGTCGATGTCCGTGTGAACAACCCGATCGGGGGCTGAAAACGTCTGGCATCTTCATCCACCCATACCAATCGTCCTCTCGCATTCTATTCTTGTGACCGAAATCAACCGTTCATAACCCCAACTGGAAGAAACGATGGGGCTATTTTAGGCGGTGTTGATCTTGTTAAAGTTAACTAAAGTTTGCATAGCATTAGAGCGGCGATTATGCGATAGGATTTGCGTTTAGGCTGACGTAGACGCGGGGGTCGATACTACTGAAATAGAATGCTAAACGATATGACCCCTATCATTTATGACATTATCAATAATGTGCTATTGTTAGCCTGACAGTCGGCCAACCGGCTATTTGACACAACACAGACACGTATATCTTATGAAATTTGTCAATAAACTGCCGTTAGTCCCATTGAATGATCGATCGGCGCACTATGACAGGAAAAATTGACACTTGTCAATGAGGGCAATGAGTTGATCAAACTGCGAGAATACAGAAAGACATCAATTGTCAAACGGCGACCCCAAAACTTTCTCGACAAATTATGGATGGCTTTAACATCATCAATATTACCGTGAAATATTTCTAATGTTCAGCCAGTCAAAAAACCAATCAATCATTCAGAGCTCAGCTTACCTACATGTATACTAAAAATAAAACTAAACTTCCTTTGTGGTATTTTATTGTATTTCGTTCGATAAATTTACATATCTGTTTTGACATACTATCAACACATCAAGCTACTAGCGTCTTTAATATCAGGCGACAATTTTTTTTTTCGACTTTGAAGTTTTTGATTTGACACATTGGGAAGGGTGTGTGTGGGGGGTATCGGGTGTTCTAAGATCCCAAGGTATGCCATTGAGTGACATGGCGTGGTTTCGCGCCTAAGCTTGTACGTGACATGGAGTGAAAAGCTCGTCCAACATCGTGGGTTCTCTTCCTCTCAATCCCTAGGCTAAAGACTCCAACGTGTACGCGAATTATTGTGATATCTTAGTATCGATGTAGTCTTGTTTGTATTGAGTGTTAAGACGACACAACTACGTACACACTGACACGCGTGTAGAAGGCCCCACGCAGATGGAATTCTGTCAGCTCTATTTCATAAGGCCGCAGTCCCAATCCCAAACGACACCCAAGCCCTGGACTTAGCCCAAACGTACAATCTCGCCAACAATCACGTGCCCTAACTTTATTTATATCTCACCGACCTTGACGAAACCTTGAGTTGGCGTTAATATCTATCCATGGAATTCAGAGAATTTTAGGCCGACAGAAACATCACACGCTAGACCATATACATTTATGTTAGTCTTGAAATGATATCCGACCTCGTTTGTTTTTTGCTCCAGGTCCTCCGGTTTCCTCCCACTGCTAAAGACGCCTACGCGCATGCGAATTATTGAAATAAAATTAAAACCATGTGTTAGTCCCGAAATGTTAGTTTGTGTCGCGTGGACGTTAACCCCCCCCCCCCTCTCTCTCTCTTAAAATGACCACAAAGTATTGTACAAAAGCCATACTCGGGGTACATCCCACTCCAATATCATAGCGTTTAAAATCAGTCGACACATCCACACGATATAGCTGGTAACATTTGACTTAACATGTCACAGCCAGAAACCTATTTATCGTATTTATTGCAAAGAATTTGGGATTGTTAACATAATTTTTTCCCTTTTTAATTGTTATGAGTAATGTCCATTTTATGTTGTGCAAACTATATTTAGAAAAGATTAGATTTTTTTTTAAAAAAAGAAGCGTCATTTTGGTCTAGAAATAGATGACCTAAACACGTAAACACAGTTAGTTGACCAGATTATGTGAATCGAGGCCGTATGTAGGATGTTAAAAGTGGGGGGTGCAGCAGAGTGGTGGAGCGCCAATATAATGATATTGATCATAATGAAATGTATCATTTTATAATCATTTTGATGAAGGGTATCATTTTGATGAAGGGGCTTCGGTGGCTCTATTTCTCGTGGCGTCTTATTTTTCTGTGGGGTGCAATGTACCCTCTGCACCCCCCGCTAGATACGAACCTGTTATGAATACAACATCAGCTTAAAGAGAGGGTTACTTGGGGATTCCCAATTAGTCTTTGAAATCAGATCTGTGTTGACAATTTAATAACCCAACCCATAAAACATTTTTTTTTATTTATCTGTATATTATTACTATTGAATTAAAGAGATGATGACACAGCAGATTCAAAATGAATTTTTAAACACTTGAAGAAATCATGTACATTTTACAACCTACCCGTGTTGACACTTTAATAACCAAACGCTTAAATGTTTAATGGATTACCGAGGGCAGAAAAATTGAACGCATTTCATAATGTATCGATCGTCTCCATTAGCTCACTGGATGCAAAACATTAGGACGTTAAACCCCATTTCCTTTCGTTTAAATATTAAATAGGCATAGCTACAAGCAGGTGTACATAGATTTCAAACTAACAAAATATCAAATGTATAATACAGCGTGTAAATATACACTGTAATGTACACGACACTCATCGTTAGTATTATTAATGCAGTACATTAGGTTACAAGGGAAAGATATAGGGAACACAGCGGATTCCCCCCAAAAAATAATGTATAAATATTTAATGGTATTATGTTTTAACATTAAAATCTATAGCCACGTGTATTACAGTAGGAATTTGAAATAAATGTAAAACGTAATGACATAAGCATACACTCACTCATGCATGACGACATGACGCCTGTCATTACTTATAGCAAAAGTAAAGGAGTTGTTTGATTGACAGCTCCCAAGCGCTGTATTACATGAAATATGAATTATCAATAGAAACGCGTAACACAAGATCGTGTATACAAAAATAAAGAAAATGGGCGGAGTTATGATAAGATCAGTGATGCGAGAAATGGCTTCACGTAACCGGCTATGTTTTTGATTAATGAGTAGGTATTAAAATAAAGACAATAGTCATATAAAAGACAGTGTTGTACTGATACAGGTGTCATTCTGCTTTCGCACCCCAGGTTCGCTTTACCTGGGAACAACACCTGGGATTATTATAATCTATCCCCGACAAGGAATCTATATACATAATTAACAGGTAAATATTTCTTTAAAAACTAAACTTTTTTTATTTTGTATTATCGTAAGCTTAAGAGATAGTATACATGTATTGGTATTTGACTAAACAATCGAACCCTTAAAACTTTTCATGCTGAAAATACTTCGATGAACTTTAAATTAAAATGCGTCTAGGTATTCGTTTTAAAAAGAGTAAATTATTATTTGACAAAAAAAATCGAATCCTTAAAACTTTTCACCTTATACGTTATGTTGCACGCGGCTAAAAATATTTTGATCAACTTTAAATTATAATTATTTGGCGCCTTGCAGTCTATCAACCGAATGCGTCTAAATATTTGTTTTATAAAGAATAAGGTTTTTTAGTATTTGACAAAAAATTCGAACCCTTAAAACTGGTGGGTGAAAATATTTCGATCACATTTAAATTATAATTAGTTGGCGCGCTGCTGTCTTTTCACCGAATGCGTCTAAGTATTCGTTTTATAATTTTAACGTAAAACTTGTTCTTAAAAATCTGATATTTAAATATTGCAATTTTCATATATCAAGTTTCCCAGGGCACTGCGCTTTGGAGATTATTGGTGGTCGTTGAAAAAAAACTCGATTTATGATTTTGAACAAAATATAGGTTCACTATGCAAGTTAATCGATGTCTTGGCATCGATGTAGGCAGAAATGCGGATAAAGAAATTCAAAATAGATAGGAAGACAAAAAAACCCCAACAAATCTAATGCCAAGAATACTGTCTAACAAAGACTTGACAACCTAGATTTAAGCGTTTATAAAATCTTCGGCCTTGCTTTAATAGATTTTAAAAATAATTTATGACGAAATATGTTTGTTTTAAAATATTGTCTTCAGCTTGAATATATTTTTGAGGTGATTCCCCGTGTTCTTTGCTCTTAATAATAATAATAATAATAATAATAATCACGTCATTTTACAAGGGTAGCAAATTAGGCCTGAGGCCTTTTTCAAATTTGGCCCTTAGGGGGATTGGTTGGCTGAATGGTTAGCATGTATCATAAAGCCTTTAATTGAGTTTCGAACCCCCTGGTTGTACGTGGCAAGGCGTATGGTCGGCTGTCCAACCTCGTGGGTTTTTCCCGGGTCCTCCGTTTTCCTCCAACTACTAAAGACCCCTTACGTGCAAGCGAATTATTGAAATAAAATTAAACCATGCTAGTCCCGAAATGACCTAGTTTGTGTCGACTGGACGTTAAACTCCATTTCTCTCCCTTTACTCTTTAAATTAAAATTCTATATACCAGGAAACCGTTATAAAAAATAACGTCTTTATGCAAGGAGATACACAAAATTATATAACCGGTTCTAAGACATTGATTGATATGTCATGGCGCACAGAAACTTGTTTAGGAACGCGGTGACGGAGTTCCTGGTTTGTTGCCCGCATCATTTATCAAATAGTAAAATTAAAGATGCATTATGCATGAGCCAAGTCTGTCCATTACAGTTTTTTTTAGGATTTAAATGTAATATAAATTATTATTTAGCCAATTTTTTCACATGACAAGTTTAGATATTGGGATGAGACGCAATTCTGATGCAGCAATTTATATCTTTTTGTCTAAATAGACATTATTTATTGTGTTAATTGTAGGTGCCACTTTAGTTTTACTTACAACTGACAGAAGATATAAACAACAATTCCAAACTAAAGAGTTTTCTCTTGTCGAGTAAAGACAGATAGAAAACGTGTGACGTGTCTCAATAGATCTCCCTTCGGCCATTATCTGGACAAATCAAAATGATGCAATTCATTTGTTGCAGCATTGTGACGTATGATGCGCACGCGACGTTGAATGGAAATTACATGAAATTATGTCATAAACATATGTTTCATTAAGTAAACTTATAATTGTTATGTGATCAAGATTATGAACATGTCATCTAACACCATTGTCGGAGAAACATCCCCGAAGCCAAAAAATGTCGAAATCAAAATGACCCACCTGCTTAAAGAGGGGTACAAATCGACGTGTTCAGAAACAATTCAGCTGTGATTTATGGTCACATGTTTCACTGATGGCCTTGCACACATTTGGGACCCTTTTTTTAGTTCGATCTTGCCCCATGGAGTAAATTTATTTCAAAATAGATTTAATAGCTTTATTGTATGTATAGTGTAGATACTAAACCCTATTTATTTTGACGATGCATATAGGTTGTTGACATTTTGATATGTCATGTATTTTTTGTTAACAAGAATAACGGAGTAACCATTGTTTGGTTCTCCTAAATATTGGGGTGGAATTTGTACTCGAATCGGATTATTTAAATTTATGATAAATCCCATCATAAAACAGGTTTTCTGATGTCATAAAACTGGTCCTCTGATGTATGCGCTGGGTATGGTTACCAAATCTATTTTAGAAAAATGAAGTGACAAGGGAGAAAAGAGATCAATGAATGCATGGATGCATCGCAAAACAAAAGTAAAAAAAAAAATGAAAAAAAAAGAAGAACCAAAATAGCTGTTTATTTCATATAGTGAAACATTACCTTTTTTTTAAAAAAAACAAACACAAAAAGCGCATAAAGACATTTTATCTCCCAAATAATTTATCCAAATTTAGATTTTGGGACCCTTTTGGGATATAATTGCATGTTTACACCACAGTCAACACAATAGAAGTTTATTAATTTTTATCTAAAAATAAAGCATTAAAGCAGCACAAAAGGCATTTTTAAATACAATAATATCTAAAACCGCGGATAATTGTTTATAAAAAAAACCCAAACACACATCAAGCTTTAAATAGCGGTAGAGAAAAAACACCTTAAAGTATTCTAAAATATAACATTTATGAATTATATTGAATGCTTGATTTCATGGCCAGCGCGCACACCCATGAGATATATTTATTCAATAAATGATATTGACCATTGCCTATTTCATGGCTAGTGTCACACCCATGAGATATATTTATTCAATAAATGATATTGACTATTGTATATTTCATGGGTAGTGTCACACCCATGAGATATATTTATTCAATAAATGATATTGTCTATTGCATATTTCATGGCTAGTGTCACACCCATGAGATATATTTATTCAATAAATGATATTGACTATTGTATATTTCATGGCTAACGTCACACCCAAGAGATATATTTTATCAATAAATGATATTGACTATTGTATATTTCATGGCTAACGTCACACCCAAGAGATATATTTTTTCAATAAATGATATTGACTATTGTATATTTCATGGCTAGCGTCACATCCGTGACATTTATTCATTCTATAAGTGATATTTCTATATGTATATGTATATGCTCATAGACAAACCAATAAGTGATATTGACTATTCGATATTCTATGATAGCGTCACATCCATGAGATGTATTCATTCATAAATGATATTGTCAATTTATTTTCCGTGAATAGTGTCTCACTGGGAGTTATATTTATTTTATATTTCCTGGCTAGGCTAAAAAAAGGTCATGTTTGACAATTAGTCAGCCCACTCTGATGTTCGACATTGTAATAACATCCTATTTGAAAAGAATCTTGGTACATGAAAATAGCATGTTTATTAAAAACAATACATATTATTCTTATTGTTGTGTTGCCGTCACTTTTAATCAAAACGCAATTCTAATGTAGTCATTTATATCTTTCTGTCTAAATTAGACATTAGTTATTGTATTAAATGTAAGAGCTATTTTAGTTTTATTTAGATCTGACAGAACATATGAACAACAATTCCAAACTTAAGAGTTTTCTCTTGTTGAGTAAAGAAAGATAGAAAACGTGTGACGTATTACAAACGATCTCCCTTCGGCCATTACATCACATTATGTCATAAACATATGTTTCATTAAATAAACTTATGATTGTTATGTGATCAAGATTATGAACGTGTCAGCTAACACCACTGTCGGAGATGCATCCCCGCAGTCAAAAATGTTCAAATCAAAATGACCCATCTGCTTAAAGAGGGCCAAGATGGAGTACAAATTGACACGTAGAAAAATAATCCAGTTGTGATTTATGAGCGAAGGTCACAGGTTTCAATGACAACCTAGTTTTTACTGTTTTTAATCGTTAGTCCAAATTCTGACAGTGTATTCCACAAAAAACAAAGTCCCCAAAGAGCTTTGTTGCCACGACCCCCTCCCCACCCGGGTTCTTGAAATATTTCTTCTTTTTGTCTCTTACGGGGATTTTTTACTTAACCTAATTACGACGATTATCATTATATCATCGGTGACAGTTTTTTCTCTTCATGTCGAACTAGTAAATAAACATTATTTTATACACTGGAGTATTAATAGATACGTAAATAACACCAGGGGGCGCTCGTAAATTAACATGGACAAATAAGGCTTAATCACATTTAAAGCAGTAGCCTACGTAGGCAACTAGGCGACGTCAGAATAGCTGATTTATGATGTTTTATATTCTATTTCTTACCAGTCATTTCTCTTCACAAAATCTACATAACCTGAAAATTGCTAAATGAACGATCACTATGTATGAAAGCTGAAGAAAGCCGCTGGATGGCATCTTTAAAATGCGTAAAAGTACTAAACGAGGTGTAGGCCAAATTAACGATGTGTGCAAGTGTACTATGAAATATACTGCACCACTCTTATTGTATTATGATATATATTAGCATCAAGTAGTATTATGAAGAGCTCTTCTGTGTACTCGATGTCATCTTACGTCATCTTACAATCATTGATTTATAAAATACTATGGGTATATTTCTTCTCTATACATACACTGGAAAAAGACATATGTTGATTTAAACCATACAGTGGAATCTGTATTAAGCAGCCACCCCAGTGATTTGTCATGACTCGCCGCTTAACGGGAGTTGTCCCTTAATCAAATCTGTAAACGTGTCGTTTAAAACCAACATTGATACTACTGTCTACCATTGTGATGTATACATGTATATTCAAAGAAGATAGGTAAAAGTACTGTCTACTTTTAAATGAATCCAAACTACTGAATTCTCTTGATGAAAACTTCACATCTGCTATCCCAACGGATTGTTACACGTCCGTGCAGAACCAGTTGATGCTACTTTACACACAAAGTTGGACACGAATTAAAACAGTCTACCTTTTATCTTTTACAGTGTAGTATCATATATTTGTTATCGTTTTCTTCGCATTTCTACTTAAGCATCAATTCATCTCCTTAAAGTGGTTTAAGTGGGCCCCCTGATAGCCCAGCTAGCACCCACGAGGTCAAGCTGTGACAAGATGGCATATATAAGGATTTGACATTATGTTAAGGCACTTGTGTTAGATCTCCAAGACTTGCCCCATTGGCCTACTGCGAGTGCTTAAAGTACTGTTCTTGTGGATATTATAGTTTTTATGATGCATTATCTTTAACACTTCTCTATATTATTTATACCACTGTTTGTCGTGAATTTTGTACATGGTGAATAGTCCATATGCTGATTACACTATTTTGCCTATACCGTTTTTTAGGACTTCGAATTTTGTCTAATGGTTTGGATTGTTCGTACTTGGTTTGAAATGTATATTTTTTATGCTAGTCAAACCATAAGCCACCAACAATTATCTATGCTCTAATTAAAATATTTTGTTGTCCTGTATTTAAATAAACGTTTCTTTATCTTTTTAGGTGATTGCGCCAGTGCTAGCGTGAGAGACGTCTGTCAAGTGGCGTTAAACATGGGTAGCAAAGATCAACAGAATGGGAAGGCTGGTTCCGACGAGAAGCCGGAGAAGTTCCGTAGATCTTCCTGTCCACCGACGATGGCCTCAGAGAACCTTATAACTGTTCGGCGACAACCGTTTACCCAAACATCCTTCGATGAGCTTCATCTGAATACCGAACAGACCTCAGTGAGCCCACTCAGTAAAATAAAAGAGAACATCTATTGTTCGAGAAAACGATCCTGGAAGATTATAACAAGTTATATACCATTCATCAAAACCATTCGCTACTACAAACTTCGGGAGTATTTGATGGTGGATTTTCTAGCCGGATTGACTGTGGGTATCCTTCATATACCACAGGCCCTCGGATTTGGTCAACTAACCTCTGTCAAAATTGAAAATGGACTGTACACGTCGCTGTGGCCTGTACTCATTTACATGATATTCGGAACGTCGCCTCACGTGTCTATGGGTACAAGTGCTGTTATTTGCATCCTTACGGCGGCCGTCGTGGATAGACAAGGTGAACTGTTTCAATCTCTTCACCCGGACTTGTTAAATAAAACGTTGGCAGGAAATTACAGTTCTATCGATGACTTACCGGAGTATCTGGATTATAAGGAAAGCATTGCAATGTCTGTGACGTTATTCTGTGGTCTGATGATGATAGCTATGGGCTTCCTGAAGCTCGGATTTATCACAGCTTACCTTTCAGAATCTTTCTTCGCTGCCTTTACCTCCGGTGCTGCTGTACACATCTTCACCAGTCAAGTTACCCCCATGTTAGGCCTAAACGTTCCTCGACACAGCGGAGTATTTAAAATCATCAAGAATTATAGCGGAATATTCGAGCATATAACGGAGGTCAACTTTACTGCATTAATCTGCGCGGTTATAACGATGGTGGTGATTCTGATTGTAAAGGACTGCATCAACGAACGGTTCAAGCACAAACTCATCATCCCAATCCCAATTGAACTCATCGTCGTTATCGTCGGAACATTGGCTGCCTATTTTGGAGAATTTAACAAAAATTTCGGAGTAGATATTGTTGGATCTATCCCAAATTCGATTCCTGCACCAGTTCTTCCCCCTGTCGACGAAGCTCCAAATTTCTTGGTGGATTGTTTTATCCTTGCTATCTTGATATTTGCAAATACCATCGCTATGGCCAAAATCTGCGCTAAGAAACACAATTACGAAGTAGATGACAGTCAGGAGATGATCGCTTATGGCATGTGTAATTTCCTTAGCTGCTTCTTCAAATGCTTCCCATCAAGTGTTGCTCCACCACGATCCATGGTTTCATCTGCCATGAACACCAAAACCATGCTCAACGGATTAGTCACCACTGTTTTGATTCTTATGATTATCTTGTTTATTTCGCCACTTTTTACTGCCTTGCCGAAAGCCATTCTTGCAGCAATCATTGCTGTCGCCCTTAAGGGACTTTTTGTACAAATCTCCATTGGTTACAAATATTGGAAGGTCAGCAAGTACGATTTCGTCATCTGGTTATCAACTTTCCTTGCTGTCGTATTTCTAGATATTGATGTTGGTTTGGGAATAGGAGTTGGAGTCTCCCTCATCTCCGTAGTCTTCCAGACCCAATTTGCTTCTGGATACCGAGTTGGCCGATCAAAAGATGGTGTGTTTGTCGAGCATAAAAAGTACAACGATTCACAAGAAACTATTGGAGTAAAAGTTTTCAGATATAACTCATCTTTGTATTTCGCCAATGCTGAAATTTTCAGAGGCCAAGTCTACGGTAAAACTGTTAATCCTCGAAAATTGTTGAAACTTTTGAAGAAGAAAGAAAAGAAGGTTGCGAAGATGCAAAAAGACGGAGGATACAATAACGAATTCAGACGTGATTCCGTCATCACCAGGGAACTGAACAACGATATCGCTACATCGCCAGGAGGTGACCCTGTCAAGAGTTCTTCTTATGATAGTGTACAGAACAGATTAAATAATGCTGAAATAGGTATGAGCACATTTTCGGGCATGGACAATCCTGGGTTCTCTATCCCTGAAGAAATGTCATCCAACAGCTACACCCTTAAACAGAATGGGGTTAACAATAACACACAGTCTCGCATGGGAAGACGTCATTCCAGCTTGGATTCCAGTTTTCTTGATGACGACGAGGACCCCGATGATGGTGGAGAAGTTGTTACTGATGCCAAACTTCGGTCCTTGAGAAAGACGCATCATGTTATTATAGACTGTTCAGCTATTAACTATTTAGATGTTTCTGGCGCTAGCGTCCTTTCTCATATGTTCGCTGAATATGGACACGTTAATATTACTATGTTTTTGGCTGGTTGTTCCGCTACTATGAGAGATGCGATGAAACATGCAGGTGTTTACGATAAAATTCCTCTTGAAAACGTGTTCGTAGAGCTATCAGATGCCGTGACGGTAGCCAAAACACATAAAATTATTCCCTTACCATCTTCTGGTCTTGGTGACTTCTCAGATGATGAAGCTGCCGAAGATTCTTACGTTACTAATTTATAATCTTATTCTCAGCAAATAAGATGTTTGTAAATATTTGTATGTATTTGGTTTACGTTAAGAAACTTTAGTTTCAGTCTAACCTTTATTATTTAATGGTGTTTGGTAGGATGTTTAAAATTTAGTTTGTTATCAAATATCACCAATATTGATTTTAAATTATGGTTGAGTAGATGTGAATTATTTACAAGCTTAGACTATTACAATCTGAGAAAACACAGATCCTATTTCGTTCCGTTGTTTTTAGTTCATTTTAGGCTACTTGTCTTGGCGGAAAGTGCACGGAACTGTGGGCACCCCACTAGAAATATTAATGCTGGTTGGTTGATCAAATACCATACCTTCCTCTACAACTGTTCAGGTCTCCATGTATTGGCATCCATTGAAAGTATAATAAAACACGAAACGAAATATATCTGTATTTAAATCATATTGGGATTATTAGTGACCTAGTTTCATAATTGCGTACAAATATACACCTTACAACGTAATTCGCGTCACATTTATTTGACTTCCTGTCTTGCTCTTCAGTATTATTTAGTACATTTACGCGAATTTTCAGGTATTTAAAAACATATAAGTGTGAAAAAAGATCTAAATATCTGTTTTTAAATGTTTTATATGTAAATATATGTAAATAGATTTGATATACCAGTAAATATAATACACAAAAATAATTATATAACTGTATAAATGAAAGTATTACTTCCAATTTTTGGGTTTGAAAGCCTACATTTAACCATAAAGATATACTTGTTTTAATATAAACAAAAAAAACTATTAAATTAGCTATAATTGATTTAATATTACAAAAATATCTACAAATGTTTCAGGATAGGTTCCATTGTTTACAATGTACTATATCCCGCTCTCTTCGTAGATCTTTCATTTGAAATGTACTTAATTTCTTTTCATACTTATTTTTTTCTTTCTTAATTTCAAACATTTTAAAACTTTCTTAATTTCTTCCATTTTGAAACTTATTAATTTCTTGTATAATGTCTTCCATTTATATTAGAGATCTAAAACTGTTTTTATTTTTTTTTTTTTTACTAAAACATGATTTATTTCCTGTTCGTATTACAGGATCCCGCCATTTTCAAATCTCTCAAAATCTTTTAAAATCGTGAACAAGTTTCCCATTTTTATGTCTAACTGTCTTGTGATATTGGATTTCCTATACATAAGAGGTAATTAATATCTACAAGAACTTTAAATTATCTTAAGGTCAGCGCATGTTTTTTTGTTAACTTTGTCTTGAATCTTGTTGAATTGGCCCAAATCGTAAAAAGTGCGTTGGCCTTTATGGAGGAACCGGTTTACTGTAAGCAGTATGCATTTGGTTGTAATTGTAAAAAAACCCCAAACAATATTTATTTAAAGTGGTAATAATAACAATTATCGATTATTTGTAATTATATATATACAAATAGAATTATTATTATGGTTATTGTTATTATATATTTCATTAATGTAAAATAATTCTGTTGATAATTAATGTGCCACCCCTTTCTTCGTACTAGTCGGCAAACAAAGTATTGATGATTTCGTTTTAGAAAGAATTTTGTGAGTGTTTACGATAAAAAAAACCCCGTTATAAGTCTTTCTACTCAACGAAACTTGCTTGGTGGTTTTAGGTAGAATCTTGTGCATAAGTCTTTCTATTCGATCGGACTAACTTGGCTTTAGGTAGAATCTTGTTGATGTTTTGAATAAGAAACATCATAAATCTTTGTATTCGGTCGGACTTACTTGGCTTTAGGTAGAATCGCGTGTATATTTTGAATAAGAAACGTCGAAAGTCTTTCTATTCGATGAGACTTACTTGGCTTTACGAAGAATATCGCACATGTTATAAGTCTTTCTACTCGATGGGACTTTCTAACTTACATTGTAAATAGTTGACTTCTGTTTATTCTCCATATATATATATCTACGTTATTGCCACATATCTACTATATATAATTCATACTTTATATATTCAAATAAAATTACAATGATAAGACCTTAGTTTATTTAATATACTGAAACAAATAAGTTTTGGTATTGTTAATACAGAGGGGATCACAGTGGCTAAGTCGGTAAGGTGCTGGTTCGCTAGGCTGGAGGTCGGGTACTCGATCCTTGCATTGGCCGCGAAACTTCATCTCGGTTTTTCCGGTGTGATTTCCCCTAGTCATTGATGCAGAAGGAGGGCCTAAAAGGCCAGCTGCCAAGTCGGTCGGATCGGACGAAAAACCCAGGTCCCGTGTACACATTGGAGTGCACGTAAAAGATCCCTTGGCAGGTGGAATTCCATATAAGAGTACGCCGTAGCGCCCCTCCCCGGGCAAAATTTCCCTCATAGCACACTGTATGGCGTATGTCCGTCTTCCATTAGCCCAGGTTAGGTGCATAATAGTAGTACGTTTAACCCAATTTCATTCATTCATTGTTAAAACAGTGGTTACATTGTCGACCCCTTTAGTCGTTCGGTTGAAACCATTTTACAGTTACCCTTTTTTGCAAACAATATGGCTAATGGGATTTAACGTCCTACTGTTCTGCTCCCACTGGGTTAAATAAGACGAACATAGCCCACAGAAGGCGGACATACACTATGCAAGGCGCTAAGTCATAATTTAATATCGAATTCTTACTGCCAATGGTTCTTTTACGCTAAGTCGTCGTCCAGCACCACTGATAAGGGTGTGTGTGTATCGGGGGGGGGGGGGGGTCGACAAAAAATCCCGATGACCTCTCTCGGCCAACACCGAGATCGAACCGACGTCTTACTCACTAAGCCACCACGGCGCACATACTATAAATCTATAATCAAGACAGTCAAATTGGTTATCATGAATAGTCGGGGGGAAAAAACAACTCATAAACACTTCCCCAACTATCCATTACACCATGGCATTGGCTTTATGCGGGCATTACGTATACTACTTTGTTTTGCTGTATTGCCATCAATTGACGTCTTTGAGGTGTCAATCATTATGGAAAATGCCTTCAAACGATTTGTACATTTGTACATCGATCGAGTCTAGATTTTAGATAGTCTAGATTTTAGCGCTGCCTTGCCAAAAGGCCTAACATCCAACACAAAAGATCAACGATAAGCTGACTAGTCCAAATTTGCTATTCCCCCTCATAAATGTAAATGAAGGCTATCCCCAACGTTGAACACTGGATGGAGAAAGAGTGTCTTCATAATCCCGGTTGGTGTAGACAAGTAGGAGGCTAGCCGCTAGACACATTGCACCAAATCAAACGGCGTATGTAGCCTGGAATAACAATTCGCACTCGATTGAGCATGTTGGCTTATTTCACCGAACATAACTGATTTGAAATTGGAGTAAAAACGGAAACCATTGAATGTAAATTAGTTTATATACATTCATATTACAGTATTATATGCGTTGCGACCCACTTTTGTCAATTTCTAGGTCCCAATTGTTAGCGATTTAGCTCCTTTAAATATCATGTTTATTAAAGACAATACATATTATTCTTATTGTTTTGTGGACGTCGCTTTTTAAAACGTAATTCTAATGTAGTAATTTATTTCCTTCTTTCTAAATAGACATTAGTTAATTGTGTTAAATGTAGGAGCTATTTTAGTTTTTTTATATCTGACAGAAAATATAAACAAAAATTCCAAGTAATTTATTTCCTTCTTTCTAAATAGACATTAGTTAATTGTGTTAAATTTAGGAGCTATTTTAGTTATTTTTATATCTGACAGAAAATATAAATAAAAATTCCAAACTGAAGAGTTTTCTCTTGTTGATTAAAGATAGATAGAACACGTGTGACGTATTTCCATAGATCTCCCTTCGGCCATTACATCAAATTATGTCATAAACATGTTTCATTAAGTAAACTTGATAATCAAGATTATGAACACGTCATCTAACACCACTGTCGGAGATGCATCCCCGCAGTCAAAAATGTTGAAATCAAAATGACCCATCTTCTTAAAGAGGGCCAAGATTGAATACAAATTGACACGTCGGGAAATAATCCAGTTGTGATTTATGAGCAAAGGTCAGAGGTTTCAATGGCAACTTAGTTTTTACTGTTTTTAATCGTTAGTCCAAATTCTGACAGTATGTTTCACATAAAACAAAGTCCCCAAAGCGATTTGTTGCCACGACCCCTCCCCACCCGGGTTCTTGAAATATTTCTTCATTTTGTCTCTTATACGGGGATTTTTTACTCAACCTAATTACGAAGATTATCATTATATCATCGGTGACAGTTTTTTCTCTTCATGTCGAACTAGTAAATAAACATTATTTTATACACTAGAGTATTAATAGATACGTTAATAACACCAGGGGGCGCTCGTAAATTAACATGGATAAATAAGGCTTAATCACATTTAAAGCAGTAGCCTACGTAGGCAACATGGCGACATCAGAATAGCTGATTTATGATGGTTTATATTCTATTTCCTACCAGTCATTTCTCTTCACAAAATCTACATAAACTGAAAATTGCTAAATGAACGATCACTATGTATGAAAGCTGAAGAAAGCCGCTGGATGGCATCTTTAAAATGCGTAAAAGTACTAAACGAGGTGTAGGCCAAATTAACGACGTGTGCAAGTGTACTTTTACGTCATCTTACAATCATTGATTTATAAAATACTATGGGTATATTTCTTCTCTATACATACACTGTAAAATAGAAATCTGTTGATTTAAACCATACAGTGGAATCTGTATTAAGCAGCCACCCCAGTGATTTGCCATGACTCACCGCTTAACGGGAGTTACCCCTTAATCAAATCTTTAAACGTGTCGTTTAAAACCAACATTGATACTACTGTCTACCATTGTGATGTATACATGTATATACATTTCATCGCTGGGTGGATATTACAGATCAGCTTCTCCTCAAGTACTTCGGTCTGTGTTTAAATATGGGTTTACTAAAAAAGAAGAATTTACAGCCCTACTGGAGAAAAAATACCAGTCCCAAGATGTTCCATTTTTTCGATCGGTCATGTCCTACAGCCAGTTTATGTTGATCAACCGTATGCTCCATTTGAACAATTCAGAAAAACGGATTGAAAGAGGACAAGCTGGGTTTGATCCCTGGTTCAAGATTAGAACAGTTTTAGACCACTTGAATCGTTTATTCAAACAGTACTTTATACCCGGTCGTAATATTGCAATAGACGAGAGTATGGTAGGAATGAAGAACAGACATTGTTACATACAGTATATGCCAAATAAACGCCACAACAGATTTGGAATTAAAAAGTTTGAATTATGTGACAGCAAAACCACACAGAGCTTTATTCTGGTAGAGATTTTGACATCAGATCAGAGGATGGTCAGGGTTCTGCAGTTGTTAACTTTCTTTTACATTCAGCTAACTTGTTCAACAAGGGTTATCATCTTTTCACTGACAACTTTTACACCAAGATAAGTTTAGCTATGGACTTGTGGAATAAGCCAACTTTGCTCACTGGAACTGTTAGGGAAAATTCGAAAGGATTACCTGAACAAGTTCTCCAAAGACGACTCAAGCCCCAGGAAAGTTTTTACATGAGAAAAGGTCCACTACTTGCTTTGTCCTTCCGTGACAAGAAGTCACAACGCAAACCTGTCTTGCTGCTATCAACAGAAAGTTGTGCGAAAGATATCGATGTTTCCCAACGTGATGGCTCTTTGAAACTAAAACCAAAGGCAATTATTTCATATAATGCGTCAATGGGTGGAGTTGATATGATGGACAGGAAGATATATCAGATCGCAGCTGAGAGACCTACCAACAGATACTGGGTGAAGATATTTAGGAATATGATGGACATGGCATGTAGAAATAGCTATGAGCTTTACAAGTTAGACACTGACAAGGTCATGTCATGTCAAGATTTCACAGCTGAGATAGTAGAGTCATTATGTGGGGGTGAAATGATCGAAGCAGCTTCTATTGATACTGACAAAAGCCACAGAATCAAAATCCTGCCAGGGAGGAAAGAAAGAGACTGTTATTTGCAGTGACCGTCCAGCCGGTATACGTCGAAGAACGCGTCATTGGTGTGCTGGGTGTGATGTTGGGGTGCATGAAAAATGCTTTGATAAACTTGAACATTTTCTGCGTGTGCCAGCAGTTGGTCGTAAACGACAAGCTGAAGAGTAGGCCTAGTGATGAAGAACTGTTTATTGAACTGTTAATTGTTGCAGATATGCTCCAGTGATCTTTCTTTGTTTCTTATTATGAATAATAAATAATGGCAGCATTTTTTAGTTGACCAAAATAGTTTTGTCTTTTTATAATTAATATGTTCCAAATAACCTTCCAACTTAATTGTCCAATGTGAAATGTTTGTAGGGTTTTTCTGCTACTCTACCGGCCCTTGTAGATACTTAGTAATAGATGACTGCATCTTACATTTGTGGGAAAAATATGTCGGCCATTTTGTTTTGGTCATGTGATATATTTCTGAAAACTTTACAATTATTTGCATGAGATTCGTTATTTGGACATAAGCTAACAGAATATTTGGTAATCTGCACTTTTGGGCAAAACATCACTTATGACAAATTATATGGCTTCATGGACTACTGAAGGAGAAAGGCGGCCATCTTGGATTTTGATAATATCCATATGAACCCCAATATATTTTAAATGAATAATTATAATGTCATGAAAATTTGCAGAGCTGTTACTAGATCAACACTGTGACTCGTGGCTGTAAAATTACATTGTTAAAGTTTCTCCCCAACTCTGCAGGCCCCCATTCATAGACTGCTACATCTTCGTGCGATAAATATGTCGGCCATTTTGATTTTTTATGTGACCTACTTATGAAAAAAATCATTTTTTTTTTGCACCGATTTTTTTATTTGGACATAAGCTCACAGAATTTACATAGTTATATTCACTTTGGGGTAATATATTCCCTTATGAATGAATTACATTACTTCAATGGTCTACTGAAGGAGAAAGGCGGCCATCTTGAATCTTGATAACATCCATGTAAACTCCAATATATTTTGAATTGATCATGATAACTTCATAAAACTTGGCAGAGTTGTTACTAGATCAACAAGGTGCCCTGTGGTTGTTACTTTACAGTTTTAGAGATTCTCCTCAACTCTAGAGGCTTCTGGTCACAGACTTAGGTATTTATGCGCGAGGAATATGTCGGCCATTTTGTTTTGACCATGTGACCTACTTTTGAAATTTAAAAAAAAATTGTACCAAACTCTTTATTGAGAACATAGCTAACAAAAAATACATGGTTGTCTGCACTTTCTGGCAATATATTCACATGCAAAGGAACTTTATTGTTAACACCCATTTAGTGTGTTTTTGTATGGGCATTACAGCATGTCATAATGGGCGCTGCTAGGGTTAAGCAGCCATCCCAGTGATTTGTCATGACTCGTCGCTTAACGGGAGTTGCCCCTTAATCAAATCTGTAAACGTGTCGTTTAAAACCAACATTGACACTACTGTCTACCATTGTGATGTATACATGTATATTCAAAGAAGATAGGTAAAAGTACTGTCTACTTTTAAATGAATCCAAACTACTGAATTCTCTTGATGAAAACTTCAGATCTGCTATCCCAACGGATTGTTACACGTCCGTGCAGAACCAGTTGATGCTACTTTACACAAAAAGGTGGACACGAATTAAAACAGTCTACCTTTTATCTTTTACAGTGTAGTATCATATATTTGTTATCGTTTTCTTCGCATTTCTACTAAAGCATCAATTCATCTCCTTCAAGTGGTTTAAGTGGGCCCCCTGATAGCCCAGTTAGCACCCACAAGGTCAAGCTGCGACAAGATGGCATATATAAGGATTTGACATTATGTTAAGGCACTTGTGTTAGATCTCCAAGACTTGCCCCATTGGCCAACTGTGAGTGCTGAAAGTACTGTTCTTGTGGATATTATAGTTTTTATGAGCCAGTATCTTTAACCCTTCTCTCTATAATATTTATACCATGGTACATGGTGAATAGTCCATATGCTGATTACACCATTTTGCCTTTACCGTTTTTTAGGACTTCGCATTTTGTCTAATGGTTTGGATTGTTCGTACTTGGTTTTAAATGTAATTTGTTTATGCTATTCAAACCATAAGCCACCAACAATTATCTATGCTCCAATTAAAATATTTTGTTGTCCTGTATTTAAATAAACGTTTCTTCATCTTTTCAGGTGAGAGACGTCTGTCAAGTGGCGTTAAACATGGGTAGCAAAGATCAACAGAATGGGAAGGCTGGTTCCGACGAGAAGCCGGAGAAGTTCCGTAGGTCTTCCTGTCCACCGACGATGGCCTCAGAGAACCTTATAACTGTTCGTCGACAACCGTTTACCCAAACATCCTTCGATGAGCTTCATCTGAATACCGAACAGACCTCAGTGAGCCCACTCAGTAAAATAAAAGAGAACATCTATTGTTCGAGAAAACGA
This sequence comes from Patella pellucida, assembly GCA_917208275.1. Classification (NCBI taxonomy): domain Eukaryota; kingdom Metazoa; phylum Mollusca; class Gastropoda; family Patellidae; genus Patella; species Patella pellucida. The sequence goes on from OU795041.1 coordinate 19,025,793, forward strand.
TCCTGGAAGATTCTAACAAGTTATATACCATTCATCAAAACCATTCGCTTCTACAAACTTCGGGAGTATTTGATGGTGGATTTTCTAGCCGGATTGACTGTGGGTATCCTTCATATACCACAAGCCCTCGGATTTGGTCAACTAACCTCTGTCAAAATTGAAAATGGACTGTACACGTCGCTGTGGCCTGTACTCATTTACGTGATATTCGGAACGTCGCCTCATGTGTCTATGGGCACAAGTGCTGTTATTTGTATCCTTACGGCGACCGTCGTGGATAGACAAGGTGAAATGTTTCAATCTCTTCACCCGGACTTGTTAAATAAAACGTTGGCAGGAAATTACAGTTCTATCGATGACTTACCGGAGTATCTGGATTATAAGGAAAGCATTGCAATGTCTGTGACGTTATTCTGTGGTCTGATGATGATAGCTATGGGCTTCCTGAAGCTCGGATTTATCACAGCTTACCTTTCAGAATCTTTCTTCGCTGCCTTTACCTCCGGTGCTGCTGTACACATCTTCACCAGTCAAGTTACCCCCATGTTAGGCCTAAACGTTCATCGTCACAGTGGAGTATTTAAAATCATCAAGAATTATAGCGAAATATTCGAGCATATAACGGAGGTCAACTTTACTGCATTAATCTGCGCGGTTATAACTATGGTGGTGATTCTGATTGTAAAGGACTGCATCAACGAACGGTTCAAGCACAAAATCATCATCCCAATCCCAATTGAACTCATCGTCGTTATCGTCGGAACATTAGCTGCCTATTTTGGAGAATTTCACAAAAATTTCGGAGTAGATATTGTTGGATCTATCCCAAATTCGATTCCTGCACCAGTTCTTCCCCCTGTCGACGAAGCTCCAAATTTCTTGGTGGATTGTTTTATCCTTGCTATCTTGATATTTGCAAATACCATCGCTATGGCCAAAATCTGCGCTAAGAAACACAATTACGAAGTAGATGACAGTCAGGAGATGATCGCTTATGGCATGTGTAACTTCCTTAGCTGCTTCTTTAAATGCTTCCCATCAAGTGTCGCTCCACCACGATCCATGGTTTCATCTGCCATGAACACCAAAACCATGCTCAACGGATTAGTCACCTCTGTTTTGATTCTTATGGTTATCTTGTTTATTTCGCCACTTTTTACTGCCTTGCCAAAAGCCATTCTTGCCGCAATCATTGCTGTCGCCCTTAAGGGACTTTTCGTACAAATCTCAATTGGTTACAAATATTGGAAGGTCAGCAAGTACGATTTCGTCATCTGGTTATCAACTTTCCTTGCTGTCGTATTTCTAGATATTGATGTTGGTTTGGGAATAGGTGTTGGAGTCTCCCTCATCTCTGTAGTCTTCCAGACCCAATTTGATTCTGGATACCGAGTTGGCCGATCAACAGATGGTGTGTTTGTCGAGCATAAAAAGTACAACGATTCACAAGAAACTATTGGAGTAAAAGTTTTCAGATATAACTCATCTTTGTATTTCGCCAATGCTGAAATTTTCAGAGGCCAAGTCTACGGTAAAACTGTTAATCCCCGAAAGTTGTTGAAACTTTTGAAGAAGAAAGAAAAGAAGGTTGCCAAGATGCAAAAACTGAACAACGATATCGCTACATCGCCAGGAGGTGACCCTGTCAAGAGTTCTTCTTATGATAGTGTACAGAACAGATTAAATAATGCTGAAATAGGTATGAGCACATTTTCGGGCATGGACAATCCTGGGTTCTCTATCCCTGAAGAAATGTCATCCAACAGCTACACCCTTAAACAGAATGGGGTTAACCATAACACACAGTCTCGAATGGGAAGACGTCATTCCAGTTATCTTGATAACGACGAGGACCCCGATGATGGTGGAGAAGTTGTTACTGATGCCAAACTTCGGTCCTTGAGAAAGACGCATCATGTTATTATAGACTGTTCAGCTATTAACTATTTAGATGTTTCTGGCGCTAGCGTCCTTTCTCATATGTTCGCTGAATATGGACACGTTAATATTACTATGTTTTTGGCTGGTTGTTCCGCTACTATGAGAGATGCGATGAAACATGCAGGTGTTTACGATAAAATTCCTCTTGAAAACGTGTTCATAGAGCTATCAGATGCCGTGACGGTAGCCAAAACACATAAAATTATTCCCTTACCATCTTCTGGTCTTGGTGACTTCTCAGATGATGAAGCTGCCGAAGATTCTTACGTTACTAATTTATAATCTTATTCTCAGCAAATAAGATGTCTGTAAATATTTGTATGCATTTGGTTTATTTTAAGAAATTTTAGTTTCAGTCTAACCTTTATTATTTAATGGTGTTTGGTAGGATGTTTAAAATTTAGTTTGTTATCAAATATCACCAATATTGATTTTAAATTATGGTTGAGTAGATGTGAATTATTTACAAGCTTAGGCTAATACAATCTGAGAAAACACAATTCCTATTTCATTTTAGGCTACTTGTCTTGGCGGAAAGTGCACGGAACTGGGGGCTCCCCACTAGAAACATTAACGCTGGGTGGTCAATCAAATGTCTGACGTCTTACCTTCCTCTACAACCGTTCATATCTCCATGTTGTGGAGTCCATTGAAAGTATAAAAAAATAACGAAACGAAATATATATGTATTTAAATCATATTGGGATTATTAGTGACCTAGTGTCCAGGGATTTCATAATTGCGTACAAATATACACCTTACAACGTAATTCGCGTCATATTTATTTGACTACCTGTCTTGATCTTCAGTATTATTTAATACATTTACGCGAATTTTCAGGTATTCAAAAACATATGTGTGCAAAAAGATCTAAATATCTGTTTTTAAATGTTTTATATGTAAATATATGAAAATAGATTTGATATACCAGTAAATATAATACACAAAAATAATTATATAACTGTATAAATGAAAGTATTACTTCCAATTTTTGGGTTTGAAAGCTTACATTTAACCATAAAGCTAGATTAGAGCTATGCTATTTTGGAAAAGTTTATTGTTATTATTTAGTTTAGATATACTTGTTTTAATATAAATAAAAAGCCTATTAAATTAGCTATAATTGATTAAATATTACAAAAATATCTACAATTGTTTCAAACGATTTGTACTCCATCGATCGAGTCTAGATTCTAGATAGTCTAGATTTTAGTGCTGCCTTGCCAAAAGGCCTAACATCCAACACAACAGATCAACGATAAGCTGACTAGTCCAAATTTGTTATTCCCCCTCCAGCTGTATCGCATATAACAGTTCATAAATGTAAATGAAGGCTATCCCCAACGTTGAACACTGGATAGAGAAAGAGTGTCTTCATAATCCCGGTTGGTGTAGACAAGTAGGACGTTAAACCCTATTTCTTTAGCTTGACTTTTTTTAATCAAAAAGCTCGTGTTTTATTGTGAACTATCAAAATAGTGAATAGGGTTTAACGTCCTACTGTTCTGCAACAAACAGGATAATGAAGACAGTCATCCAGTGTGTGATGGGGGAAAGATTGCTTGGACAGCAAAGCCCCGCCTTCTCTTCGTCGAACTCCAACAAGGGGGGACTGGAATATTTTGAGTATCTTTCTCTGCATACCCCGGTATCGATCCCGGACTATCTTGCATTGTAACCCTGTCGATAGGAGAGCGAAAGAGTGTTTAGAATCCACTAGACACAAAGTGACTAAATTATGGTTCAGTTGTATTTCAGTTAAACTGAAGGACCTGATGAAAACCAACGAGGTTCGACAAGCAACCCTATCAGGCCTTGTCACATAGTACAAGCAGGGAATCGAAATCACACCAATTGACGCAAAAACAGAGAGAGGGAGAGAAATAGGGATTAACGTCCACACGACACAAACTGGGTCATTTCGATACTATGGTTTAATTTTAATTCAATAATTCGCTTGCGCGTAGGGGTCTTTAGCAGTGGGAGGAAACCGGAGGACCCAGAGAAAACTCACGAGACTGGACATGCTACCCTATGTCTTGCTACGTACAACCGGGGATTCGAAACCACGCCAGTTGATTCAATGATAGGCTTTATGATACAGCCGACCAACCCTCCACGCAATGACAGACGTTGGTATCTAAAGCATATACTTTAAACCATTCGGCCTCCCAGCCCACGGTCTCAATCAATTATTATATAACTTAGACTGAACTTAGCAGGAGTATGAAAAAGATGTACAAGCGAACTACAGGTGAAACCTGTGACCTTTGTCCATAAATCACAACTGAATTATTTCTTGACACGTCAATATGTTTCTCATCTTAGCCCTCTTTCAAGGAACTAAGTCTCTAACTCAATTCCATCCGAAATCTTCAATATTGAAAACACGATATGTCAAATTGCATCAATAATGATGTTGTGATCTTACCGGGAAAAGATGGGCTTTTGATATCCAATATTTATGACAAAATAAACATTTTACCATTGACACACGAATCGTGTACCATGGTGCGCTTCAGCCCTAGTTGTAACAAGAGACCCGAGGGACGACGCTAGCCGCTAGACACATTGCACCAAATCAAACGGCGTATGTAGACTGGAATAACAATTCGCACCCAATTGAGCATGCTGGCTTATTTCGCCGAACATAACTGATTTGAAATTGGAGTAAAAACGGAAACCATTGAATGTAAATCAGTTTATATACATTCATATTACAGTATTTTATGCGTTGCGACCCACTTTTGTCAATTTCTAGGTCCCAAATGTTAGCGATTTAGCTCCTTTAAACTTGTCGACCATTTTGATTTCGAAATTTTTGTCTTCGGGGATGTATCTTCGGCAGTGGTGTTATGTCGAGTTACCTATAGGGAAAACTAACGGCGATGTGGAAATAAACAAATTATCTCCCGATGGCTGCCTTTATTTTACCCAAATGTACGCACAGAAGAAATGGCACTTATTGGATAGTGTCGATAGTCACTGATGCTTCGATTATGGTAAAAAAGATTCCTGGAGTTTCCCTGGACAGCTGCCCTGAATCATCGGGGATGGTAATCTGGCAAGCTCGGGCAACATTCGCCGATAATCAACATCATCGGGTGAATAGTTTTGATAAAAGACCCAAGTCTCTTGTGTGGCGGCATATTGGCGAGTCTCCGGGGGGGGGGGGAACCATGTGGATTTTTGTGAAACCATCGGGAGGCAAAGGTGGAACTGCGAAGTTTCAATTCTTGCATTGAAATATTTCCCGAATGCTGATCGGGAGGTATCCCCGGAGCTTTCCAGATCCACACGGAAAGCGAAATAGTTTTTCCCCCGAGGTATTTCTGATTCAAATATCCCCAAAGGTCCCATGATACTTCAGCAAGACATCATCTATGATCCATGGAGACGTCACAAGAGCTGGAAAATTCAAAGGGTGCCTTCCACGCCTCTTGTTTTCGGAAACACACCGGGGATTTTTTTTCAAAACCTCCCGAGGGTTCGACATGGCTCGCGACGCCTCCCGAAGCCCATCAATTTTCATCAGTAGTACATCCCCGGGGCAAAAATGTCCAGTGGGACCAAGGCATTAGATGACCTGTTCATAATCTTGATCGCACAACAATCATAATTTTACTTGATGAAACATATGTATTGACGTAATTTGATGTAATTTGCATTTGTTCAACGTCGCGTGGGCATCACGTCACAATGCTGCAACAATGGATTGTATCATTTTAATTTGTCCATATAATGGCCGAGGGGAGATCGATGGAAATACGTCACAAGTTTTCTATCTATCTTTACTCAACAAGAGAAAACTCTTAAGTTTGGAATTGTTGTTTATATGTTCTGTCAGATCTAAGTAAAACTAAAATAGCACCAACAGCTAAAACAATTAATGTGTATTTTTAGACAGGATAATATGAATTACCGTATTTCCTCGAATACAACCCCGGGGTTCTATTTCGTTCAGCACCCCTCGACCCCCGGGTTCTATTCGAGGCCCGGGTTATAATCGAGGCCGGGTTGTATTTTTTCAGACCCGACTTAATGCTTCAAAATCTTCTATAGGAGTGACATTTTGGACAAGTAAAACGAGCAGACAGGGTCGGTCTTGCAAATACGAAGGCTAAACTCACTGTGCGTGACATGAGACAATTGTACTTCCTGTGCAGGGATCACCAATTAACTTATATTTTGACAGGGAGTATTCAGTTTTTACATTAGACCCGGGTTGTATTAGAGACCCGGGTTATATTAGAGACCCGGGTTCTATTCGAGACCTGGGTTGTATTTATCTCAACACCCCCTTACCCCCGGGTTCTATTCGAGGCCCGGGATCACGGTGGCTAAGTGGATAAGGCGCTGGTTCGCTAGCCTGGAGGTTGAGGGTTCGATCCCTGCATTGGCCGAGAAAGTTCATCTCGATTTTCCGGCGTGATTTCCCCTTGTCAGTGAGGCAGAAGGAGGGCCTGACAAGGACAGCTGCCTAGTCGTTCGGATGGGACGAAAAACCGAGGTCCCGTGTACAAATTGGAGTGCACGTAAAAGATCCCTTGGCAGTTGGAATTCGATATAAGAGTAGGCCGTAGCGCCGCTGCCCGGGCAAAATTTCCCTCATTGCACACTGTGGCGTATGCCCGTCTTCAATTAGCCCAGGTACGGTGCTTAAGCGTAGGACGTTAAACCCCATTTCATTCATTCATTCATTTATTCGAGGCCCAGGTTGTAATCGAGGCCGGGGCTGTATTCGAGGAAATACGGTACATTAGAATTTCGATTTGGTTAAAAGCGACGTCAACATAACAATAAGATTTATATGTATAGTCTTTAAGAATATAACATCCATTTACCTAGATTCTTTTTAGTTGAGCTGTTTTTCTTTTTTGTACAAAATTGAGACCATCAGTTTTTCTATATATGGCTCTTGTTCTAGATAAATGCTTACATCTCACGGGTGAGACTCTAGCCATGAAAGAGGTGGAGTTTAATGTCCAATAGACACAAACCAGGTCATTTCATGACTAATACATGGTTATATTTTATTTTAATATTTTACTTCGGCGCATGGGTCTTTAACATACAGGGAAACTGGAGGACCCGAAGAAAACCAATGCAGTTGGACAGGCGATCATACTCCTAGTCTATTACACGTTTTGAATTGGAACACAAACTGACTCAAATTACAACGGGGCGTCTAATACTGTATGTGTAAATTAATTCCGGTACCCGCGTAATAATTAAAATGGCTCGTGGCCTCTTTGGTAGTTTATGTTGATTGGTTGTGTTGACGTACAATTTTACGTTTGTAGATATTGTCAGTGTGCAGAAATACCCGATTTTATGTACCACATGCACCCCGTTTAAAAACACCCCTCCCCCTTTAATGTTACGACACTGACGCTCCGCTCAAGAGTGATATTGGGCTTTTGAAGTGATATATTATTATTGTCAACCACTTCTAAAACAGCTTTGATTATTGACAAAAAGATAAGTATATTATTATGTAACGCTTTGTCTGATTTTGATATATTACAAAACTTCATTTGACGACATATCAGTTACATGTATATAAAAATAAAGCTTGTGCCACGTTATGGACTGGTTGATCACCAACAACATACTTCATTTACCGACAGAGAATAAATCATGGGCCAACTATGTTTATTTACAAAATTAAATCAATTAAAACTTTTAGAGTAGCAGGGTCTACTTTTTTTTCTCCAAAATTGAATCAACCAAAACATCTAGAGTAGTGAGGTCTACTTACTATAGTATTATAATACATACTAAAACTAAACAAGTAATGCACATAAAGCTAGAATACACATTAAAACATCTGGAGTAATGCTAAATGTATTATTATAATACTTATTAAAACATCTAGAGTAATTCTAACCGCGCTATTATAATACACAATAAAACTTCTAAAGTAATACTAAATGTATTATTATAATACACATTAAACATCTAGAGTTATACTAAATGTATTATTATAATACACATTAAACATCTAGAGTTAAACTAAATGTATTATTATAATACACACTAAACATCAGGAGTAATTATTTACTGTACTATTATAAAACACATTAAACTTCTAGAGCTATACTAAATGTATTATTATAAAACACATTAAACATCTAGAGTAATACTAACTGCACTATTATAATACCAATAAAACATCTAGAGTAATACTAAATGTATTATTATAAACCACGTTAAATTATAGAGTAATACTAACTGCACTATTATAATACACAATAAAACATTTAGAGTGATACTAATTGTATTATAACAAAACTTATTAAAACATCTAGAGTTATACTAAATGTATTATTATAATACACATTAAACATCTAGAGTAATACTAACTGCATTATTATAAAACACATTAAACATCTAGAGTAATACTAACTGCACTATTATAAAACACATTAAACATCTAGAGTAATACTAACTGCACTATTATAAGATACATTAAACATCTAGAGTAATACTAACTGCACTATTATAAAACACATTAAACATCTAGAGTAATACTAACTGCACTATTATAATACACATTAAAACATCTAGAGTAATACTAAATGCATTCTTATAAAACACATTAAACATCTAGAGTAATATTATATAGAGAATCTCTCGCAGTTCTTTTTTGATATCGAAAAAATATCAACATAAATCGATAATGTGCAAAAGAATGAGACTTTGTCGGTTTATTTTTGTATTATCGTCAAGTGTTTATATCCCTTTATCTAAAAACAACTGAGTGGGAGATTTTATCTATGACCCAACCAGTAAATAAATAACATTCTTTAGTATATATTTTATTTAGGAGATATCGGTCAGTAGATCATGAAAGTTATCACACAAGCAGTATATTCTGACAGTAGCGGATCTAGAAACTGGGAATAGAGGGGGTGTGGTGGGGTGGGGTCCAAACCTTGGGCGCCATCCACAATCCCACCCACAATAAATGTTACAAAATACTTGCTATAACAGACACTTGTTCTCAGGGACCCCCCCCCCCCTCCCGAAATCCGTTCCTTCCTATCGTAGAAGGCGTTATTGGGTGATAAAAAAACAATAGAACATTTCCCTCAAAATAATATCAGTAAAAAACTTCTATACTATTACAACACCCATACGAAACTTACGCCGCCTGTCTACAATTAGCTGAACTTGTGAACAGACACGAAGCTCTTTGACAGACATTCTTATTCCTGTGTCGTCGATTTTAGTCGAAAACACTAGGTACATGTATACCTCGAGAAAGTTAAGAAGTATTATCTTCCGCTTCCAATTTTATATTTAGTCTATGTGTATAAACGATGTAAAACAGATTATAATTCATAACCATATAGTAGATGCTGGTTCACTAAATCTTTGCCAAGGCTTGGGGGCATTTGTGTGGAACTTTTCACCATAAGAGTTCTACAAGATATTGGTTTCACTAACCAGTTGACTTGGAGATAAGAAAGTTCCCTGGCATTAATTTACCAGCTTGATTACCCCTTGCCAGTCGGTGTAGGACACAGGGCCTGGATATACAGTGTTTAGAATAGTTGGGATTGTCGAGGTGGCCCACTGTGTGAAGTGCTGGCTCCTTAACCAGGAGGTCGATCCCTGTTTTTGTCGAGAAAGTTATCCAGGGTTTTCCACCGTAGATGTAGTTCGCCATTTTGTTTCGCAAAGTTCTAGTGTGCAAAGGCCTATAAGCAGGCTACATTCTCGCACATGTGCAGTAATGAAATGAATGAAAAAGGATATAACGTCTTACGCTTCTGGACCTAAACCTAGGCTAATTGAAGATAGGCATACGCCACACAGTGTGTTATGAGGAAAATTTTGCCCGGGCAGCATGTGAATTCCAACTGTGAAGGGATATTTTACGTGCAACGCCAATGTATACATGGGACCTCGGTTTTTCGTCCCATCCGAACAACTAGGCAGATGTCCTTGTCAGGCACCCCGTTTGCATCAGTGACAAGGGGAAACCTCCAGGATAGTGAGCCAGCACCTTACCCACTTAGCCACGTGACCCCCCCCCCCCCCCCGTGTGGAGGATTTATAAGAAAAAAAAAACTAGTGTGCCGGATTATTATTCTCTCGACGAAAATAAACTACCCGACAGCTATGGTGTGTAATCTTGTAAGGAAATGTCATTATTTGACATAAAGTAATTAAATCAATTTTTTTACCAGTTTTTTTTAATGTTTGTTCTATTTGACATTACATAAATTTGAGTTTTGATGGGGTTTTTTTTTTTTTTTTTAAATGTTATTTAAATTGATTGCATATCCTGTTAACTACGCAAAAGGTGTGGCAATATCAAAATAATGGTCCTCTAAAAGACATTGACGGGTTAACACACGTATTCAACAGAAATGAAATGAAATGAAAAGGGGATTAACGTCCTACTATTATGCTCCTAACATGGGCTAATGGAGACGGGCAAACGCCATACAGTGGGCTATGAGTGAAAGTTTGCCCGGGCAGCGGCGCTACTTTATACTCTAATATCGAATTCCAACTGCGAAGGGATCTTTTACTTGCAAGCCAATGTATACACGGGACCTCGGTTTGTCGTACCATCCGAACGACTATACATCTGTCCTTGTTGGGCCCTCTGTCATGCATCACTGACAAGGGGGGAACCACGTCGGAAGGGGGGAGACTGTATGTCACAATTCAGTGGATTACAATTTCATGTACTGCTTATTGATTATAATTATTCCATACAATTGCGATCTGTATATTCCAGTTCAATTACCAAATGCCAATGAAAAAATTTAAAGTGAGAATTTCATATTTTAGAAGAAAGTCAAAACATAATTGCTATGTCTTTTGCTCAGTAGGTTATCAACGCACTATTATACGACCATGGGCATTTTTCCCACCCTTAAAAATCATTGACACAGGAAATAATTACACAATTACCTCTCTTGCTTTGCCATTGACTCCATGCATTAGCTTCCTTCAAACGTTGGAATTTGAAGTTGGGAAAATGATATTTTTTCCAATTTCTCAACTGGCAATAGTGAATTTTAGGATTAATAGGATTATTATTTAACAAGATACTACTGTTTATGGATACCAACTATTGTAAGGCTTTATTTTAATAAGTTTTAAAAATATAACTTAAAAATTTGAAATTGTAGCTTTAAGGTGAAATTGCGCCGGAAATTTCTTAAGAACTTTCTCGGACACAACCGGATCCCGGACCTCCTGGTAAGTGAGCCAAACTTCAAACACTGAGCTACCGTGGCACCTCCTTCAAATACCTGCGTGTCGGGCGTCTGCATAAACCTGTGTATGACCCAAACGGATGACAAACTCCAAATTTATGTACCGCACATTCGCCGCTAGCGGAACTTAATTTATAAATACAGAGCAGCTGAAGTTTACGTCTTATCTCGGATCCATTCACAAGATTTGAGATTTGTTGTTTGTTACTTACAATATCTGTGTATTATGTGTATGATCCGCAGGTTTGTCTTTTCGTTTTGTTTGCAGGTAGTGTGATATGTATGATCAACAGGTTTGTCATTTGTTTGTGGGTAGTGTGGTATCATAATAAATTTGTGTTGTGGTTGAGAATTTGTGTTGGGGGCCTGTTTTATTATTATATATCTCGTGACTTTGATTAAGATATCCACATGTTTTATATTTGGACATATAAATCATAACCTGGTCGGCTGCACAGCTTCAGGCTACATGGACAGAAAACATGAAAAAAAGAGCCGAATATAAGAAATGACTTAACATGTCTTAATGTTAGATATGTAAGGATGGGTCAGAATAACATTAATGGATTCTGAATCCTTATTCTAGCGTACCAAATGTCTATTCAGAGTCGGAATAAGGCTGAAAGGGTCACTAGACTGTTTCACCAACACAGAAAAGGGGGAATACACTGGTCATTAGAATTCTGTACATCTGAAAATGGCTATCGATTGCAGACAGCTAGCTTATGATTTGATCATAATGAAATTATGTGGTTGATTTTTTTACCTGGATGTACTTTTTATGTATGTATGTATGTATCTACCGTAAATATAGAAATACTTTTACTTAATCTACTTTATATAGCTATATTGATTTGCACACAAATTTATACAATACAATAAATATAATCATAATAGGGAAATTTTGCCCAAGTGAATTGAATTCGAAATGTCAAGGGTTCTTTTACGTCCACGTCAACGTGTACACGGGGCCATAGTGTCCTTGTGCTGCAAATCAATCTCGTCCCTGAATGTCATAATTCAAAACAGACGCATCATAATCTCCCTTCGTCTTCTAATTGGTAATCATTGTGAGCACTCTGCTCTTTGCGTATTATGTATATCTACATATTATAATAAATGCTCTCTCAAATAGGGGGATCACGGTGGCTAAGTGGATAAGGCGTTGGTTCGCTAGCCTGGAGGTTGAGTGTTCGATCCCTGCATTGGCCGAGAAAGTTCATCTCGATTTTCCGGCGTGATTTCCCCTTGTCAGTGATGCAGAAGGAGGGCCTGACAAGGACAGCTGCCTAGTCGTTCGGATGGGACGAAAAACCGAGGTCCCGTGTACAAATTGGAGTGCACGTAAAAGATCCCTTGGCTGTTGGAATTCGATATAAGAGTAGGCCGTAGCGCCGCTGCCCGGGCAAAATTTCCCTCATTGCACACTGTGGCGTATGCCCGTCTTCAATTAGCCCAGGTACGGTGCTTAAGCGTAGGACGTTAAACCCCATTTCATTCATTCATTCTCTCAAATAGTGACACAACAACACAGCGTAGCTGAGCTTCCAAAATATCGTATCTCGAATTTTCCTACTTTTCCGGAGACAAAAAACTTTACAGATCTTATGATAACTGGCTGATTGAATTGTCCCTTCGATATATACAGGCGAAATAAGACTACCTCCAAGGGTGTATGAGTGTGTAGCATGTACCTATAATATCAAATTAAAAAAAAAAACGAGATACGATATTTTAAAGAATTTTTTTTCACCAAAATGAATGAGATACCATATTCGTTTCTCTACTACATTTAAAAAAATGAGATACGATATTTTAAGGAATTTTTTTTCACCAAAATGAATGAGATACGATAGTCGTATCTCTTTAAAAAAAATGGAGACGAGATTCTGACAGTTGTTTTTAAATAACAAATTTCGTCAAAATATCGTATCTCGTAAAATATTTTTTCCAAATAGTTTATTCCAAAATGTCGTATCTCAAAGTAAACAATGCAGTCTTGAGATACGAAGTTTTGACGAAAATACGTTTGTCCAATCGAAATACGGCAATTAGTCACAAGGTAAAAAAAAGCATTTCTAATTGGTTTAGAGGCACGAGGTTTTGAAAGGACATGTATCAATGAAATTTTTTTGGCTAAATCCGAGATACGAGGTTTTGGAAGCGCAGCACCGACAGACTTTTTAATTGACAACATTCGTATTATCCCGCTGCTTCATTTTGACAACTTTTTCGGTGTTTTGGTCGGAATTTTTCGCCTCTTTACGATTTATCGGATTTTTACTGTATTTACTGCAGTCCTATTTGAATTATCATTATTTTTATTTGGCCTAGACACAAACAGATTGTGATGTAAAACCATTAGAGACAAATGCGAACATCAAAAGGCAATAATTAAAGTTGGAACCTGTCGTTATGAAATGGCGTGGGGACGAAGTGATTTTAATACAAAGACTTTTGAGAATGCATGAAATTATTCTGGAATGTTGGTTTGTATGAGCTTTTTCGCGGATGTTGGGTCTATATTAATTTATTGATTTATACAATGTGCCATGGAAGTAATCCATGCTAATATATGCATCTTTCCACCCAAAGCATAACCCAACTCGGGCGTGGACAAACTTCAAAGATGACACATGTAGTTTTATTGTTCCACATAAAACACTAACAGACATACACCTGAGCAAAATTGCATGCAACCAACGTGGCGCCCTACTTATTTTGATTGGCGGGCTGTCACTCATTATGCAGATCGCGGGTAGAGTTTTATATTTATCGGGGCAATGACCCTCGCTGGATCACCCCATTCTGTGTTGGGTCACCCATTTAAACTGATCATAAATTCAATTATTTTTTTAAAATGTCGTACAGTATACATGTAGAATACATTCTTTTGTACCGGGATTAGCGGAAAGGGCTGATTTAATATTAGGGGTAACGCGTGGACGTTTCATCAAAACGAAAGTCATTGAGTTAAGTCGCGTGGTTTCAATTCGTCGCTTTTACGTGACAAGGAGTGGGGTCGCCTGTCCAGCCTTGTGGGTTTTCTCCGGTTCCCTCCCACTGTTAAAAGCCCCTATGCGCAAGCGAATTATTGTGATAAGATTGAATCATGTTAGTCCCGAAATGACACAGTTTGTGTCCAGTGGACTTTAAACCCCATTTATCTCTCTCTCTCTTGTGGGTTTCTGTGATTTCCTTCCGCTGCTAAACACCCCTACGAGCAAACGTACTATTGTAATAAAATTGAACCATGTGAGTCCCAAAGTGACATACTTTGTGACCTATTGACGTTACCCCTGGCATGTAAAAGTGTCTAGTCGTTTGGATGGTACAACAAACTGAGATCATGTGCATACACGGGTTCATGGAATTAGAAAAAAAGAAAATAGAGTCCTTCCGCTTGAATAGCCGTATAATAGGACACCGAACTTGTCGTGTACCATATCTGCCTCCGGCCGGCTCCGGTAGAGCAGACATGGCACAACGCAGGTTGTGTACCGAACGCTACACTACATGTTCCGTTTCGAAAAAAACGTACCTGACGCCGCATACAGAAACGTATCCGCACCCGCGCATAAGGAAACACTCCTACTAAAATTCTATGAATGGTTTTTTTTCCGTATCCTCAACCGGACCGGATCCGTACTAAATGAAATGCAGCTTTAGTCGCAGTACTGTTATCTGTGCAAAGTGTCCCTGCACACTACATGATGTGTGCTGGTCTTCCTCGGCAGAAACGCAAAACGTTAAATTCCCTTTCTTTTCCCCTTGACTCCACAGCAACAACATATCGACATTTGCTTGAAATGTATGATCACATATGCAATTCACTTGATAAGAAAGAATCAATAGCTTTCATATTTTGTGATATATCGAAAGCTTTTGACAAAGTGTCTCATATAGGCCTGTTACATAAATCATCTAAGTACGGTATCACTGGTAAATTACATGATCTCATTTCATCTTATCTCTCAAATCGTCATCAGATGGTACTGATAGACAGAACATCATCTGGTATTAGGCATACAAATTCTGGGGTTCCACAAGGGTCAGTCCTCGGACCTTTATTATTTCCTATTTACATTAACGATATTTCTGATGGTTTATTTGGAATCACGCGTTTATTCGTTGACGTAGGTCTTTGTCTTCTTCTTCGAAATGTTTTGAAAAGATTGAATCTGAATTAAACTTAAATTTATCCAAATTATTACAATGGTCAAAATATTGGTTACTGAATTTTAATCCAGAAAAGACAAAATTAATGATCTTCAGTTATAAAAAGATTAGTTATCCACTTAATAAATATTAAATATGATAACACGTATATATTAGATACGTCGGTCCATAAACACCTAGGTGTGTTTCTTCAGAATAACGGGAAATGGAATCATCATGTTGACTTCGTACTTAAGGCAGCTTCTTTCAAACTTAATCAACTTCGCAAATTAAATTTTTTAATTTCTCAAGATTCACTTAATAAACTCTATAAATGTTTTATTTTGCCTATAATTGAATACTGTTGTGAAGTTTGGGATAATTGTACTAGTTATAATTCAGATGAAAGCAGCTCGGGTTGTTACAGGAAAAAAAATTACGCTTCCAGACAATCTTTATATTTTGAAACTGCATGGTCAAAATTAAGTGAAAGAAGAAAAATTAGACGTTTGTATCAGTTACATAAAATAATCCATGGAATCTGCTCCGTGTATTTTACTAATACTATAAATTTTGTAAACGAATCCAAAGCACCTTACAATTTACGAAACTCCAATATTCAGGAATCCCGTTGTCGTGTTAGTATCAGACGGGAATCATTCTTTCCGAAAACTATTCGCGAATACAATAAATTATCAAAAGATTTGAAAGACATTACAAAGGTTAAAGAGTTTAAAAAATCTCTAAAACCTAAAATAAAGCCACCAAAATTTAGAAGTATTGGTTTTAGGCCATTCTCTATATACCACAATCGTATTCGACATGGATGTAGTAGTTTAAATTTCGATCTATTTCGTTCACATATAATTGAAAATCGTTACTGTAGTTGCAATGCTTTATCTGTCGAAAATTCGTATCACTATTTTTTTGAATGCCCGAAGTATAGTACTCAACGCTGTGTCCTTTTTAGTAAACTGCCATGGCTTGGAAATATTCCTTTCACTGAATTACACGAAATATTTCTACATGGCTCGTCGCTACTACCAAAAACATTAAATAAAATGTTAGTTTTACTTATTCAAAGGTATATCAAAGACTCAAAACGTTTTACATAAACAAATACTATAGCAATGTAACATATAAGTAAACGTATTAATATTCATTAGCTAATATAATTTTCAAGGTAGTTTTGTAAATAGATGTACATATAATTATGTTAGTTGAATTAAAAATAAATTCGCCATACTATTTGTATTAAAATAATTAAATCGACATTATGGGAGAAGATTCATAATTTGTTATAAATTGTTCTTATCCCTTTGTAAAGAATATTTTTGCAATAAAATATGTTTAATAACATATTATGCAGTGTAACCCAAACCGTACAACCAATATCTTTGATAATGCTCGAATGATTTATTTCTTTATTTATACCAAGATTTTAAAAGTTATCAAAGTATCTTTTGAATTGTTTCCTTTGTTACAATCCGCCTTTCACAATTTTTGTTTATATTTGAAATTGTCTATTGTTTTATTCCGTCAAACAATGCCTTCCTTCTTTTATTTTATATATTTATGTGTGTCTATCAGAGTGTATTTTATAACATTTGTGACACTTATGACGTAATATAATATACTGATTTCTGATTTCAAATTTGAAAAATGTTTCTACTTCATAAGATCATTTATGTTGGCAAAGACACTACACACACAGGGGCGGATTGGGGCCGGAAACCGGCCCGGGCTCCCGTGTCGGTGCGGCCCCTTTTACTGACCGCGGAGCTCGGACTGACGGGGGCCGGTTGCTCTTCCCCGGGAAAATTTTGAAAAATAAACCCCAAACATGCGATTCGGTGGCATATATGATTGATTGGGACGGGGATGTGATAACGTCCTTTCGCTGGGTGGCAGAACCCGAAATGCCCGAAAATTTGGAAAATTTAACCACCGCAAACACCCGTGTAAGCAACTCCAAAAGTATCCAATGGTTTTGTAACCGAAATAAAATAAAACCAAGTAAGAACAATCGAAAGCATTAGACAAAGTTCTTTAAAAAAAACTGTAATGGCAAAATAGTGTAATCAGGCAAAATATTGTAATCAGCAATTTATGGACTGTTCGCCACTCTAAATTCCAACCATCCAATCAGCTGCATTCAAAAATAATTATCGATGCTCAGTATAAATTCGCGGTCTTTAATTAAAAAAGGGGAGAGAGGGAATGGGGTTTAACGTCCACTCAACACAAACTAGGTCATTTCGGGACTAACATATGGTTTAATTTTATTTCAATAATTCGCTTGCGCGTATAGGTCTTTAGCAGTGGGAGGAAACCGAAGGACCCGGTGTGTCGGTGTGTTTCCTAGATTTAGTTTAATGTTTG
Source organism: Patella pellucida (assembly GCA_917208275.1). NCBI lineage: Eukaryota > Metazoa > Mollusca > Gastropoda > Patellidae > Patella > Patella pellucida. Next base: position 19,043,516 of record OU795041.1, read on the forward strand.
GTTTATTGTGTCCCAATACTGGCTTTAACTATACACATAAATCTTCTATAGAGACCGGTTGTCGTCCTGCAAAACAAATCAACATATACAATCAAATGAAATCGACTATCTTATTTTTCTTGGAAATCAAAGAGGTAATGTCATTTCAATGTAGCAATGTGTCAATACTGAGTCGGCATAGCTAATTAATCAGTCAGTGATCACAAAGTTGTTAAGTATGCCTGTAATTATTAGATATTTTAACAGAGGCCTATATAAACTTCGTGTTTGACAAAAAGGTGTTCCGCCTCACGCTTCCAACCCTTAGGGTTTTCTCCGGGTCCTCCGGTTACCTCCCACTGCTAAAGACCCCTACGCGCAAGCGAATTATTGAGATAAAACTAAACCATATATATTATTAGTTCCGAAATGACCTAGTTTGTGTCGAGTGTACCGTAAACCCCATTTCTCTCTCTATCTGCCTCATTCTCCAGTGGACAACTCCACCAAAACGTTATGTAATGAAATAGTTACGTAAAACGTTTTCATGTACGGTGGTCTGTTCCCGATGTTAACGTAACAGTGAATTATCTGCCCTTGTTTCTTTATCAACATCCGGTTAGTAAATGTTTACCCTAGTAACGCACTGCGAATACTAACAACAATCACTCCTCGATGTAACTTATTTTCTCCATTTACTGTTGTTGTCAGTACACTATTGAATAATTAGACATGGAGACGAATTTCGAGGAGATCCGGAAAGAGGGGAGACAGGATTGGAACCAAACTAGTACTGGCGTTGGCCATCGATACCGTCCGGGATACTATTTTCCAGACTCGCAGTATCGAAGTTTAATGAACGAACCTTTGCCGGCGAATTTAGCAAAACCTGACGAAGTTATAGAGTGTAGAAGATACGATACGACTTCTGGTAAAGCTTATGATAGAAAATATCCTGGAAATACGTATAGTAACCCTATTCATTACAAATCTCCAGGTCATTGGAAACTAGATTATGTCAAAGATCACGTGGAGAAACTAGGTAATGGCGGCTGGAGACGTCCATTGACGATGGGAAACCAAAAAACAGAAACACAGGACAAGTTTTGTGCGGAGCCAGGAATACGGGATAAATATTGTTTCGAAGAGGTTTATTATCCACAAAATTTCGTTTTACAAGATCACCACAAAGATGGGCCATCCAAGGTAGGTGTAGGTAGTACCACAAACGATAAATTGAAAGGTCGTCCATTTAAAGTTAGTGATTGCGGAGTCTTGCCATTACTAGACCCTTATCTTTCTACCAGTCATAAGGTACATCGTCCCTTCAAAACTGCAGAATTGAAGAAATACCCAAAGAAAGATGTGGCAACATATTGGGAATGTGAAGAGTATCCGAAAACTTGGGGATTTGGTACGAAAGAAAATCCTTTACCTAAGGATAATGTTCCACGAGACCGACTACCAATGAGAGATACCCTGATTTTCCCAACTAAAACTAAAATACCACGGCAACCGAAAGCATTGATTCCTGTTCCACACTCCGGTTTAAAAACAATTTATAAAGATCAGTATTCAACACCATCGGACGTGAGAATGAAAAATAATTTTTACTGTCCAGTTGATACTCCGTATACTTTACCAGATCCTGGAAGCAATTCTGTGATGACAGCACCAAAAATGTACAAAACAGAATATAATAATGTGGGTAGTGGAAAGCCTATTGTTGTGTAAAGAACCAAATTTTGTAAATAAAAGTTTTGTAAACATCTGAGATTGACAATCTGCTCTGTGGAACTTCAATAATTTCCAATCAAAGCAAATTATATAAACTAAATGACATGCCATTGATTTTTGTTTGAAGTGAAATATATGTTAAGTTAAAAAAACAAAACAACTGTGATATAATTTTAATTTAAAACGTGCATGTCAATATTGTTACTATTAGAGAGATATTCATCTAATTGTGGTCCCAAAACAAGGACTAGTTACACGTACAGCTAGCTGTTTGTTAAGTTAAGAAACATTAAAATTACTGAAATATCTTAAGCATTATCATCTGTCTTGTGTTGAGTGAACAATTTGTTAGTTGATTTTTAAAAATTCAACATCATTTAGTGCAGGCCCTGTTAAATGTGAGATTTTAATTTAATAGATAAATTGTAAATATTATGTAAATCACTAATTATTTATTATTATCACAAATTGTTAACATATTTTTTTTTAAAATGTAAGGAAATTTTAGTCCATAATTATATATCGTTTTGCCTTGTTAAGTATCTAAATCTAATTGATTTATTCTACATTTTTAATTTTCTTCAACTTCAATTCTTTAGGAGGGTATTAAATCTGTTAGACTTTGAGTGTTATAACTTTACCTTATATTTAGGAAATAAAAAGGCCATTAAGACCTAGTATGGGTGACATATCTGTCATTTATATTGTTTAAATTGATGTAATTTCCTGCCGAGTACGGTATTATTGTCTACCATTTTACATGTTTAATTTTGTATCTTAAAAAAACTGTGTAAAAGTGCAACACAGACTAAACAAGTTACATAACACTAGGTAATGTGCGCTGTAAATATTTATGTAGATCCCTAACTACTGCTGAAAACTTGAAATTAACAATGCTATAAATTACAATATAGTAATAATTAAAACCATGATTCATCTTTTGTGTACAAATGCTGTAATAATAAATATTTTAATACATAATAAACTTAGAATGATTTTTAATAAAACAAAAAGATAACGTATTTTTCATAGTTGTTCCCCATTATTATATTATCCCCACTGACATCAGTTGTAATGTTGGCATTTTATTATGAACACTCTTCATGGGTTTTATTCAAATTTGCAGGAAGTGTTCATTGGTTTCTAAAGAAATTTCCAAAACTACTGAGTTATCTCCCAGTTTAGTTCAAATGTATGTAAGCTGGTAATTGTGATAAGAGGACAAGATAGAGCAATGTGGTTTAACATCCACTTTACATAAACTAGGGTCATTAATTCAATAATTCGCTTGTGTGTAGCTGTTGGGGCCTTCTGAAGTGGGAGAAACCCACAAGGTCACGTTCAACCAGGGAATCAGAACCATGGCAATTGACTCGATGACAGACCTTATGATACAACACGAATTAGCAACCCTTCGGTCATCCAACCCCCCTTTATGAACTACAGCACAAGTATGAGACACCATTCCTATCTCAGACCACCCTATTTAATAAATGTGAACTGTGACAGAAGTCTGAAGTCATTGTTACAATATAAGAACAAACTTGTTGAAATTTTGTAAAAATATTTTTTTTAAAGTTTAGACAGCTTTATTTTTCAAATCTTAACCTATACCTTTAGTGTTATATCATTTAAATTACATTTTTTGATTTGAACATTTTTGTTCACATTGTAAAAGACTTTTGTCTGATTTCACTATCACAAGTGACTAATAATAACAAATTGAAGTAATTTATTTATTTATTTTTTTTTTGTTAAAATATTATTCTTATAAAATTAAATAGAAAGATCATACAAAAATATTGTTTTTAAATAAGTCATATGGTCATACAAAAATAGTTCGATAAAATCATGCTTTAACATAATTATACAGAATTATTGATAAATCTATTTTCAAGGCATACCATATTATTTGATGTAATAACAATTGACTTAGTTCAATAAATATATGCCCTTATTTTCATGGAACTAATTTGATCTGGTCTTATCTTTAAAGGGGCCATCCCGATAACATTTTGGGGTTAAAACTGCTTAATATTGTATGAAAAGCCCTTAATAGCCTCTAACTTAGATCCGAGCAACTTCTTCAAGCTATGTGATACGTTTTCAAACAACTTCCAATCGCCGGTACGGCTCGGTGGCCGGAGACTTGTGTTCTGTTTGCATTACACAGAAGTGTCTGAATAAAACGAGTCTATATTATGTGCAGCTTTCAATCTAACCCTATTGACTCACTTTTAAAGCTCTCTTTTGATTAAGTTAAAATTGGTATCATAACAATTTAAAAGAAAAACTTAAAAGAGCTAGTGTCCAGTTAAGCTTTTTTTGCATTCACGTCCAAACTACTCAATATTTTGAACTGAAATTTTCAGACAAGGTAAATACACTATTCCTCTATATTTTGGCGTTCAAGAACGTGTAATTTTCAGATTCTTTGAAATTCGGGCTGGTCCCTTTAAATCAGCTGCCATCTTGATTTCCAGTTCATCAATAGACAGTCTCTTGACCATCTAATGATTATGGGACTGTCATGTGAATAAATGTTTAAATAATAATTTGTATAGCATAGCACTAGAAGCCAGAAAAAGATCCGCAATGGGCAGATTTAGCTTTTACATAATGTCTCTTTAAATATGGGTGTAGCCAAAATAAAGTGACATTTGATCAGATTAGACAAATAGCTGACAGTTGTGGCTATAATAGTAAATAAAAAAAGATAATGAATACAGGATGCGCTGAAAATTACATGCAAATTGTTTCACTATGAAGTTGGAATGATAACAAACTCAGTCTTGATTATCCAATTTTAAGGTAAACTATCCATCAAAAAATGTATTCAAATCTAGCCATGATGGCTTTCAGAGTTGATTATGGTCTAGCTATGTTAATTAATGTCCAATTAATAATTTAGATAGCATTATAGACTCAAAGAAAAACCTGCAATAGGCAGATTTAGCTCTTGCATAATGTATGTTTAATATATCATATTATGTTTACTTGGCTGTGTGATTTACCATATTATTTCTATTGAAAAACGATTGAGCGTCGATTTAAATTTTACAATTGCAATATAGGGGTATATAAATTATTATATTATTGCACTTCTGAGATGAACTTTGACCTTGCATTTTAATATGTTTGGTTACAAGTTTGTCCAGAACATTGAACAAGGTCCTGTAAACGTGATTTCAGTTGTTGAAGTAATGTAGGTGGGGTTGAATATACAGTATTCACTACTTCCCAAACATCCTCATCTAAATTATACACTTCTACAAAATTCTGAAAAGAAAGAGAGAGAGAAATGGGGTTAAACGTCCACTCAACAAAAACTAAGTCATTTCGGGACTAACATATGGTTTAATTTTATTTCAATAATTCGCTTGCACATAGGGGTCTTTGGAGGTGGGAGGAAACTGGAGAACCCAGAGAAAACCCTTAAGGATGGACAGGCGACCCTACTCCTTGACACGTACAACCGGGGATTCGAAACCACACCTGTTGACTCAATGACAGGCTTTATGATACAGCATGCACATGCTAACCATTCGACTCAAAGACAACTAACTACATGTAGTTGGTAAAAGGACAATTTACAAAAGGTGAATTGAAATGGAGAGAGATAGAGAAACGGGGGCTTAACATCTGCTAGATACAAACTAGGTCATTTCGGTACAAACATATGCTTTAATTTTATTTTATTAATTCGCTTCTGTGTATGGGACTTAAGTAGTGGGGGAATACCAGAGGACCTGGAAAAAACCCATGAGGTAGGACAGTCAATCCTACTCCTTGTCACATACAATCAGGCAATAGAAACCATGCCACTGGACTCAATGATGCAAGCAACACACACGTATTAACCATTCACCCACCCAACTCCCCTTGAATTGAAATGGACCAATGAGGGTCATGAAGACAGGCATATACCATCAGTTGCCATGGCAGCGATGTTTCCACCTACTTTTCATGAAATACCAACAGCAAGGATTCTCTTAATTGCACTGCAATGTATAGATTGGATATCAGGATTTTTTATGGTCCTAACTAGGCACTGAAACGCTGGGCCTTTCCGCGGCCCCTTGTTCTGCAGGACTGACAAAGGCTAATAACTAATAACCATTGGTACCTTAGTGAGCATGCATCGTACTCACCAAGCCAAAACTGGTACCTTAGTGAGCCTGCATCTTTATTCAAAAGGCTATTGTGGTTCCAATAGAAATAAACATTGGTATTTAAATAAAATTATTTTAAGATAAATCTAACTTACATCTAGATCCAGTAAATGACAATATTTATAATTCAGTTTGTCTGACATTATTCTTAAACAATTATACGTATTGTTCCAGGAATCTTCACAAACACAATCAGGATTACAATACTAAAATAAAAACATGAAATCATTCTGTAATAAACAGAGGCGTGGCCGTGAAATATATATAGGGGGGGGGGGGTCCGCAAATGAAATTATATCAAATGTTGACAATCTGTGACGCCAGAGGCATGAGGCTGTGCAGGATAGTGTTGGAGGGGGGTTTGGGGGGTAATTCCGATAAAAACAAATTAAAGTTTCAGTCTTCGGGTTTAACGCTCACTCAACACAAACTAGGTGATTTCGGGAGTAACGTATGGTTTAATTTTAGGGGTATTTATCAGTGGAAAGATACTGGAGGACCTGGAGAAAACTTAGGAGGCTGGACTGGCAACCCTACTCTTTGTCATGTACAGCCAGGGAATCAAAACCCCGCCAGTTGACTTAATGACAGGCTTTATGATACAGCAAGCACATGTTATGGCCATCCAACCCGTGAATATTTTACGCTGAGCTGAACAATATGCTGTAATCATGTACTATATATGTTCTATATTTTGTTTATTACATACAGAGAGAGAGAAATGGGGTTTAAGGTCCACTCGACAAAAACTAGGTCATTTTGGGACTAGCATAATTATGGTTTAATTTTATTTCAATAATTCGCTTGCGCGTAGGGGTCTTTAGCAGTGGGAGATACTGGAGGACCCAGAGAAAACCCACAAGGTTTAACAGGCGACCCTTCAACCGGGGATTCGAAACCACGCCAGTTGACTCAATGAAAGGCTTTATGATACAACGCGCACAGGCTAACCATTCAGCCATCCACCTCCCCTTATTATATATAGAACAATCTTTACTTACACCTATTCGTTGTCCAGTATATTGGGGACATCCTTTTACTATCTCTGAATATTCTCCTGTGTGTTCTATTAAAATGGCAGTCCTATTTAAATTGTTTTTACCTCCACCATTTTTTAATAATGGTAGTAGTGATAATCCATCCATCTGAGGTCCTGGTGTACCTCCAGCCATTTCAATAAATGTTGGTGCTAGATCTATATTTATTACCATATCCTAAATAAACAATAATTTGCTTTAAACATTTAAAGCTGCCATGCACAAAGTCAATAATTATTGTCCTTGTTTAAAGGATAATGTTGCTGTTAGTCATTATCATATTTTTTGTGATAGCGCTGGTTAAACATATTCAAAATATAATTTTAACACAGAAATCATCGCTACAATAGTTACAAAATGAAGATTTCAAGAAATGTGTAGTGACACAAAAAAAGGAGCATCTGGAAGGTCGTACTTGACTGTACTTTCCAGAATCGAATTCTCTCAATCCCCAAAATAGTGACAATCGAGTGAAAAGTGGTATTTCGGGCTACAACCTATACCTCGACCTAATAAGTAAATATCACTCAGTCATCCATGCAACCGAAACCTATTCGTTGTGCTTAATTACATCACAATTTGACTCACACCACCTTTGTAGTTGCCACTAACAGAACTGTGACAGGACGGAATTCCATGTCACTTGATTGCAATTCTGTAAATTTGGGACTTTTGAACTGTGTATCAAGCAACCTCGAAATATTTCAATGTGTTTAAAGACAACAACTGTGCATAAATATTGAGTCAATCAGATGATAACTTGTCTGGAGTATGTTTACACAAGAGATAGAGAGAGAGAGAGAGAGAAATGGGGTTTAACGTCCACTCGACACATACTAGGCCATTTCAGGACTAACGTAGGGTTTAATTTTATTTCATTAATTCACTTTAGAAAAAGGAGAAAACTGGAGGACCCAGAGAAAATCCACGAGGTTGGAAAGGCGACCCTACTCGTTGCCACGTACAACCGGAGATTTGAAACCACGCCAGTAGACTCAATGACAGGCTTTATAATACAGCACGCACGTGCTAACCATTCAGCCATCCCCCCCCCCTCAAAGGCAATAACTGTGCATAGATATTGAGTCAATTGGATGATAACTTGTCTAGAGTATGTTTATACAAGACAATATTGTTATTTAAATATCTTACATCTAATTCTTGTCCAGGTGTTATTCCTGGTCCACGGATCATTAATGGAACTCTAATATCAAACTCATATAACTGACGTTTATCAGTTGGCATAGAAAACTGACCTAAAATATAAATCATATAAAAGATAGTTGTCGACTGATAGGATGGCATTGAAATTACATGAATATCTTCATAACTATAACTGTTAATATTTGTCCTAATTTTCGACACTGACTGGGCTAATGAAGACAGCAAACTCGATACAGTGTGCTGTGAGGAAAATTGTTCCCAGATAGTGATTTATCGTCCCACCTGAACAACTAGATGCTGTCCATGCAAGGTCCTCTTTCCTGTGCCACGGAGAATGGGAAACCATACTGGAAAATCCTGATGAACTGCCTTAGTCAACATGAGGATCAAAGACCAGACCTCATGGTTGTTTCGAGCCACCATTAATATCTCAGTACTAAGAGCTCTTTTCCACAAATATGTTATAATTCATTACTTTATCCAGTTACTAAATGCCTTAAAATGATTATAAATTATCTTAGTGCTTTTAATTTAAAGTTATCTTACCCATATGAAATCCATTGTCCGATGAGAAGACAACATAAGTATTACCCAATAAGTTTTTACTTTGTAAAGTATTCATAACATCTTCTACCATATCATCAACAGATAATAAAGTCCGCCATCTTGAAAATAATAAAAAAACTTATTTCAAAGGCATTTAGTAATGCAGACACGGATCCAGGGGGGGGGGGGCCTCCGCCCCAGCGAGACTGGTGTATCTACTTTTTAATTGATTTAATAAACATGATTTTCGCATTGTCTATGCCCAGGCAATGCATCAAGGCTCTGGGGATTACACCAAACCACTAATGTATGCACACTCTAATGATTACCATGTGTTACAATGAATGCCCCCCCCCCTCCAAAAAATCCTGGATCCAGGCCTGAAACTGTAATATACAGATCACAATTCTATAGAATACATAATACAATTACTGTTAATTACGGAGTGACATTTATTATTAAGCAATGATCAAACAATAAAAATTTTATAAATTAAGTAGATAAATGTTTTGTCTTGATATAGATTATACATTATTAAGCCCTCTATAAGGTCTTTTTCATAAAAATAGTTATGTCAATTAAGATATTTTTCTTGAGATTAAGTAGGCATGAAGACCTCTATAAGTTATCTATATGTTCGCCAATCATGCTTCCTTGTCACAAATTGTGACTCACAATCCATGTTTTAAGCTATGATTTTTTAAGGTCAAAATCATTAACTAGTTTAACAAACCCAAAATCAATTTAAGAGAGAGAGAGAGAAGAGAGAGAGAGAGAGAAATTAACCTCCACTCAACACAAACTAGGTCATTTTGGGACTAATAAACCCCAAATCAACTTTGGACTGTGAGAGAGAGAGAGAGAGAGAAATGGGTTTAACCTACCACTCAACACATACTAGGTCATTTTGGGACTAATGCATGAATAAATTTTATTTCAATAATTTGCTTGCGGATAGGGGTCTTTAAAAGTGGGAGGTAACCAGAGAAAACCCATGAGCTTGGACAGGTGACCCAAATCCTTGCCATGTAGAACCGGGGATACGAAACCACAGCAGTTGACTCAATGACAGGCTTTATGATACTACGTGTGCATGCTAACCATTCAGCCATCCAACCCCCCATATTGGACTGTGCCTGAAGCCCAACTGATTAACTGCAAGTAACGGTTAACGGGAGGTAACTCTGTTTATTATGCTAATTAAGTTGAATAAGATGTAAGCTAGCAGGAAAGCGTACAGAAAAGAAAAAGGTGAGTAAGATCATTTCTACATTTTCCCTTGAGATAAAACTTTGCATGAAACCCTCTATAAATCCTTTTTCTTCAAAAATAAACATAGGGGCCTACCTGTTTCTAAATATAGTATCTATTGAAGCCACTGTGTCATTAGTCATAGGAGTGATAGCATTTTCTACTAACCAATGTTTTAACTGAAAATAATACAATCTATATACTGACATTGAGACAGTCTCTACACAACAATGGGGTGTTACATCCCCGCAACACTAACTAGGTTTAATATATGGTATAGTTTTAATTTCAAAAATTTATTTATGCTCTCAGGTATATAATATTGTTAGGAAAGTAGATATACCCAGAGAAAACCCACATTTTTTTCAGCCTGGACGTCTTTCTCGTTTCAATTTCTTGTTACAGACGACCATCAACCAGGGCTTGGCATTAAAATATGCCTGGTACAGAAAGTGGTAACAATATATAACCAGGAATGCCATTCTAATTATTGGTCCAGGACCCAGGTTCTTATTTCTTTTATCCAAACTAATATATAATGTCAGATAATAATTCAGCCATATTGTTATTGATACAAATATTTGTTAGTTTTCTATTGTTATCACAACACCACAGTGACTCAGTGAGTAAGATGCTGGCTCAGTATAACCAGGAGGTCATAGAATCGATCAGGGTGTTGACCAGTAAAGTTGCTTGTATATAAAAGAACCCTTGAGAGTTTGAATCTGACAAAGAGTAGCTGTTCTGTTCATTTGTGCCAAATTGCCCTGGTAGCACACTTGTCAGTGATGCAAGACAGTGAGAGCGCCTGGCAAGAAACAATGTATAGTCATTCATATAGGATGAAAAACCAAAGTCCTGTGTACACATTGGCGTACACATAAAAGGTACCTTAGCACTTGGATTTTGATATGAGAGAAGGCTGTAATGCCGCTGTCCGGGCAATATCTCTGTCATAGAACACTGTATGGCATATGTCCATATTCACTCGCCCAGTCAGAGCAGAACAGTTGGACGGTAAAATCCAATTCATTTCAAGAATAAATAACATCGTAAAATATTATAATCTGTATAATATAAATTGTGAATCCAAACACTTACGACACCATGTGTATTGTAAATAGGATCCCGTGGCGCTGCCAGATCAGAGAAAACATCTTTATATTGTGGAGCAGGTGTAAATGGTCCATGGCAAGCAGGAGTTGATAACATCATAAAGAAGGGGTCACCGTTTTCATTCTGTGTTTTCAAAAAATCCATTCCACTTCTATGCTATAATAAAAGAGTTTTCGATGCTAATCCAATATAAGTCTACTGGTGATAAATTATCCATAATGGCAAATAAATGGAATGAAAAGATTGTCAAATCAATTAACCAGAAAGAAATCAATTGCCTGAGCTGAGCATAACGACTATTGCTTGTTTCTCAGACAATTGCTTGCTTTTCAATCTGATTAAAACAAAGATCCTATTTCGTTTCGTTCTTTTTGTTCAAAATTTCCTTTAACTTGTCTCCACAGCACTAGGATCTGGAAGAGTTGTTATATAACATGCGTTCTAGTTGATGTGAGGAATTAGCCAATTGAACGATTTGTTATGGCAATGTCTTGGCATGCCTTGCGCAAAACTGTGGGTAAAAGCTAGTAGAAACGTCAACGCTGATTGATTTATCAATGTCTGGCGTTATAGGGTCAAAAGTCGCTTGTATGATCCCTAACACAACCTTCCAGTACAACTAGTCAGATCTTCAAGTACTGTGGGCCATCGAAAGAATAAAAAACGAAACGATATATAGATTTATATTTAAATCAGATTGATTGTTTTTGAATACGGACAAGATGAGTTGGTCACTTTGAATTTTGAGAATGTCTCTTAAATAAGTATACATTTTAAATTGAAACAAGGGTTCCCCCTAAATAGAGTTGTCCCCCTTGCAGTCAGGATTTTTTTTGGGACAAAATTTGACCACACATCAATAATTATGAGTTATGAGGGAGTTGCACTTTCTGAGAAATACATAATTTAATTTATATGATGTCAATAATCCTGGAAGTGCATCAACATCCGAACAGGTTCGTATAAGCAATCAAACAAGTTGCAAATTACGTTTTCACTCTATATAAATATTTTGTTGATTGTCTCACGGGTCTCTGTATACATTTTATACTTACAATAACATCTGTATAATAATCTGTCTTATAAACATTATCATGTGACACCTTTGTACCATTTACAGATATACTGTAGTCATAGTAACGAGAATTACCAATCTACAAACAGAGAATATAATATAGTCTAAAGCTTGTTAATGCACACATTTGGATTCCTGTCATAATTCCTGGATTGCTGGAACACATTCTCGTCTTATATTTGTGAATATTGATCTATAAAACATAGTTTACTTTTTTTTGTTTTTTTGCCTTGGAATTGTTTTTTTGTTTTTTTAAACAACACTTTTAATGTAACAGCATTTATTTATATCTTGGGCATAAAATAGATTGTTCTATTTAACACTATATCACAAGCTAGGGTCCTTACTGTACACAGATCTAGTATACTGGATATGTATTAAAGGTCACCGGAAAAGGTTCATAAATTCTTTAAATAATGCAAGTAATTATGTCAACATATCCTTTCCATAAGTATAACACTAACCCGAATGTCAATATTACTTGCAGCAGGTAAATTTCAACATTAGTAATTTCCCCCATTCTCCGTGGGTGGTCGTAACTTTCCATGAATATGCAATCTGTGACGTCATTTTAGTCTTCATTTATGCATATAGAAATATAGACTAGAATATGAGCAGAAGGACTAAAATGACGTTTATTTATTTTTAGTTACGACTACCCACGGAGAATGGCGGAAATTATTAATGTTGAAATTTACCTGTTGTAGGTAATATTGACATTTGGGTTTGTTTTATACTTATGGAAGGGTATGTTGTCAGATCGATCATAAACAGATTAATTCAGTATCAACCAGTAGATTAAGTTAGTAAATAAACTGATTAATTCTATGTGAATGACTCTTAATACTTAGTGAGATCACATCAATCTAATTTCCTGCATGTATATGCACGTAAAAGATCCCTTGGCAGTTGAGTGTGATATAAGAGTAGACTGTATGGTGTATGCCAGTCTTTATTAGCCGAGTATAGGAGCAGTATAGTAAGACTTTAAACCCTATTTCATTTCATTTTCATCTCCTGCATGCAAAAAAGGGAGATAGAGGAGAAAGGATTTACAAATAAGTAACCAAAATTGAGTGGTCTTACTCCTTACTTACCAAGCCATTCCACCAATCCCAACCTGGAGGTACATGACTTGGACCACCAGTTAGTTTAGACCCATACTGTCAATATAAAATATAACAAATTATTCATGCTAATGATACATGTACATACATTATATTAACTATATAATAATATTTTAGGAAAAAAAACATCAGTGCAAATACATAAACAGTTAAAGATGAATTTTGGGAGATTAGATAAAGAGAAGGAAGTTCTCACTTTAATAGTTAACATATGTTGCCAGGCAACGAAACATACGCCCACAGCAGCTAAATCGTCCGGGCAGTCAACAAGAGTTGTCGCATATTTTACTTTTTTCAGTAATGAAACATTTATAATACACTAAAATCTGATTAAAAGTAACAACTCATTATGTAATTATCAGAAAATCATTGGAATTTGTTTGGCTTTGATAAAGTTCTCCTCCATGCTGTTCAAGTTATCTAAATTCATTGAAACACAATATACTTGTTCGTCTCATGACCTTCAACACTGTGTATAAATTTAAAGTCAATAAGATAATAACTTTAGCCTCTAGAGCGTCCACAAAATTTTGAAAGTGATCAAGGGCTATAACTCAGTCAGTAATTATCGGAAGCGTTGAAAATCAATAGACCTCTTCTTCTCATGACCTTAAACACTGTGTATAAATTTAAAGTCAATTGGATATTAACTTTGGCCTCTAGATCATCCACAAGTGAACAAGGGCCATAACTCTGACAGTAATTATTGGAAATTGCTGAAAATCAATAGGCTTCTTCGTCTTATGACCTTAAACACTGTGTATAAATTTAAAGTCAATCGGTTATTAACTTTAGCCTCTAGAGCGTCCACAAGATTTTTTTAAGTGATCAAGGGCCATAACCCTGACAGTTATTATCGGAAATCGCTGAAAATCAATAGGCTTCTTCGTTACATGACCTTAAACACTGTGGATTAATTTAAAGTCAATCGGATATTAACTTTGGCCTCTAGAGCGTCCACAGGCAATTGTGGACGCCGGACGGACGGACAGACGGACGGGGGCGACAGCAATATACGACCACATTTCAATGTGGGCGTATAAAAAAACAGATAATGTAAAGGTAATTTTGCTGAAAATTTGAGTCAAATTAATACACTATGACCGAGATATTAGCTTCGGAATTTTCCGCCCAGCCTCGATCATCATTACTACAGTCAGTAGGATAAAAAAGCATGGTCTCGATTATCCATTTTTTGATTTAATTATCAATGAGCGTTAAGCAGCATATAGGATTCTAATTCAGTCAATATTGTAGGCAAGCTTTGACAATGAGAGTTCATTATGGTCTGGATAAGTTAATTAATGTCTAATTTATAATTTATGTAACATTGGAAGTTTGGAAGTCTAAAGATAAGACCTGTAATAGGCAGATTTAGCTCTTGCATAATGCCTGTTTAAACCTCATTGATTCTTTTTTCTTTTCAAGAACTTGTCTAAGTCTCCCTTTTTTTTAGCTGGGAGGTTGGGTGGCCGAATGCAATGTGCCAATATCATACATTATGGAAATTTTTGACTTGAGTGATGGTTTCATTGAAATGCATGTGCAGGAGAGTGGCTGTATTTTAAGTTGCTTAATGGTCTCAAGCACTATCAATATATTAATTAATGTTTCACTTTCGTCCATTAAACCACACATAAAAGTTGGAATTCAATATAAGAGCAGACCGTAGTTCTGCTGCCTGGGCCAAATTTCCCCCATACACATTGTATATGCCATAAATACAGTCTTTATTAGCACAGTCGGAGCGGAGCAGTAGGACGTTAAACCTTATTTCATTTCTACCATTAAACCACACAAAAATTCAATAATTACCTGGTTTAAATATTTGCCAGCGAAGAAAGTTGTGTAACCTTGTTTCTTCAGATATACTGGGAAAGCATTTGTTTCTTCTTCCTTTTGCCATTTTGGACTACTACATCCTCCTGCGACCGAGTTGTTAATAGCATGATTATTATGTAGATATTTACCAGTAAAAAGACTCGAGCGACTGGGGCAGCACAATGGACTGCTGACAAACTGAAATAGAAGAGAGATAGGAAATGAAATGGGGTTTAAACTCCTACTTTTTTGCATTAAATGTCCCTGCCAGGCCCTCTGTCTTGCGCCATGGACAAGAGTAAACCATGCTGGAAAATTCTGTGACACTTACTTGGCCAGAAAGCACTGGGGTTGAACCCAAGATCTCAGGGAGCCAGTGCCTTACTCAGTGAGCCACTGCAGCTCCTAAATAGAGCAATGTTGTTTAACATCCATTCAATATGAATTATAGGTCATTTCGGGACTAACAAATGATTCAATCTTATTTAAATAATTTGCTTGTGCATAGGGTTATTTAGCACTGGAAGGAAAAGGGAGTTCCTGGAGAAAACTCACAAGGTTGTTCAGGCGAACCTACTCATCACGCACAAGCAGGGGATTCAAATCCACACTACTTGAGCCATCGGAAAAGAAGTTGTATAGTTTGAAGGTCATGTAACTGAACCTTCATTAATAGAGGTCTGTGGGTTAAACCGACTTGAAGCAACGTTGTTCTAAGAATTTAGAAGTACCAGTATACATGCACGTATACTCTAAGTAAAAGTTGCACCCGTTATGATTTCTGTTTAAATTTTCCACTTACACTGTTTTTAAATACTATTCCTTGTTCTCCTATTAATTCATTTATCTTCTTTATTGGAATCTGAATTACACGCAAATACAAAACAAATACATAAACTAACAAGCAGTGCCTATAAAAAATAGCTTATGTTAGCTTCATTCTTGAACTGTTTAGTGGTAAACATCAGTAATTTAATGGACATGGATTGTACTGTAATTTTGCTATGATCGGTGAACTTTCACTTGAAAATTGTTAAGCTTCAGACTCATTGTTCATTCGGATAAAATCATCCCTTATGACAATATTATTATACTGTGTATTAATATGTGGTGTTTGTATGACTACTAGTATATTGTACTGTGTATATGATATGTGGTGTATGTGTATGACTATATTATACTGTGTATTACCTGGTAATATGTGGTGTTTGTATGACTACATGTATATTATACTGTGTATTTTGTGGTGTATGTATGACTATATTGTACTGTGTATATTTGATGTATGTGTATGACTATATTATACTGTGTATATAATGTGTATGATTATATTAAATTTCGGGTATAGGTGTTGGGATGAAACTTGAATTAACATAATATGAATTACATTTATTTTTTGGTTCGAAGTCATTATGACCATTTTTGTTGAAAATATTTATACTAGGCAGCAACTACTAGCACACTGCATGGTGTATGCCTGTCTTTGTTAGCCCTGAAATTGGTGAAGAAAAGAAGACAACAAACCATTTTTTAATTTCGTAACTGCCATGTGGAATATGAGAACTAGACAAGTCCTAAAAATCACAGGGTGAGTCTAATGTTTCCAGTGTACAATAAAGATACAGTCCCCAATATTTACTTTTTTCCTCAGACAAATTAAATGGATATTAAATGAGTAAAAGGCACCATTCTGCCCAAACCAGTTACATCTTATGTAAACAATCAATGCACACGTCATTGAGCCAATGATTGATGCTGCGTGATGTGATCGCACTTGTTGAAGACAGTCATCTTTAACAGAGATATTAGAAGACTTTCGTAATTCTTTGTTAAACAGATTGATATCAAACACGTACCAGTTTATACTTTAAACAAATCTATAGTTATCTCATCACATACGGTAATTATGTTATCTACTGTCCTTGATCAAGTAATTATGTTATCTTCTGTCCTTGATCATGTAATTATTTTATCTTGTGTCCTTGATGATGTCATATATTGTCCACTAATCTTGTTTTATTTGGAGCTTTATCAATAGATAATAAAATTATGTCATGGTGCAATATTTTAAAATAGATAAGATAAGATTTTATTGTATCATTGCATACACCCAAGACAGCATACACAGATTAAACAAATAGCTTTCAATTTTTTAACTCCCATAAAAGATTTGTCTATTTGGGGAGGTGTCCAGGGTATATTTTTCTCCTTTATCAAAATAACATCTATCAACAAAGCATTGCCGCCATTTGGGCTTCACTCCAATCCTATCCATGTATGCATCTAAATGAGCATAAATGTTAGCTCAGATTCAAGTCTCTGCTTTTCTAAAACTATTGATTATAACAACCCTCCCCACCCCCCATCCAACCTCATTCCAACCTTGAACAAACCCAACTGCTGTGTCAGCTAGGTAAGTTTATAAGTTTAATTGTGGTTAGATAATAATTACAAACAAATTGAAGTAAAAAAAACCCAAACTAATGATTGTTTTTGCAGAAAACAAATACGATTGATTTGCTCAATTAGTAATTAACAAAAGCTGCTAGTACAGGCAACGTAATTTCCATAGCTACAAAGGTCTTCTCGAACATGCACTTACAGGTGAGAGAAGTGGTACGTACTGCTGCTACTGGACTGGTACAATATTTATTCAGTCATGCCAACATCGATAACAAAAATTAGCTGTTAAGTAGATTATTTAAAGTATACAGTAATAGTATTATATAAATTTATACACATAAATTTGATTGATAATTTGAGATATGAATTTGTAGTTTTTGAATAAACGAGAAATTGCTGTTACTTTTACGTGTAAAAAAAAATAATACCCCAGAACCGCCTTCATTAACATCTTGGTCATCTGTTAATATAAACACAATATTTGGTGGTTTACAGTTCACGAAATAAACATAAACACTGAATAACAAATAAGAAAACAAATAAACCGCCTTCATTCTGCTAGATGACAAAATTGCCGGTCACATGACAGGTCATGTGATAATAATGCTTACTTTTTAATTTTTTTTCAAAGAAGAGCTGAGATGATTGAAGTTACTCCCCTTTAAATGCAAACCGTATTAGCATGCATACGAAAGCCAAAACATTATGATCGACGTAGGGTCGCCTGTCCAGCTTCGTGGGTTTTCTCCGGGTCCCCCGCTTTCCTCCCACTGCAAGCGAATCATTGAAATAAAATTAAACCATATTTTAGTCCCGAAATAACCTAGTTTGTGTCGAGTGGACTATAACCGCATTTCTCTCCCCCCCCCCCATTAACATTAGGCCTATAGTCTATAGATGTTGTAGCCCAAACATTTTTTTTAACAAATTGTGGAGCCGCTGTGGCCCAGCGTATAAGCTGTTGGTCCGCTAAACTGGGATACTCGGGTTCGATCCAGATCATCCGGTGTTGGCTGAGGAATTTTTTAAATGCATAACATTCGTGGTTTACCCTGCGAGTCTGGCAAGGAAAAGCTTTTGGTCGTTAAGATGGGCAAAAAAAAAACCCCCACCGAGGTCTTGTATCCACGTTAGGCCTATCGTAAACGTAAAAGAATCCTGACAGCTGAAAATCGAAATAAGGTCTGAGCCTTCATTAGCCCGGATGGATTATAAAAGTCGGACGCTATCGGGTTGACAGGTTTCTTACGTGGAAGGCCACTATATGTAGCCTATCAGCGCTTTTGGTTGATGACACAAAAATAAAACAATTTTCTATATTGTAAAATATTTATTCTTATAAAACCATTAATATTGTTCTGCGTGGCAGTGCATGTAGCATGTAGCAAGTAAAACAATAAACAAAACATTCCACCACACATCCCTATTAAAACATAAATAAAATAGGAAAAGGGTGAGAAAAACAAAGAATAATTCAAACGAGCACATACATAACCAAATAAATTAAACAAAAAAAGAAGAAAAAAGTAATAACAAGACCAAGAAAATGAATTTGAAAAGCAAAACGACTAAATTCCGATGAATTTTTCGTAAAATCTTCCTGTGTCGTGGGATTGTTTTATTCCAGAAAAGTGTTCATTTGTATAATCGTAAGGTAGCATTTATTAATTAATCACAAATGTTTTAAAACGAGATATTTGTTGAAACGAAGCGCTTTATGAATAACAACAACCAGTGATTGCATTCCACATACAGGTTGGTTCTGGGTTTCAGTTGCTGGGCCCAAAATTGTTTGATTCCAGCCCACCAGACGCACCGAGATCACATTTCGTTTGATTTTGTTTTGTCCAAAAAACTTTGAATTCAGCTCTGAGCAGTCGGCACTTATGGGCCTTCGTAACAATATGGCAACGACAGTTATATGTTTTATAAATGTTATGGGCGTTAATAAACATACGTTATAGACAAACAAAATAACAATACAAAATAACAATAAAATTGATTTCGATTAGGTATCATTATAACAATAAAATTCACTTCGATTATGTATCATAATTATTATTAATAAAATTCATTTAGATTAATAACAAACCGTATACAAAATTATTTATCAAAACTATTATCAAAAATAAATTAATTTCGATCATAACATACATGTACTAAAAATATTCATCAAAACTATTATTAACAATAAAATATATCTAAACCATAACATTATTTATATAAATATATAAACAAATATATCAATTTACTATTTATATATACTATAAAAAAATAATATTTAAAGTCGTTTGTCATCATCTGTATTTCTCGGGCATTATCTAATTTTTCAAGACTTAAACAAACCATTTAAATAAAAAACGAAAATCAACATATTATTATCGCTTGGCATTCCCCAAGCTTTGATTCGATGAGATTAAAAAATCAGTTATGATTGTAATTGGCACTGTCTTATTTTGACCACGTCCCGTTTGTGTCGAATGTAGACAACATTTTAATTTAAATATACATACAGAACGATGAGAGACTTTAATAAATTTAACAAAAATAAACACCATTGATACTTTTAATAACAGTTGAACGTTAAACGTTTTAATAACAGTAGGACGTTAAACCCCATTTCATTTTATTTATTACAGGGCAGCGTTTCGACAAGACTTCTTGTGCCTTTATCATGCAACGATACAGTTGTTTGATAAAGTTAAGCAAAACCCATTCAAACGTCGCCTTGTAACAGTCACTGCATTCCAAATGTCGTGACCCTTCATTGAATATCATGTCATATTGTAAATACATGTCATATTGAGCACAATAAGGGAGTCAATGCCATAAACAAAGGCATAACTTAAATAAATTGGATGCTTTGCACCGATCGAAATGCAGTTATAATAAATAGGAAGGTGATCGGTATAAGTATACATATTTATAGCGCTACCTATATACAATGTAAAGAGTAATATACAATAAACAACATAATATATTAAGACCAACAGTAATATTAAAGCAGCTAAACCTTATTGATTTTGGTCAAATTAAAGTACTCAATTTGTATAGTCTGGTGTCTTGTTTTGAATACTTGTGGGGAAAGCTCTGTACGTAATATTTTCAACAAAGACAGATTTCCATGAACAAAAGAAGTCTACTTATAAATTATGTTTGACTCAAGTCAATGAGGTCTAGCCATTTTAAATCACGAGTTCGACCACATTAAATAACATAAATAGTGATAAATAATATAAAATATTCAACAAAATATTCGTCTTGATCATTCCTGCATTATATAATGTTTCCGGATCGACAAAAACGTAGGCCTACATGGTTTGGACAAAATAGCCGCTATGTGTATGTCGGTCTAGTTGTTAGCATATTATGGGAAATATTGTCTTAGCTCAATATAGGCGGGAATGATCGAGTTATATAATAAATGCAAACTGGTAAAATATATACCTTTTAAGGACAACAATTAAATAATAGTATGCCTCTCTTGTGCATTCTCTTCAAATTTATTTGAAATTGTAAGTGTCAGTCTTACATATCTCTTATTGTTTGGCCTCACTGTGATTAAATCGGACATTATCTTTTAGTTATGGCAACACAGAGGCACATCGACGCTTGTCCACAGAATAAAAAGAGGATCCACACTTGTATTTAAAAGGCATTATATAAAACAGTCTTGTTATATAAGGGCAAACAAAGCTTAAACATTGATACTGATAAATGCCATGCAGTGTGCGGCGACGTGAAGTGACCTTAGCATTAAAGTTTGTGTATTTTATATAAAGTGCTACCGCGTTTGATTGAAACGGGCCTTTAAGAGATTAGTTTATGTCCACTATGAAAAAAAAATCATGATTCAATAAGAATTCGAGTCTGATTACAATTATGTAAAAAGGGGTTTTCCTTGTATCACTATTACAAGCTTTGTACTGAAAGAAAGGAGGATATTTGCAATCTCATTAAATGTTATTCATTCCTAAACAGATTTTCCTCATGTGACAATGAACAACCAAAGCTGATTCTAGGATTATCTTACCGACGGGTTTTAAAAGATGATATAAAAATTGATTAGCCCTTTTGAAGTCATCGCCGGGCAATAACAAAAACTGAAGTTCTATTTACAGAGATTTGACAATCTGATTAAATCTGAATTTCGTTTCGTTTTTTGTATACTTTTAATAGCCAACACTACACGCAGATCTGTCAAGTTTTACTGGATGGTCATATTTTGATCCTATGACGTCAAACATTGATTATTCAATCAGCTTTGACGTTTCTAGTGGTTTACCTACAGTTTCGCGCATGGCACGACAAGAAGTCGCAGTAACAGACCGTTTCATTGGCTAATCCATCACTACAACCAAAACGTCGGTAATGTAACAACTCCTCCAGATCCTTGTGTAGCGACGACAAGTAAAACGAGATTTTGAACTATAAACAACGAAACGAAATAGGATCTGTGTTTTAATCAGATTAAGTGATACGACTGTACAAAATCTATATTTTCAATTTAAGGATTGTTTTTCAAGGAATTTAATAATTTAAAAATGCACCACCCAAAATTAGTTTGTTGCTTTAAAAATCGACCATTTAAGTTTTATATGGTATAATGCAATATTAATTACATTTATCTACTTGGTAAGAATAATATTTCGATCTGTGATCAACAAAAACAGAGAGCAAAATGTCCGAATTTTGTGACACAAGAAAAATCACGTTATTTTTGAAATAACGGACAACGGAGGTACAGAAGCAGGTGACGACTATTTTCATATGGTTCAAAATGCGTGTCATCTTAAGTACTGACCTAGGGGCTACTGCAGACAGTTCTATGTGTGAACCTTGTGAAATGTGAATTTTGTGTTCCGTGGTAAAATATTTGAAAGGATCATCATGATATAAATTTGCCAATATGTCTTGGACGTTTTTGTAACGTGGACGGTAATTAGTTTAAAGGGATAGTTTAGTGGATGGAATAAGAAATTTGTTTGGCCTTGATATATATGATTTGGCTTCAGATTAGCGTGAAAATGTTACAGTTGAAATGAGGGCTTGATTGCCAGCAGTAATAAACACATTCATGAATTGCGTAAGTCCAAACTATCTTCCCATTTAGTTAAACAAAGGTACCCGGAGCAACTCCTTTGGATGAAAGTTTTACCTTGGAAGCTACCCTGCATAGGCAACGTGTCTGTGTTGTCACCAAAGAGGGAAGTGGACGTAAAAAACCTACTACCAGTTAACAAATTTCCATTTCCATTGTTATATACCAATGGTTTAAACTTGAAAC
Organism: Patella pellucida; assembly: GCA_917208275.1. NCBI lineage: Eukaryota > Metazoa > Mollusca > Gastropoda > Patellidae > Patella > Patella pellucida. The sequence continues at coordinate 19,066,231 of OU795041.1, forward strand.
CTTTACAGCCGATTATCGTCATTTGAGTTTTGTTGAATTATTTGCAAACTAAATGAATCTCTAAAAGGAATATCTGTCCAATAATGATTCCGTTCCATGACCTTTTTTTTAATCGAATCAAGTCAAAGTCAGGAGATTATCAACACTAATGTTGACTGTAGATACCTAAATCATATATTTTAGAGTCTTTTAACGTGGATTAATCATTATTAGAAATTAGATATGGCAGATGCAAATTAATGACGATCACCGGCTTTAAGGTACATCATGGGTCCACTGGACTTTGTACACCGAAGTGTTTAGAACTGATCCTAGCACAGTGCCTCAAATCATAATAATATCAAGTTCAACAACTGTAGGCCTTATTCTAATAAATTTCATACATATTTCGTTATTAATTTCTCGACTTGAAATGTAATTAATACACCAGTAAATTAATACTTAAAATGTATACGAATAATTAATTAACTGGTGAATTAATAAAATTAAAGTATATCCACCAGGCTGTAGATTTACCAACCGTAGGAATTGGGACCAAATTTATAAACCAGTTTCTTTCCTATAACAGGTAACAAGATCTTTCTACTGTAATAATACCTGAAATAAAGATAAGTAAAAATATACATACAATTAAAGAGGTGTTGTACACGTTATGTAACAAACTATAAGCCCTTTATACCAACAGGGAGCCACGGTACCTGAGCAGTCAGGGTACTGAACTCACGACCAATGGCGCCCGTAACGTGCAGATAATCTCGTTTCCAGACGAGTTATGTGCCCCTGAATTGGATTCAGACAAGTTAATTTATAATCTCGCTCACTGTGTTACAGTTTGATACGTAACGAGATTCTAATCTCCACTTAACAAACGCCCGTGCACTCGACTATAGCTTTCTGAATTCAGCGCAATCCCCAGGAGATGTCAAGGTCTATGTGTGTGCACATACCGTGAAAAGAAAATAACCGTTGACAGTTGAATATAGATTGAAGAAAAGATTGTGATGACGGGACATTAAATCCCATCCCATTCCTCCCCAAGACACTGGCTTGGTAACACGGTGGTCTCGAGTTCGCTTCCTCGGGATTTTTTGGTGTGGTTTCGTATTGTCACTGGTGCAGGATGGAGGATCTGACGTAGGCCCTAAAGCCTAGAGTGAGAGAGAGAGAGAGAGAGAGAGAGAGAGAGAGAGAGTGTCGGTTTTAACGTCCAATCGACACAAACGAAGTCATTTCGGGTCTTCGGGACTATATGATTCATGGGAAAACCCACGAGGTTTGACAGGCGACCCTACTTATTGCCACGCCAGCTGACTTAATGACAGACCTTATGTTAACCATTCGGCCATCCCCTCCTATTGACATATTCTGAATAAGGTTATACATCTAAATTATGGCATGCCTTTAAAAGGCGCACCAATACAAATTACTGAAAGGGTTATCAAGGTTATCGGTTGTCTTCCGTGTATCTCGTGAACAGTAGCATTGTAAATAATAAAATCTAGGATAACGAAACAAAAACTAACGGGTTTACTGTTCTGTGTAGGTACGCTGACATATTTATTAACAATAACTACAGGGACGCCTCGTCGCTATCAACTTGTGTCACGTGTAGGATAAAGCAGGAGACTGGGGTAATGCTGGGGAAAGAAAGACTGAAGAAAATAACCTGAGATAAATATATAAACCGAGGCCTGCAGGCCGGCTTTTTCCCTGAGGTCTTGCTTTTCCAGTATAACCGAAGCCGAGGACTTTATCTATGTTTACATGTAGGCCCTACGTAAAATAAAAATTTCCGGAATTCCAGGTTTCTTACAATAAAAAACCTTCCCTGAAAGAATAATCCGTTACAGGTTTAAAGAAAAACTTTCAGAAGAATAACTCCAAATTCCCCTGTATAAATCCAAATTCGCTACGACTTTCAGACAGCAAGTTATTCTGGGCATAGAATATACCCAAAGATCAAACAGATTTACCGTTATAGGTTTATAATGGCTATTAACAACTATCATTGAAAATCATAAGAGTTACAAAAAAGTATGAAATTTTCATCGTTAAACCAATGAGTTTAATCATTTTTTTTTAAACAAATTGCTTTATGAAGTCTTGTCTTTTATATAAACCAATGGTTTTAATGGAAGCTTTGGATTTTTAATCACTGGGTTTGATGAAATTTTGTCTTTTAAAACAATGGTTTTGATGAAGTTTTGATTTTTTAACCAATGAACTACATGTACCTAATCAAGTTTCGGCCCTGTACCATATTCACAAATCTTTATAAACTTCAGCCTAGCGGAGAAGACACAATCTGATTAAAACACGGATCCTATTTACTTGTCTTTACTACACTTGGATCTGGAAGAGTTGCTATATTACCCGCGTTCTGGATGATGTTAGGGCTTAGACAGTCAAACGGTCTGTTACGGCGAATTTTTGTGGTGAGGCCTACGGAACTGTGGGTAAACCACTAGAAACGCCAAGGCTGATTAATTATTCAATGTCTGACGTCATGAGGTCAAAAATCGCTCGCATTATCAGATCTTCAATTATAGTGTAGACCATCGAAAGTATAAAATCAAATTGGAAAAGAAACTTCATAAATTACAATCAAACAATTCAGAGTATCATGAGGTCATGGGGTCAAAAGTCGCTCGCATGGTCAGATCTCCAATTAGTGTAGACCATCGACAGTATAAAATCAAATTCGAGAAGAGACTTCATAAATTACAATCAAACAATTCAGAATATTGATAGCTCTTTGTTACCTGCGAATTTTTAAGAACGAAACTGAGCTGCATATCATTCACAAGAAACGGTGGACCGACGGACGAGGATGACGACAATATCCGTACTTTCGTATAGGAAATCTTTTTACAAACAATCAAAGTCTTTCATCTATTTGCAAACAATCGAATCTGTTCATGTAGGTATCATTTTCTTACCTCATTGCTCGACTCAACTTTTCATACGTCATATTATGATTGTTTTTCCGGTTACCCCATAATAGTGCCACTGCCTTTGATTGGTTGAATCTGAAAAGACCGTTTCTACGGTCAACCCATTCAGCCAATGATGGGTTGTATTTTGGATTGAGTAATAACCCTCGAATGAACTCCCATAATCTTTCTGATCTTTGACCTACAAGAAATAGAAAAAACATAATATAAAAAATGAAATGGGGTTTAACGTCCTACTGTTCTTCTCTGAACTGGGCTAATGAAGACGTCATACAGTGTGCTATGAGGGAAATTTTGCTCGGACAGAGGCACTGTGGCCTACTCTTATATCCAATTCCAACTGTCAAGGGATCTTTTAAGTGCACGCCAATATACACATCAGTAGTAAAACCCGGACAGCAGTAGTTCGTCCCATTAAAATGATACCAATATTTCGGTTCGTTTATTTAGACAGAGACTGATTGGGATTAACGGCCACTAGACACAAACGAGGTCATTTCGGGGTTAACATATGGATCTTTTTTTTTTCGATAATTAGCTAGCGCATAGGGCTTTTAAGCAATGGGAGGAAATCAGACCCCGGAGAAATAGCATGCGGTTGGACAGGCGACCCTATTTCTGGTTACGTACACGCGCGGAAACGAAACTATACCACTTGACTCAATGCCAGACTTTATGATTCAACGCGCACGCGTTAACCACCAAGCCATCCACCGACCCCCATTTTATTTGGACTTGACAAATAATAAATCTCAAAGGTCATACACCCAGTACAGAATACAAATGAAATGAAATGGGGGTTTAACGTCCTACTTTTTTCCACGGACTGGGATAATGAAGACGGGCATAAACCATACAGGGAAATTTTGCCTAGACAGCTTATTACTAATTTAAACTGTTTAAGGTTCTTTTACGTGCACGCCAATGTGTGAAGGGGGCCTCGGTTGTTCGTCTCATTCGAGTGACTTTAGTCAGGCCATGTTGAGAATGTGGAATGATGTATGAAACAATTTTCGGCAAGTTAGGTTGCATACATTTTAATTTAGTCAAGCTTGACTTTTTCCAGACTTTTGTTGGTCCAGACATGTGGGGTTGGATGACCGAATGGTTAGCACGTGCGTGCTGTATCATAAAGCCTGTCATTGAGTCTACTGGCGTGGTTTCGAATCCCCGGTTGTACGTGTCAAAGAGTATGGTTGTCTGTTCAACTTCGTTGGTTTTCTCCGCCCCCCACCCCACTGCTAAAGACCCCTATTGAAATACAATTAAAACATAATATGTTAGTTCCTAAATGACCTAATTTGTGTCGAATGACGTTAAACCTAATCTATCTCCCCCCCCCCCCCCCTCTCTCCCTCCGTCTCTCTCTCTCCACACATATATTGAAGTCGGTTATAAGTTTCCAGCCACCATTTAAATTAACGTATTCATACCCTATTTACCTTTTTTGGTGTCTTTGTGATATGTGGTTTTGTTATTTCCATATAAATTCTGTTGTGTTTTACTGATGTAATGTTTACAGTCTTTAGTTACTGAAACACATAAAATAAAGCAGAATTTTATATTTCAAAATATAATGTCAATATTGATGGAGTTCAAAGTTTAACATTTTATTTCTTATACGGGTTTAATATGGATGTTTACATGCTTTGGATTGGTTGGTGATGGAATTGTTCGTATAACTCTGACCCATTCGGGTTCATCTGGGACTATAACAGACATTTCTTTATAGGAGGGCGGGGCCTTTAATACACCGAAAGCGATTGCTCAACTCGAGAGGGATTTTTTCGCGTGCATGTGAAAGACCCCTTGGCAATTTGAATTCGATATAAGTCTTGCCGCTGTTCAGACAAAATTTCCCTCATACATACTGTATGGCGTAAGCCCGTCTTTATTCGCCCAGTTCGGAGCAGAACAGTAGGACGTTAAACCCCATTTTTTTATTTCCATGTGTTTATTGAAAAGGTGTCATTGACATGATACGTAAATCTAAGAATCTAAGAAAAATACACGGCTAGTAGATTGAAGCCTAAATAGGTTGCCTGACCTCAAACTGATCCCGTAGATTCTCTGCAAAACAGATTGGCTTGACCTATTTTCACTATTATGACCCCTAAAACAAATTTTGTTGAAAAACCCTTTGAATAATCTCTCACAACAAAATTTCTAGAGCGTATACATAATAAATCTGCACTAGTAATTACCCAAACGTTTTGACAGGCGTTTCATACTATTCCTTTTACAAAAATATTTCCGTGGAAAATTGTGTATCAATCGAACCACAATAGACTCAAAGGGGTGAGGAGAACGGGTATTATAAAATTATAAATTATGCGTAACCGCAGTCATAAATGAAAGATCTGTCACTTTATATTAATGTATGAAAGTTAAGATCAGTATAGACAAACACAAAGATAGAGATTAAGTCCCGTAATCATAAACCTTTCACTAAATATTGAGAGACAGGGAGAGAGAGAGAGCGCGCGCGCGAGAAAGAGAGAGAGAGAGAGAGAGAGAGAGAGGGAGGAGAGGGGGAGTTTGGAGACCAACATGTGGTACGGGTTTCTGGGTCTTTGGTAGTGACCGGAAACTCATAAGGTTGATCAGACGACCCTACATTTTGTCACGTTCGAGCTTGGAATCGAAATCACACCACTTAGCACAATGACAGCCAAATACGTCAGATTCCTCGTTAACCTAACTCAAATAAGGAATACATATTGTATTGACGTGACCCCGACAATTTAAACATAATTATATCCACACAACAAATATACTATTTCAATATCGTTTATCATCGTAACGACGGTACTTGACAACCGCGACATAGCCTTGATTACTAATTTTATCGTAAAATTCTTAAATCTCGCGGATGTTCGAGTCCATTAGATGGCCTAGAGATTTGATATTAGGTTCATATAACTAAATGTCTAGATAATAATTTATATAACATTTGAAGCTAACAGAAAGACCTGCATTAGAAGGTTTGGCTCGTACATAATAGGCCTACATCAGAGGGAATACTTATCCGCCAAAGAATGTAAACACGTCATTATATCCACACACCGAATATAATATGATATACTTTAACCATGTGTAATATTTCTTAACTGACGACCGACGAAAGAATAGCACCACTTGTAATTACTTATAATATATGAAATGGGGGGGGGGGGGTAACGTCCACTCGACACAAACTAGGTAACATAATAATATGGTTTTAATTTTATATCAATAATTCGCATGCACGTAGGGGCTTAAGCAGTGGGATGAAACCGGAGGACCCGGAGAAAACCCACGAGGATGGACAGGCAATCCTACTGCTTGTCACGTACAACCGGGGATTCGAAACCGCGCCAGTTGACTCAATGACAGGCTTTATGATACAACACGCACGTGCTAACCATTCGGCCATCCAAACCCCTATTTTTAGTAATGATTAGAATTAAATTGTAGGATTGTCTGATCACTTCAAGGGGTTGGGATGGCCTAGTGGTCTAGAGTGTCGTGCTTCGACCTCTAGCTTACCGGTAACCTCTGGCTTGCGGCTGTGGTTTCGAGCCCTGGTGTAAGCGTATGTAGCATGGAGATAGAGGCGCCTTCTCAACCTCGTGGGTTTCCTTCGGGCACTCCAGTTCCTCCCACGGCTAAAGACCCCTACGTGCAAGCGAATTATTGAAATATAAATTAAAACCATATGTTAGTCCCCAAATGACCTAGTTGTGTTGAATGGACGTTAAACCCCATTTTTCTCTCTCTCTCTGATCACTTTATTGTTTATTGGAAATGTAATGAATGACATTTAGTAATTTGAACATAATCAAAAAAACACACTTTAGGGAATACCAATTGCTTTGGTTTATTTCAATGCGAAATCCCGTTGAAACCTCGCAGTGAAATAAACCATAGTATTTGTTATTCCCTAAAGTGTGTTATTTGATTGGATAGTTATATTTAAATACTATGTATAGCCAACAAAGATTAACACTGATCTATCAAATATTAGAAATGAAATGAAATGGGGTGTAACGTCCTACTCATCTGCATTTAACCTGGGCTAATTGAAGACAGGCATATGCCATACAGTGTGATATGGGGGGATTTTGCCCAGGCAGCGGCGCTACAGCCTACTCTTATATATAATTCCAACTACCAAGGGATCTTTTATGTGCACGCCAATGTGTACACGGGACCTCGGTTTTCGTCCCATCCGAATGACAAGGCAGCTGCCTTGTCAGGCCCTATCAAATATTAGAGAAGATTTCCCTGTTTATTATTCAATCTCTCCAGATAAATATAATAACGGAACAAATATATAATGACATACCTAAATACGTGTAATAATTCTTAACTGGCGATCGACGAAAGAAGAATACTTCCACTTTTGTGACATATTTATGAGAAAGTGTCACGTTTTTCTTTTTACTTGTCATTAGAACGGATTAGAATTAAATTTTAAGGTCGTCTGCTCACTTTATTGTTTATTGAGTTATATCAAAGTATTATGTATAGCCAACAAAGATTATTTATGCATGCTCTATTAAATATTAGAGAAGATTTCCTTGTTTATTATTCAATCTCTCCCGATAAAAATGATAATAACGCAACGAGGAAAGTCGATTTTATTAGAACACGAAAACGAGGCTCCGATAGTAATAATGCCTTATTTGGTAATATTTACGATAGTTGTTGTGGCCTTATTAGCATATTTAAAGGAAGTGTACGATTTTATGACACCAATGTGTCAATACAATATGTCATTTTTTTTATCTATTTAATGTCCCCACCCCACCCAACACCCTTTCTGTTGGCATATTTTAAAGAGAATGTGGATGTGCACCCAATTCATTTCTTGGAGAGTCTCGTCGATCCAAAACAAATTAATAATACATCTACAATGTCTGTGTATTGTTTTGTTTTGTTTCGAGAACATAATTAGTTGTTTTCTTGGTAATATTATGTGTCATGATGTATTTTGTTTTGAAACTCACCCGTATCCTCTTCTCGCAGACTATCCGGATCAAATGGATACCAGTGTCCATGAACATCGGCACCGCATTCTTCACTAACTGACGTACAACCAATTATTTTGTGGGGAAAAGGTTCAACTAAGATAAATAAAACGTATGATAGGGTTTTAGAAAGTTTCGAACTTGTAAGATTTTTTTTTAATGTATTGTTAATAGCACCATTCATGGAGAATATGACCTAAAAATATTCCAATTGTAGCCTACATTGCATACAGTGACTGGAAATCCCAGAAACGTATTAAATAGCCCGGGCTTATACCTCCAATCTCATAATAAGGGTTTCGCACAATCTGATGTAGAATACAGATCTATATTTCGTTTCTTTTTTTTATTAAAATTCGATGACATTAACTACATAAATATCTAACAAGTTGTACTAGAAGGTAGTGTCACGGGGCGTAGGGCGGCTTTTGACCCTATGGCGTCAGACATTGATCAATCAATCAGCGTTGACGTTTCTAGTGCTTTACCCACAGCTCCCTGCATGGCACGCCAAGAAGCCGCCATAAGTGTAGTAAAGACAAGTAAAAAATAATTGAGCTATAAAAAATCGAAACGAAATAGGATTTGTGTTTTAATCAGATATGATTTCGCACTGTGTAGCTTGTGTGAAACACTCTTTCCGGATTCATAAAAAGCTGACAGGAGTGACCCGAGATGAATCCCTGCTGTAACCCAACTGTAATAATAAATTGATCATATAAGTATTTAAACTCAAAGATACAATATACCCTTGTGTTCGCAATGTTTGATAGAGAGTTAAAAAGGTCGTTGAAACGTTATGCCGGTAACCTTTACCCCTCTTTGTTTTTGTAAAGCCATATTTTATAATGTTATTATCTACCTGAATTAAGTAAATCTTGTGCATCTGGACTCAATAGCTCTTCTAAATCTGAAATTAACATTTGAAAAAATTCTTTAATCGTTACCACTAATTCAAATACAGATTTCTATTTCGTTTCGTTTTTTTTTAAAACTTATGATGGCCTCTACTACCTGAAGATCTGACCGGTTGCAGTGAAAAGCCGCGTCAGGGGTCACACGACTTGATTTTGACCCTAGAACGTCAGACATTTGATTATCCAGCCGGTGTGCGTCTCATGCCAAAATCTGGCCGTAACAGACTGTTTCATTGGCTAATCCATACAGAACATCCCAGGATCCCAGTGCGATAAAGAGAAGTGAAACGAACTTTTAAACTATAAAAACGAAGCGAAATAGAATCTGTGTTTTAATCAGATTGACAAATAATAATACACGCACTGTACATATAATACACTATTATACCGATGCAGTTATTACAAAACATTATTAAACATGCATTATTTAAGAACTAAACATGCCTTAGACATAAACAAAACAAGACCATAATCAACTATCGATGCCATGGGATACTCGAGATTTTATCTAGATTAGAACGGTTTGCCATTAATTTAAAATTGGCAAAGCGAGGTTAAGTCTCGAATATACCAGTGCCCTAGTTGCCACAATGCAAACATCTTGTCAGAATTGCAAACATTGATACTTCTCTCAGAATAGAGTCATTTGAATAAAATCTTCGATATTTCTATTTTTGAGCTATCATAGTAAGAATGGCGAGCTATGTATCTAAATCTTACATAATATATCTTTAATACCCATACGTAATACTGTTTATTATGCTCACATAATATTTGGAAATTCACTAAATTCGCTGACGAATGATGTTCGTGAAAGGGATAGTATATATATTATTATACCTACCCGGTGTTGTAGGGTCTGTAAAATTCTGAAAGTATCCGTATTTTTCCGAGAAGTAGTTGTTGTTGTTGTTATTGTTAACTAAATGAAGATAAGAATCAGTCAAATTTTAAACAAAGAGATAAGAAATGAAATGAAATGAGATGGTGTTTAGCGTCCTTCTGTTCTGCTTCTTTCAGATATAGGCTATATACCAGACAATATTCTCTTATTTCAACTGGGGGGGTGGGGGGTGAGAGGACCGAATGGTTAGCACGTGTAAAGCCTGTCATTGAGTTAACTGGCGTGGTTTAGAATTGCCGGTTGTGTGTGACAAGGAGTAGGGTCGCCTGTTCAACCCCGTGGGTTTTCTCCGGGTCAACCTGTTTCCTCCCACTGCTAAAAGATCCCTACGCGCAAGCGAATTATTGAAATAAAATTAAACTATATGTTAGTCCCGAAATGACCTAGTTTGTGTCGAGTGGACGTTAAACCCCATTTATCCCTCTCTTTCAACTGTGACAGTTCAGTGTACCCAACACAAAATGAAACAAATCATATAGGGTGCGTAAGAGAGAGCGATCCTAGGTTAAATGTGATTTAACGCCTACTCTACTAAACTAGGTCATTTCGGGACTAACACATGGTATAATTATTGAAATAAAATTAAACTATATGTTAGTCCCGAAATGACCTAGTTTGTGTCGAGTGGACGTTAAACCCCATTTATCCCTCTCTTTCAACTGTGACAGTTCAGTGTACCCAACACAAAATGAAACAAATCATATAGGGTGCGTAAGAGAGAGCGATCCTAGGTTAAATGTGATTTAACGCCTACTCTACTAAACTAGGTCATTTCGGGACTAACACATGGTATAATTTGTTAAAAAATAATTCGGTTGCGCTTGGGGGCCTTTAGCGGTTAGGGTAAACCAAGGGGCCGCGACAAACACAGGGGGTTCGGTCCCTTGCCATTTGGAACCAAAACCCCATCACACTTGTGATCTAGAGTGCATCGTTAGACATTTGTCCCCACCCCCACTTACAAATAATATCAATATTTTATACATTGGACTCACCATCATAGATGAAAGATGTGTTGGTGGTAGATGGAGAACTACTCGTGGAGTCGCCGTCTGAGTCAGTATAGTGATGTGGATAAGGATCTGTAATTAATGACATGATTAGAATCAGAACAACCACCTACGTCTGACCAAAGCTAAAGATAGTTTAAAAATAGATAATGAAAAATGAATACATTGAAGATTTCAGTGTCAAATTACTTTATTCTTAGCGAAGTTATCAGTGTTTGAACTTTAAATAAGATGTAGCGTAGATTGGTTATTATCGTAGCAACGGTGCTTGACAATCCAGACTACGTCTCGATTGTCTGTTTTATCATTAAATATATAAATCGCGCGGATGTTCTAATCAATTTACTTCTCGGCCATCCATGGTCAATAGAGTTGACTATATGCTTGTCGTGAGAATAATAGTTTATATATTTGAATCCCCCCAAAAAGAGACTGACAATAGGCAGATTTATCTCTTACATTCTAAAATTCAAATTAGAAACGCTAAGACCAGATTTTAAATTCGCATTGTTTTCAGCGTCAAAAGACAGACTTTGTTGTGTCGTGTAACTTGAATGACCTAATATGGTCAGATGTTGGTCTTGTGCGTTTTCAGAACCAATTCGGAATTCGTATTATGGCCAGATGTGGACCTGGGCCCTGTTTCAAGAACTCAAATCAATCTAATATTGTCCAATAAAATCACTAGAATTTGGATTTTATCTTAGTTAAAATTTCTGGCTCTGATTTAGCTCCTTAAGTACTAAATCGTAAAATGTTCATTACCTCCTGGCCATGATAATGGGCAATATATTGCGTCAGAATCTGTGACAGAAGAACACATGCTATGATTGGTAGAATCTTTGTACCCAGACAGCTGATATTCGGACTGGCAATCTAGAAATTAGATTAATTTGTGAAATAGATATAAAGGATATATGAAATAAAATAAGCGAGAAACTGATCCAACACAAATCAATGGTCGAAGAAATGGGATAAGTCAGAATATTAGGAGAAATAAGGAAGAATTATAAATAAATTCATAAAGAGGAGGGATGACGAGATTGAACATAAAGGGAAGTGTAGGCATAAAGGATGACAGTGGAAGGCCTACTACCATCCCTCGCTAGCCCACAACCCGCCGTACGTCTTTTGGTCCCGTGGGTTGTGGGCTAGGCTTTGGGAAAAAACGAATTAGATTTGGCAGAATATAATCAATGGTAGGTGGATAGGTCGATTGAAATATTAATATATAAATATATTTACCAAAGCCGAATACACCGTCTTCTGCAGAACAAAATATATGTTGAAAAGTAGAACTACTTTCCTGTATGTCAGTCATTTTACTGTGGATGCTTTTCCTGGAATCTAAATAATATCAGTTTCCATAAGATAAATAATTAGTCAGTGAAAGTTTGTTATGATCTATTAGTATATCGTTAACATGTACGGGTTACTAATTTTAGCATTAAACAAATCGGATTAAAATACAAATCTATATTTCGTTTCGTTTTTTTTTTATACTTTGGATGACTTACAATGAAACCACCTGTTATGGTAGCTTCTTGACTTCAACGCTGATTGATTTATTGATCGATGTCTGGCCTTATAGGGTCAAAATCCGCTCGTATGAGACCTGGCTCGAACTTCCATGTTGTGTAGGCCATCGAAATTACAAAAACCGAAACAAAATATAGATCTGTATTTCAATCAGATGCCAGGTGAGATGCCTTTAGGTTGTTTTTGTTTATCTCATACTAATTCGAAAATTGGTAAATTAGAATGCCAAGAGTTAGAATTTTTCTTTATAAGATATGATTTTCTCCTGAAACATATCTGTGTTTTGATATTGGGTTATGTTTGTTTATTACCTGTTGGTGGTTGAAGTTCAAGGTATACAGGTTGTTCACCACAGACAAGATCTACTGTATAAGACATCTTGTTACATACACGTTGGAATAAATACACAATCCTGAAATATTAAACATACATTATGCAAGAGCTCGTCTGTCTATTTTAGGTCTTTCTTCAGGCCTGAAATGTTATCTTAATTAATAATAAGACATCAATTAACTTCTCCAGACCATAATCAGCTCTCGATGTCAACCATAGCCCATGGTATTTACTGTATTAGGATCCGAATTGCAGCTCGGCTTTAATTCATGATTTAATTATGAAATGGATAATCGAGAATGATGATCGAGGCTAGGCCAAAAATTCAATCGCCAGAGTTAATCAAATTGACTGGAATTTTCAGCAATTTCCCTTTACATTATTTTGTTTTTAACTATTATAGTGCCAGCTCGTTATCTAATCTCCCACAATGTATCTTTAATAATAAAAAGTAAATTTAACGTCCTACTTTTCTGTTTTGACTGGGATAATGAAGGCGGGCTAAGGCCGTACAGTATGAGTGAAAGCAGTTGCCCGGGAAGCAGCGTATTCTTATATCGAATTTACACTGCCAAGGAATCTTTTAAGTGCAAGCCAGTGTGTACACGTGACCAAGGTTTTTTATACATTCCGAACGACTTTTTTTTGTCCCTTTCCCGGTCCTGCGCCCAGCATCAGTGACACGGGTGGACCACGCCGGGAAATCTCGACGAACATTCGACCAATACCGGGATCGAACACAGGAGATCAGGGGCTAGCGAGCCAACATCTTAATCACTGAGCCACCACCACCAAATGATCATAAAATAAAGTTATAGAAAAAAGTGCGACAAATATATACTCTTATTAAAATTGAAACATCATCGACTAATAAACACTTTGAAAAAATGAATTCTCAGGCCGTGGTAAATCTGCTCATTGGATATTTTTTTGATTTTTCAGGAATGTTTGTATATAAAAAAAAATCGAACACAATTTGAATAATTCTAGTTAAATAAGTGATTTTTTTCCAATATATTTTGTGCTTAAAGTAGTTATTTTGAAGTAAATTTAGGACCGTAGCGATTTTTAAAAATATTAAAGTATATCGATTTCTTTTACTATTAATTATACCAGTATTAATCGGTTTTAAAATATTTTAATTTATTTAGAACAAAAATATTGCCGATACTGTACGGAATAATTAATATTTGAAGACAGACGTATTTAATTAAATAATTTTTAAAACACCAGAATTAAATTAAATAAAATGATTAGTTGACAGTGAATGTGAAGCAGGCTTGAAAATTCTAAAATGAAATTTAACTCTTTTTTTGGCATTCAGTATTAAACTAACCCCAAAAAACTAATAGGTATATTTTTTAAATATGAAAGTTAGGTATTAGAATATACAAAATTACACGTACAAATTGTTCATATCAATAATCTATAATTATTTTTTTTATATACAATTAGACGAAATAGAAAACTAAACCATTTTATTTTAGATAGAAAGTATGTTTGTATTTATTCTATTATGCGATCTTGACTTTACAAAATTAATGTTTATTTAGAAATAAGTAATGATATATAAATTAACTGCATAAAAAATAGCTGTAATATATGAATATATATATCTGGGAATATGCTAACAACTTAAAACGTATCAGTATTAAATTAAAAAAAAAATATATAAAATGATAAAATGTATTATTTTTAAATAAAATTAAATATAAAATTTATTGTTTTTAAATAAAATTGAATATAAAATGTGATATTTTTAAATAATACATTATATAATTTTATTTTAGTATTTTCAGCAAATACTCACATATTTATTTATATATTATTACAGCGAATTTTATACGGTCGAATTATTTAAGCACAAGTGTTTGTTGGATTCAAGAAAAAAATAACCAATAATATTTTGAAATATCTAATTAAAAACAAACACAACCTTTTGGAAATACACTGGACAACTTCCAAAAAACGTTTAAAATGATACATTTTAGCATTAAATGATCCCACTAAGAAATATTTACAACAATCAAATGCCGGACAGAATTATATCTTTGATGAAAAAAAAACAATATTAAAGAAAGTATCTACTTTAGAATAGGAAAAACTTAAAACTATGAGGAAAAGTGATAATTAATGAGGAAAAAAATTAAATAAGGAAAATAAATACAGTTTGGATTAATAATAGGAAACATGGTTTACTACTATTAATTTTATATCTAAAATATACTGATAAATATCATCTCCGATTTAAACTCAAGAGTTAAATCCAGATTTTAAATAGCAATCTTACATTACCTTTCAACGTTACCTGCCGTCTTGCCTAGCTCCCGCCAAATTGCTGCTCGCTAATAACGTGCCCAGATTATATCATGCAAACGGGGCCAATATCCAGGCACGTAATGTGTCAATCAAAGACCTAAGTCCCGCCCAGGTTATAGCGCGCATTGCGCGTGCGGAAGCTAGCATCCCGGTAGTAGTGTAATTTACGTGAATATTTGAGGGGAATTCCCCCTGTAAGCCCAGTTAATTCAGGTTAATTTACCTGTCAATGGTATTGCACGTGATGATGCAGGGCAATTCTGTACAGGAAAATTTATAGATTGGTGCTTGTGAAAAGACAATTCAAGTTAAATCTAGTTTAATCGCAATAAAGGGACAAATACACCGAACTTTCCTACCCACAAAGTTAGCAAACTCTCTTTAAAACAAATATTATAACGGTCAAACTATGTTAAGTACCAAAAGGGAATCCCCTTTCCCAATTAGCGCTAAACTTCTATCCGCCTCTCCATACATGGCCCCAATTCTTTAAAACAGTTACGACTTCATTTCGTATTTTCAAATATCCGAAATCCCTCTTTTAAATCCCTCTTTTAAACTATGTAATTCACTTCCCGATATAGATGTATATACTTATAGGCGAGTATTTTCAGCGCGCACTAAGTTTTCATTTGCATCCGGCATAGTACAAAATACTGATACACTATATTTATTTACGCGATAGACACCTAAAGCTTATTTTCTGACTTGGGACAAAAATTACACTGGGCTCAAACACCACGCGAACAAAGAAGATTATTTAGGATTTTAATGCATATTTCCAGGGTGGCATGGTTCCAATGAATGTCTGTCTACACGTGGATTACAGCACAGTGCTGGATCTAGGGGAGGCAAACTCGGCTCACGCTAATATTTTATCCCAGGCGGAGCTTACCAGTACCTGGGCTGAGGGGGCGAGGATTGGGGCCCTAGGCAGTAAGGGATATTGTGGGCCAGAGATCGGTTGGGCCCTAAAATTAACTAAATTACATAATTTAGAGGTTCTATCAATCAATAGATCCTAACCAGCTCCGGGGACCACATCCCGCGATGTGATTGCTGGGGCCCAACCAGTCCCCGGAAACGTAATCATAGTATAGTAGTTCAGACAACGGAGTTTAATGTTTTCTGTCATCTAAAATAATTTCACTAAAATAAAGTAAATGAAAACATCATGAGAGTAAGGTTTAACATACTCAAATTGTCAACGAGTTCTAAACGTCAATGAAATCGCTGCCCAAATTGTCTCAGATGCACTGAAATTAATCTTTATTTTAAACAAATAAACTCTGGAGGAAAACACCCCAGGCACTCAAGGGGGCGGAGTAGGCCTACATACTGGTACGATCCGCGGTCAGTACGAACAATTTGAAATGGGGCCCCGCACAGTTAGTATGACCCGGCCCCCCACAAGGTTAATCCGGCCCTGTTACAGCATATTCGAATTTTGTCCTAAGCCGAGAAATAATTCTGGATTTTTCTTTAAAAAGAGTGGTACGGTCATTTACTGTGCAACAGTCCATATTTAGGTATTAGGCAATACACTGTATTTAGTATTTAAAGGTCAAAATAGACAGCTTCGTTGCACAAAGAGGAGCTAGATTGTAAATTGTAAATAAGGAAACAAAATTCAACCACTACAAAGCCTTTCGTGACTGTGTACAAGTGCGTTTTTATTAGTGCACAATATTCCCTTGATCTACGGCAAGGGCACAAAAACCCACAGGGAAAAAACTGGATGAAGTAGGTGTAGGGTTAAGTAAGGGCAAGATCATTAAAGATACCCAAATCGTCCCTTGACAAGACAGTGTACCCTCCTCCACTACGGAAAAATACCACTGACGAAAACATACGGAAGAAATTAAATGGGGGTTTAATGTCCGTAGGTGTAGGGTTAAGTAAGGGCAAGATCTTTAAAGATACCAAAAAAACCTCCCATGGCAAGACTTCGTGTCCTACTCCATTACGGAAAAGTACCACTGGCGAAAATATACGGAAGACATTAAATGGGGTTTAACGTCCGACTGGACTAATGAATACGATGGATATAAGAAATAAAATAAAACCAAGTACGAACAATCCAAACCATATATATATATATTCTTTTTAGGACTTCGAATTTTGTCTAATATGGAAGAAAACAATTATCATGCTAGTCGTGCCTGGAATTTCCATGGCATAGGGCCACCACAGCCTGATGCAGATTTTAAATCATATATTATTCAATGTATTTCCAAAACCAGTGCATTGTATTTTCTGTTTAGATATATCACGTGTGTGTAGCCATGCCTTTCAAAATAGCATATCATCATATGACGAATTTTAAGATTACAAGCAACTATGCTACGTTAAGTTGTGATGATCTAGATTGCATATTATAGTTTCGTCTAGAAGTTTGTATTACGGGTGTCACCCAGGTGAACTGTCTTTTTGTTTGGTTATATGCTTTGTATTGTATCTTTCTTGCAGTGCGTCGTCGTGAAAAACATTGATTGTGCGGATATTTACAAGAGATCGTTCTCAAATTAAAAGGCCGACGCTTGCACAATCTCTATTTTTTTTTATCTCGTGCCTAAATATAACACCTGAGATATTAAATGTCACGATAAGACCCGACGGTACTTCCCCTTCTCGTGCGGGGTTTAATTACCCTTCGAGGTCGTATTTCTGTCAATAAATGACACGTGACTATTGCGTTACAGTACTATCATAAACCCAGTGTTCGGGTTGTCAAGGAAGTATATAAGAATCAGTCTGTTATCACCCAAAACACCTAATAACACCAATAAGACCAAATTAAATATCATTTACTAGCAAGATTCATGGTATTCTCTTGAGATAACGAGCCCTAAATGACCTATCCTTGTAAAACCCCTATATTGAGTAAATCCAAGTTGATGTTTGGTACGTTGTTAGAGAGATATATTTTTACTTATTACTATACATGGTGGATTGAATCTAAAGGATGTTTGTTTTCACCTGCAAACATCTTACTTTTGACTTCATTTTGGGTGTTGGGTGAGGTGGGTCTGGATTGGGTTACAAAATCGCGACACTTTGACAGAAGTATTTTCTAGATATATTTGATTCATGTATCCGCTATATGCTTAGCACAGAATGTACAAAGTCGTTGATATAAATAATGTCTAATGATTCTTTTGTTTACTTCAAAGCGAAAGAGAGACAGAGAGAGAGAGAGAGAGAGAGAGAGAGAGAGGGAGGAGATGGGAGAGAGGGGGGGGGGGTAAAGTCCATCTAGACACAAACTATGTTATTTCAGGATTAACATTTTGTTCAGTTTTATTTTAATAATTAGTTTGCGCGTACGGATCTACAGACCGAGAGAAAACCCACGATGGTGGACAGACGACGCCACTCCGTGTTACGTACAACCGGGGAATCGAAGCCACGCCATTTGAGCCAATGACAGATCTTATGACACACAAAGCGCATGCGCTAACCATTCGGCCATCCACCCACCCCCTCTATAAAAATAAGCTTTTTTTTAAACAATATTTTTATTCATTAAATCTGAATTTGAATTGGGGAACAGGCTATGCCTGTGTGTAACCCCTCTCTCTGATTTAGATACATGTACACTAAATGTTTACATACATAAATATAGAGCATTCTATATTCATCGCATTTCATAATGTTATAATATAGTAGTGATTTTGTTCAAAATGTCATCTTAACGATAAGAGATAAATCTGTCTATTACAGTTCTTTTTAATGGGATATAAATTATTTTTTAGCCATTTATTACCATTTTCAGAGATGGGGGAAACACCCGACACTATTGGGGAAAACGTATATTTCGCGTTTTTTCAGATTTTTTTATTTTACTTTATTGACACTAGCGTGGGATTCGTGGGAATACAAGATGACATAAAACTTATTTAAGGAGTTTTTTGTTGGCGTCGATACGCTGGAGTAAGCAGGATTATTTACTCATGAAAAAGCCACCGTTTGATTGTTAGGGGTTTTAAAGGGCTGCTACGCAAGAGTAAATATGACCTTGGTAGTATTTTTTTGAAAAAAAGCGCGTGTATGCTATATGTCACACCATAGTGTCACGTGATATTTATTTGAGGAGGCATAAATATCCACTTGAGATGATTATTCAAGTACGTGTTGAAAGCCGCATTATTAAAAAACCGTGAACTAATATTTTAAAGATACATTATGCAAGACCTAAATATGCTTATCGCAGGTTTTCTTTTGGCTTCAAATGTTATCTAAATTATTAATTACACATTTATTCACATAGAAAGACAACAATCAACTCCCTAGGTCGTCGGATGCCCGTGATTTGTAATGGATTAAACACGATAATCATTTAATAATTTAATTTAAAATTGTTTATTATTGTACCAACTGTACTTGACAATTGGGTATACAGTTAAAACTTCATACATCCATAACTTCGTTCGAAATAAAATAATTTGACTGAATCTAAATTGGTCCTGAAATGACCCAGTTGTGTCGAGTGGACGTTAAACCCCATTCCTCTGGGCGTTAAACCCCATTCCTCTCTTTCTCTCTCTGAATCTCAATTTTACATAATGCATTTTCAGATAATTGCGAACTAATTCTGTAACAGCAGGATTTTTTTCTGGAATAGCCACAGGTAGGCTACTGGAAGGGATTAAAATAAAACTGTGACATCATAAGCATATAATTATGGTTCTTTCAATCATTCGTTCGTGGCTAAATTGTTAACTCGGAGGTCGGGTGTTAAATCCCTGCATCGGCCAAGAAAGTTCATCCAGATTTTCGCGCGTGATTGCCCCTTGTCTGTGATGCTGGGTGAGGGGCCTGACAAGGACAGCTGTCTAGTTTTTGTGATGGGACGAAAATCCAAGGTCCCATAATTGACGTGTCCGTAAAAGATCCCTTGACAATTGGAATTCAATATAAGTGTAGGCCGTAGTGCCGCAGTGATGTATGCCCGTTTTCATTAGCCCAGTTCGGAGCAGAACAGTAGGACGTTAAACCCTATTTCATTTCGTTTGTGTGCCCTGTCCGTCAAATAATTCGAATGGATCTATCGATAGAGAGAGAGAGAGAGAGATAGAGAGAGTGTGTTTAACGTCCACCAAACACAAACTTTGTAATTTCGGGACTAACACATTGTTCAGTTTTACTTTAATAATTCGCCTGTGCATATAGGTGGTTAGCATAGCAGTGGTGGGGGGGGGGGGGTCGGAGGGCCGGGAGAAAACCAACGAGGTTGGACAGTCGACCCTTCTCCTTATCACGTGGGGGTTGGGATGGCCTACTGGTCTAGAGTGCCGCGCTTCGACCTCTAGCTAGCCGGCTACCTCTGGCTTGCGGTTGTGGTTTCGAGCCCCGTTGTGAGCGTATGTGGCATAGAGATAGGGGCGCCTTCTCAACCTAGTGGGTTTCCTCCAGGCACTCCGGTCTCCTCCCACTGCTAAAGACCCCTACGCGCAAGCGAATTTTTGAAATAAAAATTAAACCATATGTTAGTCCCTAAATGACCTAGTTGTGTTGAGTGGACGTTAAACCCCATCTCTCTCTCTCTCTCTCTCTCTCTCTCTCTCTCTCCCCTTTTCACGTACAACCGAAGTCATGCCAGCAGTTGACTCAATGACATACCTTATGATACAACGCGTACGCGCCAACCATTCGGCCAGACAGATATATCTAGAAACAAGAATATTGCAATATAAGGATCATAATTTAAAAACCTATTATTTAAGTTTTAAAGAAACATGTAATCCAACAGACTATTCGCCTTTTGAAATACAGTGTTAAAAAATTTCCGTCTGACATAAAATGTCAGGACATATTTTCTATATAAATTACATTATTGTACCGGCCATTAATCCAAGTGTAATTTGATAGATTAAAAAAAATAAATTAATAAGCGAACAAGGACATTTTCTTTCTTGATGTCCTTGAGATTGTTTTGAACGGACAAGAAGATCGTGTTAAAGCCCCAATACCACTCTTGTTGTAACTGAAAAATATGTTCCAATCATTATTCTGGTCAACAAATTGTACCATCTTACAATATTGCAATTAATTGATGATGCAAATTTCATCTTAACACAACGAATTAAAAAAAATGGAAAAATACAACTACATGGTAACAACATGGTTTGAAAAGCTTTACGTAAACACTTTCAAATACAACTTGGTTTTATACATATTTGTAAACCCTCTAGACAAGTAAAACAGAATGTAATGGACACTTAAACATCCTGTAGTTAGAATAAGGCTATTTTTTCTGGATTTTTTCAAGCCAGCAAGAGTGTTATTGTCCCTTTAATACAAGATATTATATTCGACCTTATAATTATACACACCCCAAAATGAAAACACTATTCAATATCTATTAGGGACTTTCCGGCTTATCATTGTTGCAGGACGGAAGGCATGACAAGTACAGCTGTCTAGTCGTTCGGATGGTACGACAAGCCAAAGTCCCGTGTATACATTAATGTCATAGCTTATACTTACCCGATATTCTGATCTGCCTGGTTTGTGTGCAGTACTTCATTTTAACAACTATTTATTCAATTTTGAGAATAAGCGTAGGCTTAAATTTCAGTATTTTTCAATGCGGGGTTTGTGTAGTTTTGTACCTGATTTAATAAATAATACAAAATGTTATTATGGATCAGCTTTACGAATAATACGAAACTGTGAATAATATATTAGTCATATATGAAGGTTATTGGGCAATAAACTTTACAACTAGTCCATAGTTGTATGTAAACAGTGGTATAATAATAACAAGCCACACTTTCTCTGGAAATTACACAATTCTATTGAGATGAATTTTAAAGATGGCTAGATTAAAGTCGCAATATTTTCCACAAAATCCTTGTATATACACATAACAGTTCTCCTTAAAAGAGAAATCTGAGAAATATTTCAGAGAATAAAACTGGTTCATTTTGAGGAGAAGAGTCCTTAAACCCTTCCTCTCTCTAGTTGAAAGATAAATCAGAGTCAAGTGAAATTGGAGAGCGCCTTGACCAGCAATTGTCTTATTTTTCAGGTAGCCTATTCACCACCCCGGTGGAATGTCTGTGATATAACCTCGGTGGAAGCGGACGTAACATCTCTTGACGAACAAACAAACATTATTTGTGTATTTGGAAATGAAATGGGGTTTAACGCTTTACTTTTTCTGCACCGGCTGGTCTCCTGAGCGAAAGTTTGCCCTGGAAGGCTTGTATTATAAGGTCTATCATTGAGTGACTCAACTTGTGTGGTTTTGATTTCCCGGTCGTACGTGACAAGGAGTAGGGTCGCTTGTCAAACCTAGTGTTTTTTTCCTCTGGGTCCTCTGGTTTCCTTCCATTGTTAAAGCGAATAATTGAAATTGGCTGACAAACCAGGTGATCCCGGATATGCACCTCGGTATTTTCTAGCATGGTCTCTGCTCGTCATTCGTGCATGAAAAGCATCTAGTCGAAAAACAGTCGCAGCATGTTCAAGATCGTCTGACAAATAAGGTTGCCCCTCATCGCACTCTGTCTGAAGTAAGGCGCAGAAACGAGATAAGTTAGAACAGTAGGACATTAAACTCCATTTCATTTAATTTCGAGATACGTTAAACTCCATTTCATTTACCTTATGTAATTTGGTCTTGTAATATGCCTTGTTTAACGGGCATTCATTCTTTTTCTTTTAATATTAAGAGCAAGAGAGTGACAGATAAGAAAGTAACTGTAGACAGGCATTATAAATCATAAAGCTTTTATGTTGTTCTGCTTTTGATTGCGGGGGGGGGGGGGGGGATATTTCCGTGGTTTATATTATTTCTATGCACCTACAGAACATTTGTATTTTATGGATGACATTTCAATTGTCAACTTTAAGTTCGCTTACCACAAAAACGTTTTAAAAACCTTTTTGTGGTGTACCACAGGCTTTCTTTTGACAGGGGCTTTACAGTAATATAAATGAAATGGGGTTTAATCTTTTGCGGTTCTGCTCCTAGCAATAATGACATGATTCAATTAATAGTAGTGATCATCATTAGGCCTTCGATAATGGCTTTTACTTGAAGAACTGAACAAATGGGTGACGATGGACGAAAGTGGAGCCAACATATATCATCATATTAAACATAATAATAATCGAAGAATTAAATCTGCCTATTGTATGTCTTTCTTTAGGCCTTAAATGTTATGTAAGCTATTAATTAGACATTTATTTACATGGAAAGACCCTAATCAGCTCTCGATGACATCTTATGTGTCGGATTTTCACTGGATTTGCATCCGATCTGCTGCTCAACGCTCATTGATGATTAAATAAAACTGTGTTGTTTATCGTAATGACCTTCGTAATGATGATCGAGACTAGACCCAATATTCAAACGCTAATATCTCGGTTCAGAGTTGAGAAATTTGACTGAAATATTTAGTATATTCCCTTTAAATTATCTAGTTTTTACCTATTATAGTGAGAATTGTCAATTCTTCATCTAATCTTCCCTGGCCTATATTTAATATAAACGTAGAAGAATATAAGAAACGGTAGGCGAAAGATTTATATGATGGCCCCCGTATTCAAATCTATAACAAGTGCATCATTGAGTCGACAGGCGTGGTTTCGAATCCCCGGTTGTACGTGGCAAGGAATAGGGTCGCCTGCCAACCTCGTGGGCTTTCTCCGGGTCCTCTGGTTTCCTCCCACCAATAAAGACCCCTACGCGCAAGGGAATTATTGAAATAAGATTAAACCATATTGATGTTAGTCACGAAATGACCTAGTACGTGGCAATGAGCAGGGTCGCCTTTCCAACCTTGTAGGTTTTCTCCGGGTCCTCCGGTTTCCTCCCACTTATAAAGACCCCTACGTGCATTCGAATTATTGAAATAAAATTAAACCATATACATTGTATTAGTCCCGAAATGACCTAGTACGTGGCAAGGAATAGGGTCGCCTGTCCAGCCTCGTTGGTTTTCTCCGGGTCCTCCGCCCCCCCCCCCCCCACTGCTAAAGACACCTACGCACAGGCGAATTATTGACAAAAAAATTAAACCATATGCTAGTCTCGAAGTGATGTATGCCCGTTTTCATTAGCCCAGTTCGGAGCAGAACAGTAGGACGTTAAACCCTATTTCATTTCGTTTGTGTGCCCTGTCCGTCAAATAATTCGAATGGATCTATCGATAGAGAGAGAGAGAGAGAGATAGAGAGAGTGTGTTTAACGTCCACCAAACACAAACTTTGTAATTTCGGGACTAACACATTGTTCAGTTTTACTTTAATAATTCGCCTGTGCATATAGGTGGTTAGCATAGCAGTGGTGGGGGGGGGGGGTCGGAGGGCCGGGAGAAAACCAACGAGGTTGGACAGTCGACCCTTCTCCTTATCACGTGGGGGTTGGGATGGCCTACTGGTCTAGAGTGCCGCGCTTCGACCTCTAGCTAGCCGGCTACCTCTGGCTTGCGGTTGTGGTTTCGAGCCCCGTTGTGAGCGTATGTGGCATAGAGATAGGGGCGCCTTCTCAACCTAGTGGGTTTCCTCCAGGCACTCCGGTCTCCTCCCACTGCTAAAGACCCCTACGCGCAAGCGAATTTTTGAAATAAAAATTAAACCATATGTTAGTCCCTAAATGACCTAGTTGTGTTGAGTGGACGTTAAACCCCATCTCTCTCTCTCTCTCTCTCTCTCTCTCTCTCTCCCCTTTTCACGTACAACCGAAGTCATGCCAGCAGTTGACTCAATGACATACCTTATGATACAACGCGTACGCGCCAACCATTCGGCCAGACAGATATATCTAGAAACAAGAATATTGCAATATAAGGATCATAATTTAAAAACCTATTATTTAAGTTTTAAAGAAACATGTAATCCAACAGACTATTCGCCTTTTGAAATACAGTGTTAAAAAATTTCCGTCTGACATAAAATGTCAGGACATATTTTCTATATAAATTACATTATTGTACCGGCCATTAATCCAAGTGTAATTTGATAGATTAAAAAAAATAAATTAATAAGCGAACAAGGACATTTTCTTTCTTGATGTCCTTGAGATTGTTTTGAACGGACAAGAAGATCGTGTTAAAGCCCCAATACCACTCTTGTTGTAACTGAAAAATATGTTCCAATCATTATTCTGGTCAACAAATTGTACCATCTTACAATATTGCAATTAATTGATGATGCAAATTTCATCTTAACACAACGAATTAAAAAAAATGGAAAAATACAACTACATGGTAACAACATGGTTTGAAAAGCTTTACGTAAACACTTTCAAATACAACTTGGTTTTATACATATTTGTAAACCCTCTAGACAAGTAAAACAGAATGTAATGGACACTTAAACATCCTGTAGTTAGAATAAGGCTATTTTTTCTGGATTTTTTCAAGCCAGCAAGAGTGTTATTGTCCCTTTAATACAAGATATTATATTCGACCTTATAATTATACACACCCCAAAATGAAAACACTATTCAATATCTATTAGGGACTTTCCGGCTTATCATTGTTGCAGGACGGAAGGCATGACAAGTACAGCTGTCTAGTCGTTCGGATGGTACGACAAGCCAAAGTCCCGTGTATACATTAATGTCATAGCTTATACTTACCCGATATTCTGATCTGCCTGGTTTGTGTGCAGTACTTCATTTTAACAACTATTTATTCAATTTTGAGAATAAGCGTAGGCTTAAATTTCAGTATTTTTCAATGCGGGGTTTGTGTAGTTTTGTACCTGATTTAATAAATAATACAAAATGTTATTATGGATCAGCTTTACGAATAATACGAAACTGTGAATAATATATTAGTCATATATGAAGGTTATTGGGCAATAAACTTTACAACTAGTCCATAGTTGTATGTAAACAGTGGTATAATAATAACAAGCCACACTTTCTCTGGAAATTACACAATTCTATTGAGATGAATTTTAAAGATGGCTAGATTAAAGTCGCAATATTTTCCACAAAATCCTTGTATATACACATAACAGTTCTCCTTAAAAGAGAAATCTGAGAAATATTTCAGAGAATAAAACTGGTTCATTTTGAGGAGAAGAGTCCTTAAACCCTTCCTCTCTCTAGTTGAAAGATAAATCAGAGTCAAGTGAAATTGGAGAGCGCCTTGACCAGCAATTGTCTTATTTTTCAGGTAGCCTATTCACCACCCCGGTGGAATGTCTGTGATATAACCTCGGTGGAAGCGGACGTAACATCTCTTGACGAACAAACAAACATTATTTGTGTATTTGGAAATGAAATGGGGTTTAACGCTTTACTTTTTCTGCACCGGCTGGTCTCCTGAGCGAAAGTTTGCCCTGGAAGGCTTGTATTATAAGGTCTATCATTGAGTGACTCAACTTGTGTGGTTTTGATTTCCCGGTCGTACGTGACAAGGAGTAGGGTCGCTTGTCAAACCTAGTGTTTTTTTCCTCTGGGTCCTCTGGTTTCCTTCCATTGTTAAAGCGAATAATTGAAATTGGCTGACAAACCAGGTGATCCCGGATATGCACCTCGGTATTTTCTAGCATGGTCTCTGCTCGTCATTCGTGCATGAAAAGCATCTAGTCGAAAAACAGTCGCAGCATGTTCAAGATCGTCTGACAAATAAGGTTGCCCCTCATCGCACTCTGTCTGAAGTAAGGCGCAGAAACGAGATAAGTTAGAACAGTAGGACATTAAACTCCATTTCATTTAATTTCGAGATACGTTAAACTCCATTTCATTTACCTTATGTAATTTGGTCTTGTAATATGCCTTGTTTAACGGGCATTCATTCTTTTTCTTTTAATATTAAGAGCAAGAGAGTGACAGATAAGAAAGTAACTGTAGACAGGCATTATAAATCATAAAGCTTTTATGTTGTTCTGCTTTTGATTGCGGGGGGGGGGGATATTTCCGTGGTTTATATTATTTCTATGCACCTACAGAACATTTGTATTTTATGGATGACATTTCAATTGTCAACTTTAAGTTCGCTTACCACAAAAACGTTTAAAAACCTTTTTGAGGTGTACCACAGGCTTTCTTTTGACAGGGGCTTTACAGTAATATAAATGAAATGGGGTTTAATCTTTTGCGGTTCTGCTCCTAGCAATAATGACATGATTCAATTAATAGTAGTGATCATCATTAGGCCTTCGATAATGGCTTTTACTTGAAGAACTGAACAAATGGGTGACGATGGACGAAAGTGGAGCCAACATATATCATCATATTAAACATAATAATAATCGAAGAATTAAATCTGCCTATTGTATGTCTTTCTTTAGGCCTTAAATGTTATGTAAGCTATTAATTAGACATTTATTTACATGGAAAGACCCTAATCAGCTCTCGATGACATCTTATGTGTCGGATTTTCACTGGATTTGCATCCGATCTGCTGCTCAACGCTCATTGATGATTAAATAAAACTGTGTTGTTTATCGTAATGACCTTCGTAATGATGATCGAGACTAGACCCAATATTCAAACGCTAATATCTCGGTTCAGAGTTGAGAAATTTGACTGAAATATTTAGTATATTCCCTTTAAATTATCTAGTTTTTACCTATTATAGTGAGAATTGTCAATTCTTCATCTAATCTTCCCTGGCCTATATTTAATATAAACGTAGAAGAATATAAGAAACGGTAGGCGAAAGATTTATATGATGGCCCCCGTATTCAAATCTATAACAAGTGCATCATTGAGTCGACAGGCGTGGTTTCGAATCCCCGGTTGTACGTGGCAAGGAATAGGGTCGCCTGCCAACCTCGTGGGCTTTCTCCGGGTCCTCTGGTTTCCTCCCACCAATAAAGACCCCTACGCGCAAGGGAATTATTGAAATAAGATTAAACCATATTGATGTTAGTCACGAAATGACCTAGTACGTGGCAATGAGCAGGGTCGCCTTTCCAACCTTGTAGGTTTTCTCCGGGTCCTCCGGTTTCCTCCCACTTATAAAGACCCCTACGTGCATTCGAATTATTGAAATAAAATTAAACCATATACATTGTATTAGTCCCGAAATGACCTAGTACGTGGCAAGGAATAGGGTCGCCTGTCCAGCCTCGTTGGTTTTCTCCGGGTCCTCCGCCCCCCCCCCCCCCACTGCTAAAGACACCTACGCACAGGCGAATTATTGACAAAAAAATTAAACCATATGCTAGTCTCGAAGTGACCTAGTTTGTTTCGAGTGGACGTTAAACCACATTTCTCTGTCTCTCTCTATTTCTATTGCGGGAAAACTGACTCATTCCAAGGCGGAATATAAAAAAATATACACTCACACACAATTTAGTGTGTATTCACTCATATTACAACTTGTAAACACACACTATTCCCAGAGAACGATGAATGACCCCGTGGCAATGTTCATCAACATAACAAATCATATTGTGCTAGAGGACTGCGGTATTCGTACAATAGAAGATAATACATACGCCAATCACAGAAAAATCTCCGTAAAAAAACCCCCCACAATCAGCCTCCTTGCCTTTTTTGCATAAAAGTTTATCTTTAATCTAGATTTAATAAAGTATTATACCAGCGATCGTGTAACCCACACATCTCATTATATGAATAATACAGAGAGGATTGCATTGTCAATTTAACAGCGTGCTGTATTCAACGAGACAGTTTACGAAACGAAACACTGAATACTAATTTAGTAGTGTCAATGCGTCTTGAAAGGACACGCTAAAATAAACTACAAATATCTTATAATTCATACATAAAGAAATGAAAATACATTTTTTTAAGAATTATGAGATCTCTTGAACCGCCGCGATTATAATTTCAAGTTATAATCAGATTGAGTTGGACACATAATATACTGCCATTTTTCCTCGATATGTGTACAATTTAGAAGCTTAATATGATGCAAATATATATTTACATAATACAATACGTAACTTGTGGTTGTAATATGGACTAAAATGCAATTGATTTATAGAACTACTTAAGTGATCGGAAAGAGTTTTGATAATTTTCTGATGACAGGCCTATTCACAGTAGATATCGCTTGTGTGATACATAACATAATCTACTGTGATATATACACAGTGGTGATATCGCTTTACATAAATTTGATTGGTCAATCAAAAAGGGACTACTTTCTTTTATTTTAAGGAAACCACTTAGTTTAAGTTAAGAGTGACTTTTTTTTTTATAATTGACCTTGAAGGAAAAAACTGGGTCAGAATATAGGACTATACAATAGCTAAACTGCTTTCAAAAAATGATGTATCACTACGCTGTAATGTAATTAGGTTCAGTAAAAGTGAAATCTATACCAAAGAATTATATTTATTTATTTGTGCATGTAAGAAAGGATTGGGTGATAAATAAAATCTCCAACTCGTGTTTTTTGATACCAAAAAATATCAAAAAACACTCGTAGGAGATTCTCTATTTATAAACTGATTGAAAGTTCAGACATTTACATTAGATTTAGCGCTTACATAATGCATCTTTAATAAACGGTTTGATATGCGATTGATTGAAAATTTTCGAATTTCAACAGCGTTCTTCACGAAGTCCAAATGAACAATGCCATGTTTACCTATGCGTTTTCAATACCAGGTTGTACGTGACAAACGCCGAGTCTTACTCGTGGGTTTTCTCCGCGTCCTGTGTCCCACCCCCACAGCAGCTAAAGACCGCTACGCGCAAGTCAGTTATCGAAATACAGATGAACAATATGTTAGTATTGAAATGATTGTTACGATGTTACGAGTGGACGTTAAAGTTACATTATTCTAGATATAGATAAGAACTAGCCATTCTTGGTATAATAGTTCGAAAGTAGATGAGAGAGAGAGAGAGAGAAAGGGGGTTTAACGTCCATTCAACACAAACTAGGTCATTTTGGGACAAACGTATGGTTTTCAATTTTTATTTCAATCATTCGCTTGCGCGTAGGGGTCTTTAGCAATGGGAGGAACCGGAGTGCCCGGAGGAAACCCACGAGGTTGAGAATGCGCCCCTATCTCCATGCCACATACGCTCACACCAGGGCTCGAAACTACAGCCGCAAGCCAGAGGTGGCGGACCAGCTAGATGTCGAAGCGCGGCACTCTAGACCACTAGGTCATGCCAACCCCCCGTTAACAAGCCTTAAGATTCAAGGTATGAATCTCCAGTTTGTATGTCTTAGTTGACTCGATATGACAATTAGATCAACCTTATTATAAATTGTATAGTAGGGGAGCTAGTTGTCCGTTGTTTCTTAATTCGCGGAAAAAGTTGATCTAATTCAAATTTTTGCGGAAAAAGTTGATCTAATTCTAATTTTTGCGAAAAAGGTTGATCTTATTCAAATTTTTGCGGGAAAGGTCAATCTTTGCTACATGTTGCTAAGGCACACTTGAAAAAAAAGTGCCCTTCAGAGCAATAACATCCCTTGGCTTCTGGATTCAGGCTGGTTTTCTGAGCGAAAGTTTGCCCTGGAAGGCTTGTATTATAAGGTCTATCATTGAGTGAGTCAACTTGTGTGGTTTTGATTTCCCGGTCGTACGTGACAAGGAGTAGGGTCGCTTGTCAAACCTAGTGTTTTTTTCCTCTGGGTCCTCTGATTTCCTTCCATTGTTAAAGCGAATAATTGAAATTGGCTGACAAACCAGGTGATCCCGGATATGCGTTTTCAATACCAGGTTGTACGTGACAAACGCCGAGTCTTACTCGTGGGTTTTCTCCGCGTCCTGTGTCCCACCCCACAGCAGCTAAAGACCGCTACGCGCAAGTCAGTTATCGAAATACAGATGAACAATATGTTAGTATTGAAATGATTGTTACGATGTTACGAGTGGACGTTAAAGTTACATTATTCTAGATATAGATAAGAACTAGCCATTCTTGGTATAATAGTTCGAAAGTAGATGAGAGAGAGAGAGAGAGAAAGGGGGTTTAACGTCCATTCAACACAAACTAGGTCATTTTGGGACTAACGTATGGTTTTCAATTTTTATTTCAATCATTCGCTTGCGCGTAGGGGTCTTTAGCAATGGGAGGAACCGGAGTGCCCGGAGGAAACCCACGAGGTTGAGAATGCGCCCCTATCTCCATGCCACATACGCTCACACCAGGGCTCGAAACTACAGCCGCAAGCCAGAGGTGGCGGACCAGCTAGATGTCGAAGCGCGGCACTCTAGACCACTAGGTCATGCCAACCCCCCGTTAACAAGCCTTAAGATTCAAGGTATGAATCTCCAGTTTGTATGTCTTAGTTGACTCGATATGACAATTAGATCAACCTTATTATAAATTGTATAGTAGGGGAGCTAGTTGTCCGTTGTTTCTTAATTCGCGGAAAAAGTTGATCTAATTCTAATTTTTGCGGAAAAAGTTGATCTAATTCTAATTTTTGCGAAAAAGGTTGATCTTATTCAAATGTTTGCGGGAAAGGTCAATCTTTGCTACATGTTGCTAAGGCACACTTGAAAAAAAAGTGCCCTTCAGAGCAATAACATCCCTTGGCTTCTGGATTCAGAACGCCCCCTGGTGACCCGGTGTATTTCAAAATATGACAGACAACGTTGATTTTTTTTTTCAGCTGATAGGGTATGGTCCCAAAGTAAATGAAACACAACTGCAGACCAAAATAATCCCCTGGGTTCCTCCTCCAGAACGGGTTCCAAGCAATGAGCGATAACTTCAGTTAGTTTTATAGAAGTATAACGCGTGTTTTCCTTTTGCTTTTTTCATTTCCATTTCTTAAAAGCCTTGTTCTGATCATAGTGGCAATTTTGTCCGCGAGTTTAGGAATAACTGTCAGCTTGCTCCTCTACTAATGGAGGCAGACCACTATTAAATTTCACACTCTCGGTACAAATTGTAGTTCGTCTATTTATAGCAATTATCTCCCCTTCTCTTTTCTCCCCCTTTGCATAGACATTTTTGTTGATTTGTTGGTCTACAATGGAAGAAGAGGGTTTGAATTAATATTATCTGCCAGGTTTTGGTAAATTTTCATGATTTTGAGGCGAAAGGATAACTGAGTTATCAGGTTGGCTTCGGTGATAAGTACGGCAACTAGTTACATGTTTTGGGTATGCTTCTTCAAGTTGGTGTATCTCACAATTTTGGTGGTCAACCTCATACAAATTTCAGTGCAAAGACATGGTCATTTGTTCCTCTGTCTATAGTAAAAAGCATTCAGCCCAACGAAAATTTGGGGACAAGTTCGAGGTGGGCAAAGAGGCCAGAATTAACATTGAAGTCAATGAGGAAATTAATGGTGGTCTGCCTCCTAATAGGTCCAATTCCCTCCAGTGCAAATTGCAGTGCAAAGATATGGACATTTGTTCCTCTGTCTATAGTAAAAAGCATTCAGCCCAACGAAAATTTGGGGACAAGTTGGAGGTGGGCAAAGAGGCCAGAATTAACATTGAAGTCAATGAGGAAATTAATGGTGGTCTGCCTCCTAATAGGTCCAATTCCCTCCAGTATTTTAAGAGTTGCGCCCCTTCAGTGCTCCATTTCGACTATAAGGGAACATTCTAATTTGTTATCCTGTAGTGTTTGTGTTCTTTAAGAAGACTCCCTTGTTGATGTAAGAATATAATTTAATTATTGTACATTGGAATAGATGACTCTGTCGAAACGCGTGGATTGAGCTGTTTTGAAGCTTACGTTGATATCCCGCTGTCAGATTTGGTGAGTTTGGTGGCCCAATGGTTAACGCATGTACGTTGCATCAAAATGTCGATCATTGCGTACAGTGGGGTTATTTCGATTCTTGTACGTGACAATGTGTATGGTCGCCTGTCCAATCTTGTGCGTTTTCGCCCGGTTCCGAGTCATTTACGTGCACCCAGAACATCCTGGTTGATAAACCAGCCAGAAGGGATACCCTTTATTTTAAACATCGAGCAATCGTAATAAAAGCATTTAATTATCAGGATTCAAAAGTCAGTTTGTTTGTTAAATAATGTAGCCGCTTTGTGAAAGTTAAATCATGTGTGATGTTACATAAAAAAGAGATTAAGTTACATGTATGAAAGGCGTACATTGATTACTCCTATAACTAGCTTACAGTTCAGTTACAGAATTAAAATGAAAAAAATGAAATGGGGTCTAACTTCCCACTCTTCTGCACCGAGCCTGGACGAATTGAAGACGGGCATACGGCATACAGCGTGCTATGAGGGCAATTTCGCCCTGGCAGCGGCGCTACGACACGCTGACCATTCAGCTATCTAATCCCCTGTATCATAAAGCCTGTCATCGAGTCAACTGGCGTGGTTTCGAATCCCCGGTTGTTCGTGGCAAGGAGTAGGTTCGCCTGTCCAACCCCGGGATTTTTCTCCAGATCCTCCGCTCTCCTCCCACTGCTATAGATCACTACGCGCAAGCGAATTATTGAAATACTATTAAACCATATGTTAGTCCTGAAATGACCTAGTCTGTGTCGAGTGGACTTAAACCCCATCTCTCTCCCTCTCTCTCTCTTTCTACCCCTCTTCTTGGTAGGCATCCAGGACTTGCAACATCGTTGGTAAAATTGTGTTCACCCCGAAGTGGGCTATGTAGAAATAAAAATGGAAATCATTTCCCGTAACTATTTGGGGCGATCGGGGTTATAATGTTTATTGTGAACTAATAATGCAATTTGAAGCTATGTTTTTTCCTTGTCGCTAGACATATTATATTCTCCGATAAAAGATATTTATGGGGTATAATTACTTTTTATATACCCTTGAAAAGTTAATTTGTATGTGGAATATATGACATTGTTTATGTCTATCTACTGTCATTGTTTATATGCAATATGTATACTTCTATTGTTTATATTTCCAGGTTTCCTCCCACTGCTAAAGACCCCTACGCGCAAGCAAATTATTGAAATGTAATTAAACCATATGTTAGTCCCGAAATGACCTAGTTTGTGTCGAGCGGACGTAAACCGTTAGCTTATTTCTGTATATTGTCATTGTTTATGTCTTTAAACTTTCATTGTTTACATATTATATATGCTGGGATAACTTTGTTAGTGGATATTATAAACCTTAATTACGAAACTTTGTGTTCAGATAAAGTGACAATGGTTAAACACGAACCAATAAATGGATAACCGTGAAGTGGTTCGATATGTTTTAGAAATAGCAATACTTTGATTTTCTGAAATTATGACATCTCTTCCAGTCTATTTCGAAAGTGTATAATAGTCATTGGGAAAGGACAAGAAACCGAGGCCCTGTGTATATCATTATTAACACAGTAATGATGCCCTGGAAGTTTGAAATTAAAATAATAATAGGAAACAGCGCCGTTGTTCGGGTAAAATATCCCTCATAACACAGTGCATGGCGTATGACCGCCATTAGCCCAGAATCAAGCCAGATGCATCGCGTGAATTCAATGGAACCAGACCACTAAGTATTCCTCAAGCAAATAGATAAGGTTATTTAAATGTATTAATCGTGTTATGGTATGTAGTCAACTCAGCAAGTCAATACTATTGACAGTTAAGAAGATGTATTACCAGATTGTTAACGATTCTTTCAGACCCTTATAAGATTTCTAGATAATTACACTTCCTGGGCAGTCATCAATAACACGGCCGTATCCTTCCTTCAGATGGGCTATACCATCGAATCAATGAGATTTTACTTTTCACATAGTATTTTGTCGACTGACCTATCTGTTGCCCATATTGTTATTGTTGAAAATAATAAATTTCGTTTTTTTTAAGAGTGAATCCAACCAGATTAAACAATGATTTGGAATGCTCTAACCAGAGTATGGGGTTGGATGACTGAATGGTTAGCAAGTTCGCGCTGTATATCGTAAAGCCTGTCATTGAGTCAACTGGCGTAGTTTCGAATCCCCGGTTGTACGTGGCATGGAGTAGGGTACCCTGTCCAACCCCACGTGGGCGTGGGCTTTATCCGGGTCCTCCGGTTTCCTGCCACTGCTAAAGAACCCTACGCGCAAGCGAAATATTGAAATAAAATTAAACCATATGTTAGTCCCGAAGTACCTAGTTTTTATCGAGTGGACGTGAAACCCCACCTCTCTCTCTCTCCAACAAGAGTATCATTTATAGGGTGAAGGTAATTATTTTCCGATCCTTCGAACGATAGTTTTTTTTACCAAGAAATAATTTTGGCCATGGAATATTTATATTAATTGGTTAATGCGACTGGAATATTTTTGCCCCTGCGCAAGACGGTATTAAACAACGTTTTAAATGATCATTATAATGACAGAAGTCACCTGGAATTTCATTTCGACGTCTGAAATGTAAAACACCGGGTAGGCGTATTAAGACGCTTAATGGCGATCGGAAAATCAAGAAAGGTGTTCACCAAACAGAACTTCATCGTCACCATTTCTACTATAACAGACACTGAAAAGAAAACAGTCTTAGAAGATAAACTCGAGTTTTCGTGACAAAAGAAATCCTTTTATACAGAAAACAAAGAAACAGTAAAGGCAACAGAAAATCTCCGATAAATGTATTGATTTAAAGACGCCCTTTGTTCTAAGAATAGCATCTTGTGTCGGGATTTTTCTATTCAGACGAGAATAACTTGATTTATTTCGACTTATCTAAAGATCCAATAGGAGATTTATCCATCAAACGTATACCACGGAAAGTTATACGACAGCTCCAGTCAACTGTCTGTAGACGAAAAAACGTTTTGTATTGTCTGTAACGTATACATGTACCAATTGTTCTGTCTGTAACTTATTTGTGCACCGAATTGTTCTACCTGTAACTTATTTGTGCACCGAATTGTTCTGTCTGTAACTTATTTGTGCATTAATTTTTCTTTCTGTGACTTATTTGTGCACCGAATTGTTCTGTTTGTAACTTATTTGTGAACCGAATTGTTCTGTCTGTAACTTATTTGTGCACCAAATTGTTCTGTCTGTAACGTATTTGTGAACTGAATTGTTCTGCCTGTAACATATTCGTGCGCTAATTGTTCTATCTGTAACTTAATCTTGTACCAATTGTTTTGTCTTTTTTAACGTATTCATGTATCAACTTTTCTGTATGTAAGGTGTTCATGTATCAACAGTTCTGTATGTAAGGTATTAATGTATCATTTGTTCAGTCTGTACTTTCCTCTGCAGTGTTCCATTAGGGTATTGTTGAATTATTTTTATAATTATAAACTGGTTGTGGGGAAATTATGTAATTTTTGATATCTATCGTATGCTATTCGAGATGGTTGTGTCTTCTATCCCGTAGGTGGGTGGACGTCTCCCCGTCCCCGATGTACACATGTATAAGCAAATACTGTTAAAAGTAAGACTAGTTTTTACAAATGCTATAGGTGCATCGTTGACGTGACCGCGATCCATGAAATAGATTTCAGTTTTAAAATGTCAAAGATGAGTAGATAACTGTAATTTCGCTCACTTGAATAGATTTTTTTTTTTAATTTCGATTGTAATTTTATACTGGGAAACGAGGATGGAAGTTTCAAATTCTGCGTCTTTTAATGGTTTACCAGAAGTGACGCAATGTCTAAATTACACTAAACCAGGATGATATGGTGGCACAGTCAAATGTAATATTATCAAGCTACTGATGATAAGCAAATATGATTCCACGCCCATTTTTTTTGTTTAAAAAAAGAATAGAAGATTTATTGTGTCATTTTTGTAATATCTTATTTCTCGTAATTAAAAACCACTTAGTTTATATACAGTTTTGTTTAGGCAGAGACTAACAGTGCATGGCTTTAAGCATTATCGTTCCAGGTCATTTGTCAGTGGTGAATGACACAACAAGAGAGAGAGAGAGAGGGGGGGGGGAGAGAGTTTGCAGTCAAGAAACTGTCATTTTGGGACTAAATTATGGTTTAATTTTATTTCAATAATTCGCTTGCGTGTAGGGGTCTTAAGCAGTGGGGGGGATACCGGATGCTCCGGAGTAAACCAACGAGGTTGGACAGGCGGGAGTGCACGTCCACAGAACCCTTGACAGTAAAGCCCCGGCAGACCGGGTTGGCTCTTATGGCAACTAGAAAATGCAAAAAGTCGCCGAGAAACGTAAACATATCGCGAGAAAATGTCCCAATAAATTTACAAACTTAGAAAAAGTCGCAACTATAAAAGGTAGTCAGATGTTTGAAAATTTCAAGATGAGGACATACACGAAACGAATGGTCGCCATAGGAGCGTAATGCAAGCTTGGTAACCGCGCTATGGTCTTATTAAGAAACCCATATAGCTATAGGTGCACTGACAGCCCCACCAGGACGCGGTGGAATCGCACAATAGTGGTGAAATCCTCGTAAGATCAACATGACAACGCCCTAAGGACTCCGTACTGCAGAATGTTCTCGTTGTCGTGCTTTGCTCCTGTAAGCTCACTACATTTATTTTTTTTAGCGTTTTCCGAGTTTCTGTCCGGATTATCGCCCTTATTGTTAAAATTATTTGACGTTCTAACACCTGACGTCAATTGGCTGACTATCGCCATTGAAGAGACGACCACTTACCAGACCCGGGACTGTACAGCGCAGTGGACGCTTACGGCTGGCCCCCGGATCCATTCACTTGATTTGATAATTTTTTTAGTTCTTGCAATGTCTATTTTCTGTCTTGTCCGCTGGTTTATCTTGTATATTCTTTTAATTATTTTTTTGATTTGTTTGTTTTGCGCGTAGTGCAGTCCTCCTGCATTTACTATTAGTTGGGTTGTGGCAGACACCCAAGGGTCGTGGTGAACTCGCCATGAAGTCCCCGTTGCAAATGTTACAACGTGTGTACTGCGCGTGTACTACGTACATGCAGATGTTACCGCGCTTGTCTCGCGAACCCATCACGTTCTCACCACGTTCTTACTGCGTTCCAGGTCAGATCCAAGAACCTTGGCATTTATTTTCAACAAATTCGATGGTCTTATATATTCGTGGCGACGATGGAGACCACTGCACGATATCTGGCGTTCCAACCACGCTTTTACCACGCTTATGGCGATCTTAACGCGTTCTGAGACCATTTTCCGTCGCAGCAGCAGCTCGGTAAGAACGCCACCCCAGTCTGACGGGGGTATTAACATTTGATGAAGAGTAAGCGGAAGTACCACAGTCGAAACAAAGAAAGTATAATTTTGCGCCCGGTTCTTCAGGGTGGGGGTGGGATAGCGTATAAAGTGGCCAGGTTATAACACGAATCTCAAAGTAAAGTCTAAAGTGGTTAGTATTTATCAGTCTGCATGGATGGCCGGTTTTTCTATATACGTTAGGATTAGACAAAGCACGTTCACTTACACCCTAGCGTTTAGCCCTGTTAATTACAAATAGTGTCGGAGATATATACTAAACGTCTGCGTGTACTGATTGCAAATTTGCTCAATGTATCTTGAATATCTTATATAAGGAGTCCATATTTTCATGGAAAAATAACAACATCAATAATGACTGGATCATTTTTGGTTTTTACGTCCTTTAAACGGTGACATTTTAGAAATGATTGCCTACTAAGTTTTTTTTTTGTATAAACATATTTTATTCAAACAACATGAATAGGATTGGGTAACATGCAGAGCCTATGTGAAATCCCTCTCCCTGTATACAGTATAATTTACAATAATAAAGTATTTACATTATACATGATATTTAAACTACATGTTATTATAATATAAAAAAATGAAAAACTTCTAAGATGACGTAATCGTATTACTTGTTCTTTCTGGAGTGACGTCACATACGTGGCGCCCTACTTGTTGTGTATGGGGTTATGATAACCAAGAGAAGGGCCGTATCTAGCGGGGGTGCAGGGAGTAATTGCGCCCCCAGAAAAGTAAGGCGCCCCTTGAAATGGCGCCGCAATTTTATTTATTTGACAACCTTTCAATTATATCAGTAACTTGGGTATTATATTGGCACCCCACATCTCTGCTGCACTCCCACTTCTAAAATCCTACGGGGGGTTGGGATGGCCTGTTGGTCTAGAGTGCCGCGCTTCGACCTCTAGCTGGCCGGCCACCTCTGGCTTGCGGCTGTGGTTTCGAGCCTTGGTGTGAGCGTATGTGGCATGGCGATAGGGGCGCCTTCTCAACCTCGTTGGTTTTCTCCGGGAACTCCGGTTTCCTCCCACTGCTAAAGACCCCTACGCACAAGCGAATTATTGAAATAAAATTACACCATATGTTAGTCCCGAAATGACATAGTTGTGTTGAGTGGACGTTAAACCCCATTTCTCTCTTTCACTTGAAATCCTAAATACGACCCTGAACAAAAGTAATATATTTGGTTTGTTTTATTGCGAATGATGCTGTTCTCACATAATCAATAGTGTAAGGAGAATATATACAGTCATAGTAAAAACTCCGAGATAAAAAAAAAATGTTATAAAAAATATACAGCAAGTCAATGCGTCTTCATTATGAGATGTTCTCAATTTGCACATCTCTCTGATGTATTGCCGTCACCTTTCTGTGAGACAGTGGAAACTCTATGAATACTAAACTCTGTTCGTTTTCGGGATATCGATTTTAGAGACCGCGATACACAGAAAATTACACGCTTTTCTAGGTTTATCGCAGTGATAAATTTATAATACAAGAGTAAAGGGGAGATGTCTTGATGGCTAACCAAATGTAATATGTATGGTGCGATATAACTATAGCTAGAAAAACGGCAATGCTTCTTAAAGAGCATAATTTTTAGGTGCACCGTTGTGAATTGCTGGTAAGTAACGTTTAATGACTGTCAATTGTTTTTATGTAATAACGAAAATGTAGTCTAGGTCTTGGTTCCTTGGTTGCTTGGTTCAATGAAAAATAATTGTTTTTCTAATATATTCTTTAAGAGCATGATTTTTAGGTGCATTATTGTGAAATTCTGGTCAGTAACATATCAATGACTGCCAATTGTTTTCATGTAGTCAACGTCTTGGGAGTAGGTGCCTTTGATTCAGTAAGTTTAAACGAAACACAATATCGTTCATGTCATAGAATGCTGTATGGGTTATTTCTGATTATGGTAGAAGCGACACAAACTAGTTCATTCCGAGACTAACATATGGTCCAATCATATTTCAACCATTCGCTTGAGTGTAGGGTTATTTGGCTTTTTGGGGAAACCGGAGGGTCGGGAGTAAACCAACGAGGATAGACACGCGTTCTCCTTGTCACATACAATCTTAGAGTCGAAACCATACTTGACCCAATGACAGATCGTATGATCTAAACCATTCGACCCTCCCATTTAATTACACAAATAGCACATGCACATCAAATACAGCCTTAGTTGTATACATTATGCACAAAAGAGTCATTATTAAATGCTAGAGCACCAGTATTATCAGAATATGCACGAAGTGATTTATCCACTTTAGTTTTACTTGAATACGGGGGTTGGGATGGCCTAGTGGTGTAGAGTGCCGCGCTTCGACCTCTAGCTGGCCGACCACCTATGGCTTGCGGCTGTGGTTTGAGCGTATGTGACATGGAGATAGGGGCGCCTTCTCAACCTCGTGGGTTTCCTCCGGCCACCCCGGTTTCCTCTCACTGCTAAAGACCCCTTCGTGCAAGCGAATTATTGAAAAAAAATTAAACCATATGCTAGTCCCGAAATGACCTAGTTGTGTTGAGTGGACGTTAAACCCCATTGTGATCGGGAACCCATTGTGATCGGGAGTTGGTCAAATGGCCGAATGTATCATAATGTCTGTAATTTCCCGGTTGTACGTGACGAGTAGCAGGATCGCCTGTCGAACCTCGTGGGGGTTCTCCGGGTCCATCGATTTCCTCCTCGCGGAAGCGAATTATTGAAATAAAATTGAACAATTTGTTACACGCGTGTCGAGTGAACGTTATCCTCCCTTCCCTTCGTCCCTTTCTCTCTCATGTTATGTCCAGGTCCAAAGACACAACATCATTATTACGATGCAGAAGTTTGATGGTTATATTATGCCAGTAGTATCAATGATTATTGGCGGAGTGTTTTTACTATTTATCAAGTTATAAAGCATTAACCGAGACAGGAAGATGGGAATGATATGGTCCTTCAAATTCCTTCAAATTATTTCATCTACGCCAGCATAGAAGCTTTTGTACTCGTATACAGGACACGGTCAAACATTAGACTGAGTCATATGTTTACATTCCAATTGATTAAATTGTACGAACGCGATATATTCTCGGTGTTGCAGAAAAAAAACATATCGAAGTTAAGAATATCTGGATCGTAATTTTTGAATGCCATCTTCCAAGTTATCTACGTATTCACATTTTGGTTGTAATAGTTTTAGAATACGATACAGACAAAATTGAAATACTGTAGGATTATTCAAACCTTGTGAACATTCAGAATAATTTGATAGGAGTTTATACTTCTTAAGATCTAAGTTTAACATTAAAGGAATAATGTGTGAATTTATAATGTGCTTCATCCACATCACTAGGCGTTTTGCGATGCAATTAGTACCACGGTCTCTTGGGTACATTCGTCTCCAGGATACAGAGAACGTCTGATTACTCGCTTTAGTGTTGATCAATCATGGACTGGATCACAGGGATGACGTATTGAATTTCAAGGGCACCAGAGATCGGCGCACAAATCCAGTCACGAACCTCAACCGTTTGGTCTCAAATTGAACTTTCTAATTAGTAGGTCAAATAAATGTATAATCAAATTACGTCAAAATCTCCAAAGTGCTAATGGCACTTTTGGTGAAAAGCCCGTGATTTTTTTCATAGAGACGAACAGTGTGAATTTAGAGAATTAAATGTTACATACATAACTAATGCAACATCATGTGATTTGTAGTCAGTCGCCACACTGTGTGAATATAAGATGCCAAAGTAATCAGAGCATAAACACAAAATAGTCCTCTAATTATTCAATATGGCGGCGCCTATGAAAGATAATTCTACAGAGTCGGTTTTGTTTGCGAAGATAAATTTAGGAGTATCTGAATTGTTTTGAAAGATAAACAGGTCGCTTTTACAAATTGTTGACCACTCTTAAGAGCTAAATAAATATTCTGTGTGCTTTCAGAATAGAACCTTCAGGAATATTGTCGTTGACTTATGGCCTCCTACTTAAAAGAAAACACTCTTTAAAGTTATTAGCTGACTTTCATGATTATTTAGTGCAGTACAAATGCTTAATTCTAAAGAATTATGTATGCTTTTATTTAAAACAAAATGGAGAAAAACATGAGGAGTACTTCGTGGACAAGCTACGTTTTATGTTATACTACATTAACGTCTGCCATATTTGGTAAATGTCACGTGATTTATTTAGCTAATGAAATTGTACAATGCTGCTGCTTGGGATGAATTACAAGAATGGGTCCATTGAAATATTTGTTTTGCGGTTAAAACCAGTTGGAATACAAGTGTCCGCCTTCCTGGCGTGAAGGAGTAGGGTCGCCTGTCCAGCCTCGTGGGCTTTCTCCGTGCCCCCCCCCCCCCCACACACACTGATAAGGACCTCTACGCGTAAGCGAATCATTGAAATAAAATTAAATCATATGTTAGAACCGAAATGACCTAGTTTGTGTCGAGTGGACGTTAAACCCCATTTCTCTTCTCCTCTCTCTCTCTCTCTCTCTCTCTCTCTCTCTCTCCTGACGTGAAGATAACATGTTGGTTAGATCACAAGGAGGCGTAAAAATCAATATACAATAACACTCACGACATGTTGCTCTTGGCAATTATAAAGAGAATGTATTCAACTTCCGCTACTCTCGCCTATCTCAGTTATGTACACATCTGATATTTAAAAGCATCATATCGCTTTGATGAGATAAAAGGGACAATTTCGATTTAATTTCGACTAATGCCATAACGTGATTTGCGACGAAAGTATATGTCAACATGTAAAAAATTAGGTCCCTGGATAAAATAATTTACCTACATATATATATTAATCGTTATTTTTAGCTATAGGTAATGCGATAACGTGATTTGCAACGAAAGTAGAGAGAGAGACAGAGAGAGAGAGAGAGAGAGAGAGAAATGGGTTTTAACGCCCAATCAAAAATTTCGATAATTCGCTTGCGCGTAGGGGTCTTTAGCAATTGGAGGAAACCCACGAGGTTGAGAAGG
The DNA here is from genome assembly GCA_917208275.1 of Patella pellucida. Classification (NCBI taxonomy): domain Eukaryota; kingdom Metazoa; phylum Mollusca; class Gastropoda; family Patellidae; genus Patella; species Patella pellucida. Next base: position 19,109,214 of record OU795041.1, read on the forward strand.
CGCCCCTATCTTCATGCCACATACGCTCACACTAGGGCTCAAAACCACAGCCGTAAGCCAGTGGTGACCGGCCAGCTAGAGGCCGAAGCGCGGCACTCTAAACCCCTAGGCCATCCGAACCCCCCAACATTGAACAAAATAGACACCTATAAAATACTATATATAACTGAGTACGCTTTCAAACAAAATACATTTTAATACAAAATTAAAATTTGCTTAATTTCTCGAAGCAAAAATTTAATTGTATAGACCTTAGTCAACCAAATTAAATACTTTAATTTTAATCTGAACAAATGGGGGTTCTGAGTAAGATTTCGACAAAATATAGATTAGGCCAAAAGCGATTTTTAAATTAGTAAAACAAAAGGAAATTTAATAGTATAGAACTTGCCAATGTACAATTTGATAAACACCTCGGAGCAACCCATACCTTAACCCGAACCAACGAGATTTTCTCAGATTTATGCAGATTTTCGGTATATGTTAACTTTATTACATTGAAATCTATCACAAATTACAAGTAGGCAATAATTTATAAATCTCGTCTACCCTAAAATACATAGGGTGTAGCGCTGTGATAATCAAGCGCCGTAATAACCCTTTAGGGTGGGGCTGGGATGAAACCCAGAATCTGAACAGGGGGGAATCGAGAATCTGAACAGGGGTGAATCTAGACACCGAGCTGTCTGAATTGAGCATGCTAATCCACTAAAAACAGTTTTAGTTCTACAGAATTAATAATTAACCAGATTAACATATTATATTTACATACAATCAGATGTGGGAGTTATTTTATCATGTGTTAACCTTTGAATTAGACACAAATGAACCTAAAAGCACATATTGATGTAATATGAATGCATGTAAAGTGATTTATATTTTTGAAAAAAAAAATATTATAATTTCTAATCAGTTATCGGTGAAAAACGTATACATGTACCTGTTTGTACAGGGCATTCTACACGTTTTTGAAATTATGATTTTGTCCTTTTTGAATCAGCCTTTTCTAATTTGTTCATAATGGCACCCGAAACCAATAGGTACATGACTCGTGCACCGATTATAAAATGTCAATTCCGTCTTAAATACTGGATATTGGGACCCTATAGTTTCACGGTAAGATAACAACATCAATATTGATAGGAATTCATCAATATTGAATTATAATTCGGGTTTTTATTTTCACTTGTATAATCACTGTTACCACCCCATTATGAACAATTGTCACCACACGATATAATATAAACCGTGATACTGTACGATGTAGTCAGGTTCCTTATGTAATTTCGTTCATAATTTTTGGGGATTTGTAAAACTATACATTTTTGGAAACCTCATGACCCACTGAATCCAAAAAACAATGTTTACATTTTTTCCCATAATCCTTTGGTCGCCATCTTGGATTTCAAAATGGCCGCCATGTACTTCATTGATATTGTAATATCTTGGCTTCTAATAACATTAGAAACATATTAAAGGTATGGAAACATACATTTTAAAGGTCAACAAATCTATTAGGACATCTGTGATTTGGGCGGCCATCTTGGATTTCAAAATGGCGGCCATATTTTCTTAAAATTGTTAATATTTAGGCTTCTAATCATCATAGACACATGATTTTGGTATCTAAACATAACTTTTTTGGCCAAAGATATCAAAAAGACACCTTCTAAGAGTCTCGAGACAAAACTACAGTAAATATCGATTCAACCAAATATTTTATTGAACACTAAAACCAAAAAATAGGGGAAGATTAACCATCACTATCATCATCTGAATCACGATTCTTGGTAAGTGTATCTTCATCATTATCACAGTTTGTGCTGCATAGACACAGGTCAGTGCAAGGCAAGTTCTTGCGTTTACAGGAGCATCTATTAGAAGTACAATTGATCTTGCACTGACATCTTACCATCTCGACAATGGCCTCAGGTGCTGGTGGTAAATCGGTGGTCTTTGGTTGTAGCTTCATGTCGTCAAGTTTATAGTAACCATGGAGCATTGGGTCCAACCTTTCTTGCTGGGGAATACAAGCTTGGCCCCATACTCTACCTTGAATTTGAGCTCTCAAGATATGCTGTGATAGTGCTCCAACAGTAGGTGGAAGTCTGTCACTTTCTGCCATATATTTGCAGAACAGATACCAGCGCAGCTCTGGAATACGAGAGATGTGAATTCCTCTGGGACTGTATGCAGTACATACAAACTCTTCCAATCGCGATTGGGTATTTTCGCTTAATTTCTGATCATGGCAGATATTATGGAAAGCCTCAATTATGTGTTCTTCTGCATTCATGAAATGTTTGAACCAAGTATTCTTGCCTATCCTAGAAAAACGCCCAGTGTTGTCCGCACCAGAAAAAGCATGAAACCCTGGCAAAGCTTTTGCACGGTCTGGACGAAGAGCTACCCACAATGGCTCTATCTTTTGTACGTGTGATACAAGGGAAATATCTGTGCTTTTTGGCAGCCGGTCATAATTAGCTATTATCAAAACCATAACATCCGTGTCAGGAGAGAAGAAAGTCATGTGTGCATCCATAGTGGTTCTTTCTGCTGCGGACACTCCCAAATATATCATCAAAGAATCAGCTTCTTCGTGGTTGTTTTCTGGAAAAGGGTCTAAATCTTTATTGCTTCTTGTATGGCCAGCTGCTGAGGTGATTATCAGCTTTGGAGAATTTTTGTTGTACTCCAATATTTCTTTTGCCAGATACTCTGTCAAATTTGCCTTTGTTCCATCATGTGATAAGAATCGACTCAAGGTGATGTGCCGAATGTTCGTCTCATCACTGATTTGATACTGCACAGAGTCTGTCCCTTTCCTTCTCATTTCTCTTGTTCGGTTTTTCAGAGAGTCAGCTCTGTATGTATCAAAGGCAACAATGATCTCATCAAAGTTTCTTGTTAAATTCATAAGCTTGACGTTAAAACACTTAGCAAGGTCTTTAACTGTCACCAGACCCTCTGATTTCTTTGGAAGCTTCTGAACTAAGACCATTCCATCAACAACAGCAATCTTGTGGCAATTATCTTCCATAACTTGAACATTGTCTGTATGGTCTGTGCTGCTACTATCGACCATATTCTTGAGTGCATGAATAAGTTTTGACTTGTCATTACATGGTAATACTGTTCCGTCGGGTGCAAAGAGCGATCGAGGTGTTAGTGTGAATTCATAGGTTCCTACTGCCTGCTTCTGATCAATATCTCTGTTGGAACGAGCAAGAATCATCAAGCGACCATACAAATCCTTAGTTTCCTTCAGATCGACAGTTTTGTCACGAACCTTAGCTGCTTGCTTCTTATTGCTTGACATATACATCAGGTGATTTTCTTTTTTCACACGAGCCCAAAGACTAACTTCACCGTTGATTCTCTCTGATACAAAGTCTTTGTAGAGCTTCTCACCTATTTCGTCAATTTTAAGGATCTGTGGGACATACTCTTCTGGAATATATGCATGTGTAATAAGGTTATATATTTCTTTACCCTCAACAGCGAAGGGATTACCATGAATCTGAATAGCTTCTTTTATTCTCGTGATCGTCTCATGCTCTCGTTTGATTATGCCTGGAGAAAGGTCGTGGTGGAAAGTTGATTTATATCCTGTAGAATGGAACTGGTTCTTAAAGTCTTTTACTAAACAAGAAAGTTCTGGAGTTGCCAAGAAGAATCGCTGTCTTGCATTGGTGTTATTTGAGATCCCAGTCAGACCACCTTGAGTTTTCATAATTCTATTCAGCTGTTCACATGCGTGGTCAGCACCAATTGAAACAAATGGGATACTTCCTTTTGTCACAGAGATGTTTCCATTTTCAAGTTCTTTCCATGTTTCAGGATGATCCTTTTTAAGGGCATGCATATCTGCTATGTAGCGTGGCCAAAGGCGCTTGTATTTAAGCCTATCCATTGCAAAGAATAGCTTACTCAGTTCTTCACCGGCTTGCAGATGAAGATGGATGTCCGAATTCCTAGAAGCTGCTACAAAGAAGAGGATTGTCTCCACCCGATTAAGGTAATTCAGTAACGAACGAAACATTGCATTCAGACCTCTTTGGGTTTCCCAGTCTTCTAGTCTCTTTACAAACTTCATCTGGTTCATCTTGTGGAGAAGGTCGGAATGTGTCTGAGGTACGGAAGCAAACCTGATATTATTAGTCGCCATTCCGCATGCTTCTTCCATGTCATTTGTTGCCTCTTGACAAACTTCTAACAGATCAGGATTGTCCTGGAAGAATTGTTCGATCAATAATTCATAAAGTGCCAAGTAAGAGTAGATGTGGGCACGTAGGGAGCGCTTGTAATGCGTGCATTTGAGAATCTGCCTGGTGGTAGCAGAGCCATATACATCAGCTTCAATCCATGCATCATCGATACCAGAGTTTTCAATTGATGATCCAAGGGCTCTCAGTGCACACATGACTACGTGTAGCTCTCCAAGTCTTGGCATTACTTTGCCTTTCAAATCAGGCCTTGAATCCACCAGTTGAATAACCTTCTCGTACAGGGCCATATCAAAGGTTATGACTGTGATGTGATCTTCACAAACTGCCAACTCCTTTAGTTGAATGGCTTGCTTAATAACTGTCAGTAGAGTAGACCACTCATGAGCTACTTCTGGGAGTAAGGGAAATGCACCAACCTCAGTAAGTGGCTTGCCTGTTGACAACAAGGAGTTGTAGCCAGCCCACCCTGGAATATTACTGATACTGTCATCAGTTAGTTTCATCCTGGAGACTGTTGATACCAAAACCCATCCAAGTTGTGTGAGTTGATAGCTTTCTTTAACACCAGAGCTGTTAACACTAAACTCTCCAAACTGCTTGTGACATTTAACATGACTCGGTTTCTGACATTCTAGCATTGGTGTATGGAATGGAGTAACAGAAAGATTTTTCGACTTTGTGTAATCTATACATAAAGGTGAAGTTATTGGCTCTCCGAGGTTATCAGCTTTCTGATAGATTGCAATAACTGTTCCATGTGTTGTACCATGGCCATCAGCAGTATCCTCAGCAAAATCAGTATTGTCTGCAGCAAAGAAGATAACTTTGCCTTTCTTTAAAAATGGTGGCACATACAGACCATCAAACTTCTTCATGCTCTCCACTACAGCATTGGCAAGGGATGTTTCGATAGCGAGGGTGCGACTGTATGAAACACAATAGCCTTGGGCATTTAGAAGATCAAGCAGATTCTTATTTCTTGTGTCGTGGTGAATAGTTAAAGCCAAACCTATAGCCTGAGGGTTCTCCCTGGTCTTCTGAGTTCGAAATTCAGCACTATCATTACTTGGCTTGTATGCTATTTGCCGGTTAGATTTAAACCCCAACATCACATTTTGGCTTATAGTTAATGCTGACTGGTCAACAATAGATGTACGAACACTTGTCTGAAGTTGTTTAGAAGGCCCAGTCATAAACCATCTAATCAGAGAATAGAGCTCAATTGGTACATCACCAACTGTACTGGTTACGACAATTGAACTTTCATCATGTTGAGTGGTCTTGTTATACTCCTCAATACGGCGACGAATGAATACTGCTGACTTATAGAGAGTTTTCATGCTATCTGTATCGTCATCCGTGTTTGTTATAGCCATATGAACCATGCCAGCTTCACATGCGTCTGGACAATATAGCACTGATGGACTTCGCATGTTTTTTGGCCGAACAGTCGTTACATGAGGTAGTTCGGAGAGTATTTTATTTTTCAGCCATTGTCTGGAAAAGGCGGGTAAATGAATTTTTAGGGCCTCTGTCCCACCTAACAGTCCGACATAGGTACTTTCCACATCTTTCATCGAGAGGTATTCACCTTGCTTGGTTTGATTATCTATAATATTCAGCAATTCAACAAAACTGGATACCTGTGTGGAATTTTGTGTGGTTTGAGAGCCTTCAAGAATATCATCTCGTAGCACATGGAACACATTTGTTCTCCAGCATCCTTTGTGATACTTGAGATCCATAGCATGAGCATCACAATCCGCAATGCAAGTGTTGTACCTGGTCTTAAGAGAAGAATCTGAAGATAAACTAACCCCCATTTTCAGTGAATGACCAGCATTTTCAGTTCTTACATTAAAAAGTGGTTGATCATCATGTTGTTGACAGAAGAAGCACAAGTTTTTGTCCAGGGGCTGTGTAGAAGATCTTGTAAATGGGCCTACTGGACCAATGCAATTGGCTATGTCATCAACACTTTTTGACCTTCGACCCTTGACCTTTGGGGTGTATGAACCGGTGGTAATGCAGGCCTGCTGTCGATCACGAGCACGGTCCATCTGTACAACATTTGTCAAATTTGCATAGCAGTCACGATGCCAAACAGCCTTATCTCTTTGTAGGGTATCTTGAGTGCAGCTTTCTAGACGTTTCCACAGTGGAGCACACTCAGGGTCATGTAGCCCTGCTCTTATTTTGACCTTCTCAAGGAGATTATTATAAGATGTGAATCTTGGGTTTTTCACTAAAGGCCCAGATTGTTTTTGACACACAAGACAAAGCTCAAAGTTAGTTTGGTGTGCCTGACCTCCAGAAAGTTTTGGTACATTCATGATTGTTTTTAAAATTTGGAGGGCATTGAAGAACCACTTAACTTTCCTCGAATATTGAAGAACAATCAAGGGAGACTACTCTTAACAACTTATGCAAGTACAGACCACTTAACTTCCCTCGAATACTAAAGAACAGTCAAGTTAGACTACTCTAAATTACTAATCCAGGCACAGACTACTATTCAAGTTAGATTACTCTTGATATCTTCACAATGTACATACTACTTCTATGTTTATACTGTTTGTTAATAACTACACAATGGACAGGCATAGGCTGATTCATTTACAAGGCCTACTTGAATAGAACATAATTTAGGTGGATTTATACACCTGCAAGACAACACAGACTTGTAAAGTCATGTTTTTAGACCTATTAAATTGTGTTCAATTTTGAAAGGAGATATGTAATGTCCATAGCCTATTCAGATATGTCCTATAGATTCTATGGCCCCAAAGATGTATGTTTAGTTTCCAAAATCACGCGTCTATGATGATTAGAAGCCTAGATAATGATGGTTAATCTTCCCCTATTTTTTGGTTTTAGTGTTCAATAAAATATTTGGTTGAATCGATATTTACTGTAGTTTTGTCTCGAACCTCTTAGAAGGTGTCTTTTTGATATCTTTGGTCAAAAAAGGTATGTTTAGATACCAAAATCATGTGTCTATGATGATTAGAAGCCTAGATATTAACAATTTAAAGAAAATATGGCCGCCATTTTGAAATCCAAGATGGCAGCCCAAATCACTGATGTCACATTAGATTTGTTGACCTTTAAAATGTATGTCCCCATACCTTAAATATGTTTCTAATGTTATTAGAAGCCAAGATATTACAATATCAATGAAGTACATGGTGGCCATTTTGAAATCCAAGATGGCGGCCAAATGATTATGGGAAAAAATGTAAACATTGTTTTTTGGGTACAGTGGGTCATGAGGTTTCCAAAAATGTATAGTTTTACAAATCCCCAAAAATTATGAACGAAACCACATTAAGGCACATAGCAAACTGGACTAATGGTTAAATGCCACATGAAATAATATATAATGTGATAATGTACGACAACAAAAATGCCACATTAAATAATATAATTTATGGAAAGTGAAATGACCTAGTTGTTGTGTTATTTAAAGGACCTAAGACATTGATGATGTTAACTTCCCAGGAAAAGATGAGCTTCTGATATCCGATATTTAAAATAAAATAGTTTATTTAAAGTTACATTATTCAAGAGCTAAATCTGCCTATCGCAGGTCTTAGTTGTAGAAATTATAAATTAGATCTTCATTTACACAACAAGCCCAAAAATCAACTCTGTAGACCCACGGGTGGCTAGGCTACAGCTTGGATTTTAATAGGAATTCATTGACTAAATTAATCAATATGGCGCCCAAGCTCCGTAAGTTCACCGTTACGTTAAAGCTGATCGAGGCTATTTCCGCGTCATTAGATACCGTTTTAACATGGCACACAGCGCTTGACAATCGAGTTTATGTAGGTGGAGTTAACGCCTGTCACTCAAACGATCGGGAATAGTCGGAGAGGGCGAAGATGCATTTTGCCCCCATTTCTAGTCAAATATTACAACATTTGTAGTCAAATGTTACAACGTTGATAACTCGGTTCAGAATAAAGTAATGTGACTGAAATTTTTAATATATTCGTCTTTCATCATCTATTTTTGAACTGTAATAGCAAGAATGGCCAGTTCTTTAGAAAAATATCACATAATGTAACTTTAACATTAGTATACGAATTGTGTACCATAATGCGCTTCATGGACGAGGCTATACACATTGCACCAAATCAAACGGTATATGTAGACTGGAATAACCAGACGCTGAAATTAACACTCGATTGAGACTACGTGGTGGCATATTTCGCCGAGCATAACTGATTTGAAATTGGAGTAAAAACGGAAACCATTGAATGTAAATCAGTTTATATACATTCATATTACAGTATTATATATATGTATTGCGACACACTTTTGTCATTTTCTTGGTCCGAAATGTTATCAATTTAGCTCCTTTAATTTTGTGACCGTTGATGGGTTTATGAATTTGTATACGGATTTCCTCCCCGACACATTGTACATGCTTTGGTAATATACAGCTATTATCAAAACATAAACATAATAATCTTGAGATGGATCATATCTCATATACAATGGCTGTAGTTCGTCTTTATGGATTTTTCTAAATCTGTATATCTGCATCAATGGTGAAACATGTTATTCTATATATATATATATATTGTGAAATGTAAACACTCGACAGATTTACTAAATGTCACTGTGCTTGAAAACGATAATAGGATACTTGTCGAAACATCGTGCTTTTAGAATAAAATCAGTGATTGATTTCCCATAAAATTACTTTTTTTCAAAATGCTGGGGTGCCCAAATGATTTAACGTTGTGTGTGTGTGTGTGTGTTAGATCATAAGGACTGACATTGAGTCAAGTGTCGTGGTTTAGATTCCCCACTTAACAAGGTGTAAGGCGCCTGTCCTTTCTCGTGAGCTTGGTCTGGGTCCCCGGCTTCCTCTCCCGGTTAAAAGTCCCCTTTGTGCAAGGGGATTTACTGAAATAAAATTGAAACTCTGTGTTAGTCCAGAAGTGACAGTCTATCTCTCTCTATGACAGTCCCCCACTCTCCCCCCCCCCCCCTCTCTCTCTCTATCATGTGCCGCTGTCCTGATTCCCCTAATGGCGTTTGACTGTTCCATTAGTCGGATTAGAGCAGGAAAGTAAGACTTTAAATCCGATTTGATTTGATTTCATACATATAGCTTTAAACAAAAAAACAACCTATGCTATTGAAGGCAGATAGTTCATACATGGTGAAAGAACATACCCGTTTCATTTTAACAACAGAGCAGAACACGGAATCTCAAGTATGAAAATATTGTACATACATAATATACATAAGTAGATAATAGCAACGGTAACGGTAAACGCTTGTAGAATTGATTGGAAGCAAAATACATCTATATACCTTCTGACCTTGTAGAACGCGATCACTACTTACATTATATATACATGTAGTCTGGACGTTTATTTAAAGGCAGACGTCTAAATTGAATTCTATATAGAGATGCCAAATGGAAAGATTACTAATAAATCCTTAGGCAATCGAATCCTAGGGAATTGAAAATATATAAATAATTCTCGCTACCTATTAAAGCGACAACGAAAAAGGGAAATAGGAACTGTAGACTTATTTTCAAACATATTTGGGTACTTCAATTTCTTTTGATTTCACGACTCCATCGTTTATGACGTCTGGTTTGATTTGTTTCCGCTAACTTCGACGCCAAGACGTTATCTAACCTTCGTTTTGATATCTTCTTAATATTTTCAATCCCGATTTACATTGGAATAATACACTTGTTAGCTCGTATATATGGCGCCCGGATTAAAATCCCGTCGTGGAAGGAGAAGTTTATTTCAACCCCGCTCCTTCGTGCCATGAAAAGCGCTTGTGGAGCTAACAATTAATGTTATGCTTACACTTCGAATAATAAGAAACCGAGCCTATCCCCAGCATCATGGCACACGTGTTCATGATATTAAAGACAAAACAAACCGGATTTTAGTCACAATATGACTGGGTAATTCTGTTGACGAGCCATTAAATTACATTTCATGCTTGTAAACAAACAACATGTCATGTTACGTCATGTAATTAAAATCAATAATAAACTATAAAACCAACCAACTGCTTTAAAACATCTTGACCTTATTTTGTCATCCTTGGTTTTAATGCTTATTTCAGGCTAGTAAAATCGATTGCCATATTACTGCGTTTGAATAGAAGATTGAATCAGGTATTTATATATTTCTAGAATTACCATTTCTTCATTCCTGTTGACCATATTGTGTATAACAATGGGATCTTAAATGGAATAAATTGGGGTTTACCTTCCAATTTTTCTGCTTATGAAGAAGGGCATACCTCATACAGTGTGCTATTAGGAATATTACGGCCTACCCCTTTTCAATGTCAATGTTTACGCGGGTTTCGTCCCACCGAACGACCGGACATTGTCTTTGTCTGACCCCTCCCCCATTCTCCAGCACTATCAGAGGGGAACCACGCTGGAAAATCCCACTGACGACTCCAAAGAATGGATCTACTGCCTGCCGTATGTCGTGGTTCTTTTGTACATGATATCAATATCGTAATTATTACTAAGAATATCTCAAGTACCAGAACTTTTCCGGCCACGGAAATTCACCTGGATTTTCTAGCGTGGTTCATCCATGCCAGTGGTGTAGGACAGAGGGCCTAGCAAGTCACGAAGTATATTCGTTCGGATGGTATGAAAAGATGTCCCATATACATATTGACATTCACGTAAAAAGAACGTGGAAACTGGAATTCAATATAAGAGAAGATCCTAGCGCTAGCGCCTCTGGTCGGGTACAATTTCCTTGTACACTGTATGGCGTATGCCTGTCTTTATTTCTTATAGTTGTGTCAAGTGGACGTTAAACCCCATTTATCTCTCTCTCTCTCTCTCTCTCTCTCTCTCTCTCTCTCTCTCTGCCTTTATTTGCCCGTCATCGTTGAAAACTTTTTGCCTCATAGACAAAGACAGTGGAAGATATAACCAATGTTCGACTGTCGACCAGGGGTCGGTTGCTCAAAACTAAGTTATTTTAACGATCCGTTAAAGATGCATTCCTGGGTACAAACTTTGTGACTTGAGGATATATTTGAACTAAACACATATTTAAAGTAACCAATCTATCAAAAATTTGCTTCAATTACCTTTCAAAACTCTGTTTTAGCCGGGGATACCTATAGCTGTAAGTAAGCTGTTGTTAAACGCAATGTCTGCCAACTTAACTTCATTGTGGGAGGGTCCATATTTCAAAATGTATCTATCATTACTCACTTTACATTTACCATATTATTGAGGCCTAAATAAATTCTTAATTATTTCTGTCAACTTCTTTTTACATCTTTAAATTGCAGAGTATTTTGTCCGCAATGTTCCCAAAACCGCCTAACCATTTGAGCAAAAAATAACAACTGCTCCCTGGCCTAAGCTAGCAGACAATAAGCCAGCAAATCCTGTCGGGTTGACAGTTAGTGATTCCCTGACAATATTGCCCAGTCCATACCCCATGGGCGATTTTCGCGTAATCTATTATTTTTCTAGTAAGATTGTGTGTCTATACTTTTCATAAATACCAAATTTGCCATACTTTTATTGGAAATAACCAGCCGATAAATACTTTGCTGGGAACCAATCTTTAAACTCCAAACGGACGTTGTTTGTTAAGTTTACTACAGAAAACACTATAGAATAGTTTATTTTTTATACTAGCATAAATCGGTAGGAAAAATTCGCACCACAGTAGCTGTAGTTAAATGGAATACAAGATTAAACCTTGATGACACTCATTTTGAGACTGACATATATAATTACAATCGTTACTTTGGCAGGGTGTATCACAGTCGACCTCTTTTAGCTTAGTGACTACTAATACACTGGTTCAATAACCAGGATTTCTCGGGTTCGCTTCCGATGTTTACCGACAAAGTTCCTCGGGATTTGTAGTTGGGGAGATCCTGGCATATTACAACGCCTAGCTGCTCGGAAGGCAAGTAGGTGTTCGCGTAAAAGAGCCCTTGACAGTTGGAACTGTATATTTAGCTTAGAGTTAATCCCCCCTATAACATACTGCACGGCGTATGTCCATCTTTATTGGACTAGGAACGCTCTAATTGAACAACAAGAATTAAAACGTTGGGCTTATCCTATTGGAACAACCAATGACACGGTGTCCTGCTTTCTTTCTATTTTCTATATTGTAAATTTAATTCTTTTTCTATTTTAGATCGTCTGGATTGAATCAATAGCAACGCAATGATTCTACTTAAAAGATATTTCACCAAGAAGTGTACACTGCTGTTAATCTGCTGTGCGGCCTGTTGTCATTTCATTTTAAATGCTGCACTAAATTTGATTGGTTCAAAACACCAGGGAGATGTTGTCATGGTTACTGCGGCCCCCTTGACTACAATCATTTCTAATTATTTTGCAGTCAAGGCAACGACCAATTCTTATGCTACTACAACCAATTCCAGTGTTCAAATGTGGAAAACGCCAAACGATAATCCGTTATATTTCGTTCCTCGTACTAAAAGAGTAACCCCGCTTGATTTCGAAATACTGATAAAAAACGAGAATGCGTGTTCGGATCCGCCATTTTTATTAATTTTCGTATTAACTATGCATGAGCATGCAGAAGAAAGGGAAGTAATCAGGCAGACCTGGGGCGGTTTGGCTTATGGAGACAAATGGCCTCGAAAACATATTACAGACAACATCAAAATTGTGTTTTTATTAGGAGAACAACCAAACGATACTTTAAATGAAGTAGTTTCGAAAGAAGCTGAAGAACATCATGACATTGTATTATTTGGTTTCCAAGAATCGTACTATAATTTAACCTATAAAGTATTAATGGGATTTAAATGGGTAAAAGAATTTTGTCCGCTGGCAAAATTTGTCATGAAGGTGGACGAGGACTCCTTTGTTGATATTCCGAAAGTGGTCAAAAGGCTTCATTCAAAGGATTGGAATACTAAAATCAGTGGTTATTATTTCGCAAATGACAAAGCATACCGGATTGGTAAATACAAAGTGTCTAATAATGTATATCCATTTGTGTACTACCCGCCTCACGTTAAGGGCAATGCTTATTTCATGCCTACAACTTTTATGATGCGCCTACTGAATATCTCTGAATACATGCCGTATTTAAACATGGAGGATGTTCATATTACTGGCGTTCTTGCCCTGACTGCAGGCGTTGATCGGTACAGGGCGTTTGCTAAAGAGGAGTTCAGTCCCTTTGGTATGGTTCGTGTCTGTGACTTCAGTCGCAGTAGACTTGTCGTATCGGCCTTTGTTAGACCTCAGCTTGCGCGGGATCTGTGGACAAGAATGCAGCGCAAAAGTTTCTGTAAAAATTCCCATCTTCTGTAAATAATGTTTTGTAAATTAAAAATAGAGCTGTTATTATTTAAATTTGACCATATGTAAGGATATGAATATTGCTTTGTCTGTTTTAGACACTTTTATTTCTATAAGCCAAAAGTTTGACATTGAACAGTTTTCTCCCTTTCCTGAAAGCAGCCGTGAAGTCTTGTTAAAACGCTGGTCTGTTGGATTTGATCGTGTTAACATACCATTGCAGAACAATCTGACGTTAAACAAAATTAGTCAGGTCAATATATGGAAAATACCCCCTCAACCCAAACAAAATTGCCACAAAAGATTTCTCAACTACAGCAAACTAAAAGTTTACCAAAGTAGGAATCCCGGAAAGGTGTTTTTTTTTTCAAGATTGTGTCAAAGATGGCTACCGAAAAGTCTTAAAATGATCAAAACATGTAACTATCAATTCAAATTTGTGGGTGTTGACGGCCATTTTTGACACAATATGCTGACATCATTTTTAATGATCTTAGTGAGCTCTTTGCAAATTTGAGTTAACAGTTACATTCTTCTGATCATTAAGACGTTTTGGGGGCCATCTTTTACGCCATCATAAAAAAACACCACACTATTCCCGAGGGTCTTATATAGAGTACACTAAACCCTGCCAGAATCAGTTGAGAAACCTTTTGTAGCAATATTTGGGGGTTTAAACTATATTTTGACCTGACTACATTTACTTCAAACGTGTTGAAAATGGATATTACTTATATAACTTATTGGTTTCAAACACATGGAATGACCGCATTGCCACGTTGACGAACTCCGGCGTATGAACGCTAATTGCAAAAAGCTTTCTTTAAAAATTTGGGTTTGACATTTAGGAAATTTAACAACGAAAGTGGTCAACATGCTTTATTTATTGGAATGGAATAATAACATCAGTGGTTATTATTTTCCAAATCACAAAGAAAACTGAATAGGAAAATACAAAGTGTCTAGTATCATTAATTGAGAAAGAGGGTGCAATTACAACACTGAAATGTAATTATCGTCAAAGTGATCCAAGGGAGCTAACTACAGTAAACAATGGGAATTTCCGGTTGTTCTGACCCAATCTTGAACGAACGAATGAAAGAATAGAGGGCTTAACATTTATGACGGTACCTAATTTAAGCTTAACAGTTTTGTACTTGAATAGGTGTACACACATGACTACATTACAATACCAGATAGATTTGAAATTCGACATAACAGTAGGCCGTGGCGCAGCTGTCCGGCCAAAAAGGATCTCGTTTCATAAGACATTAAATTAAACGAAATGAGTCAACATAATAAATCAAGTCTTGACTGGTATCGTCTAGGTTGTCTGTGAAAACAGATATAAGAATATTATTGACCCAGTGCGATAATTTAAAAGTCGTATTTTCAGTACTTTTTCCAGGGCATCCGGATCACATTACACTGGGCCCGTAGCCAGCTTAAAAAGTATGTGTGTAAGGGTGTGGGGGGGGCTACAGAATGTTTTTGAGGGGCTGATGATATGGCCAGACAAGAACACTCCTAAGAGATCAGTATTATTGGCGAAATATTGGGGGGGGGGGGGTCATATACGATTTTGTGTTTTTTTGTGGGGGGGGGGGGACCTCTACCCCCGTGGCTACTGGCCCGCATTACACGCTCGTGTACTTCTACATTTTTATTTTTTTATTTTCTATAATTGATCAAACAAATTAGAAAACCAATAATTAGTACAGTCCATATATTGGTAGTGTAATATTGATTCAGATAGTGTCAATAGATCAAATTACTTTATCATGTAAAACAACGTCTTTGATTATATAAATAAATATACTCATTGTCTATCATGCGTCATCTGATTATCTTCGAGAATCGATCTGCATATTCGATCTCGCTTATATGCGAACCGATTAAAATTGAAAAAAAAATCTTCTCGTTTATTACGTCATCTTTTGACATAATATTTTCTTTTAGATCATGTGAATTGTATTGGTACTCGTAGCTGTGTTTCACGATGAATAATCGCACACTTTGTATCACTGACAGAGAAAAAAAAATGTTTTGGTAAAATTTTAATTTGACTGTGATGGGATGGCTGAGGGTTGAGTTGTGAATCCCGCCATCTTGAATATTTATGTTTCCCCAAGGATACTAAGGTGGCATCATCCGGATTCTAAATCTACAGTTATCGATGATATATAATCCACATAGAATTTTTTTTTAATATATTATAATATACACCTTTGTGGGGAACTTTATTAGTTCCCCCCCCCCCCCAAAATGAGCATCCATTTAGGATTTAGCTCCCTAGCGGATTTAGCTGTCACTTTTAGGAGGAATAACCTAGTCAATTGGATTAAGTGGGTTGAATTCTTATAGAAACCACCTTCAAGTCGAGGTCCGAGCGAATGGCATAAAGTTTACCCCACTACATAACAAAAAAATACCCCATGCTCAAAATCTACCTTGTTTCAGTCAGGGAATTCCTGGAACTTTGTGAATTTCTCGCCAAAATGAGCCCTTATTTTGAATTTGGCCCTCTAGTTGGATTAGCTGTCATATTTTTTTTTTAGAGATTTACCCAAGCTCATTGTATTCAGTGGGTCGAATTCCTACAGAAACCACCTTCAAACCATGGTCCGCAGATATGTCATGAATTTTACCCCACTAAATAACCAGAAAATGCGAGGTGGCGGCCATCTTAAATATATTTATATTTCTTCAAGGGTGCTAGGGGTGGCATCATCCGGATTCCGAATCTACAGCTATCGAAGATATATAATCCCCAAGTCGTGGTCCGATAGAATCTGTCATAAATTTTACCCACTATATAATAACCAGAAAATACCTCATGGCGGCCATCTTGAATATTAAAATTTCCCCAAGGATGCTAGGTTGGCATCATCCGAATTCTGAATCTACAGCTATCGAAGATAAATTTTCCACATAAAATCTTTTTTAATATAATACGCACATTTTTAGGGAACTTTATTAGTTTCCCGCCAAAATGAGCCACCATTTTGGATTTGGCTCCCTAGCGGATTTAGCTGTCACTTTTAGGAGGAATCTATTGGATTAAGTGGGTTGAATTCTTATAGAAACCACCTTCAAGTCGAGGTCCGAGAGAATCTGTAATAAATTTTACCCCACTACATAACCCAAAAATACCCTATGGCAGCCATCTTGAATATTTAAATTTGCCCAAGGGTGCCAGGGTGGCATCAACCTGATCCCGAACCTACACATTTTGTCGACCTGCTGCCGGACTATAGATGTGTATCTAGATTACTGAATTATGGATGTCATAAAGATATAAAAACCTAGTTGACCTATAAAGTGTTGAGGTGTTAATTGATCACAATGTGAAGACCTGGAAGAAATCCCTAGACGAAAGTATCACAGGCCGTAGTCTTGAAGTTCCTGATTACACATCTGGCGGGCCGCCCGGACACAGAGTACGTGTCCCCAGAGTGTCACATTGTCTTTTTGGTTCCCGCGACTCAGGATAGTGTCACAGGTGTTTCTGGTTAAACTTTAGCCTGAAAAATATGCGTGCTATTGACAATTTCGGCAGTCATGTCTGAATGACTCGATTTTTTAAACTGACAATCAAAAACTTTTGATATACTTAGGGTGTGGTGGGGGGAGGGGGGCTCGCAGACGTCCAGCACCACCGTCTGTATCCCGAAATTGTTTCGGGAATTTCTAGTTCTGTCCCCTACCCTCAACATTCACCGAGCAATTCTCTGCATTATGGAAACCATTTTATGTATACACGGAAAGACATCTGATATGTCTAGATTTATTTAAACCAGTGCCGAGTTACAAGATAAATAGGTGTTAATACACTGTCACGATTCGCGTCAGAAAAACGCATTGACTGTTTTCCTGATATGGTAATTAAATAAATCAGGGAGTTAGTGTGTTTAACTAGAGTAAATTAATATGAACTCTGATAGCTACCAGATACTATAGCAACGGTGAACTTCAGATGATAACAACAGCCACATCAAGTCAGTCAACATTAGCACGGGTAAGTCTTGTGAAATTTAACATACATTCAATTTCTAATTGCGTTTAACTCTGAGTTAATCCGAAATGAAATGAAATGGAGTTTATCGCCCCACTACTCTGCTCCTAAACTGGGCTAATGAAGACCGGCATACGCCATACAGTGTGCTATCAGGGAATTTTTCCCTGGCAGTGGCGCTACGGCTTACTCTTATATTAAATTCCAACTGTCAATGGTGTTCACAGGGCCTCGGTTTTTCGTCCCACTCGTCCTACAAGGGGGGAACCACGCCGGAAAATCTGGATGAACTTTCTCAGCCAATGCAGGGATCGAACACCCGACCCCCAGGATAGCTTACCAGCGTCTTACCCAGCAAGCCATCATGATCCTCCGAGTTAATCCGACTATAATTTTAAAATCCGCTTCTGCACATGGTCCCTAGAAAACTCATCTTCCTGAAGCAACGGCCGCGAGTTCAACAACATCTAACCCTTGCTTCAACACTTGGCTATTCCTAAACTTTTACGCTGGTTGTGTTTACACGTGACTAATTAGCATTCAAATCATTGTCCAATCAGTGGTCGTGGCACATAACACACTCACATTGTAGCACGTGACTGTAGTAAACAAATATGGCAGCCTCCACGGAAAAAGAACGAGACAAGTTTACAGCCACTGAAAGTATTTTTTCAATTGAGAAAACTCACAGAAAACCAAAAAATGCAATTGAAGCAGTTTTAGGACCTTGACATTAATCGAACCTTGACCTTTGCATCTCGATTGTCACATAGACATTTTATTTAGAAGCGCGAGACTTGATAAGCGTGACGATTTTTTTAAGGAAGGATAAATAAAATAAATTGAAAGTAGTCTTATTTTTAGTAACTCATTTAACGAAGGAATCTGATTGGATCACGGTTGGGGCCGGTACCCAATCGAATTTAGTGCCGAAAAATGTAGAGTGTTGAGTGAAGGGCTTGATAAGCTGCATGTAGTTAAGGCGAGATCAGGCCTTCTATTGAAAATGTAGAAAACTCGGCTCTTGGCTGCGTCACACGTATTGGGGGTATGTGCATCAGTCGGTCGCATTTTGGCCACTACCCCCCCCCCCCTTCAACAAAATCGGTATGGACGCCCTTATTAAACAACTAATTGTGATACGGTTGTCTAGTGGTGATCTAAATAGTCCAACTACCTTCAATGGGATTTTAGTTGGTACTTTTTATGCTGAAAGCTGAAATAAACGGATTTCTGCTATAACACAAATATAAAGTAACACCCTATAAATAATTAACAAAATAAATGGTATGTTAGATTCAGTGGACAATTCGGACAATGATATTTCGGCGTGGGATATTGCGGCCTATGACTTTTCGGCGACTTTTCTTTTTAAAACAGAGGACGTTTCGGACACATGTTTTTTTTGACAAATTTTATCTTTGCTGTTCTTTTGGTTTTTGTTTTGTTTTTTCGTAGACAAATTTCAAAAGTCTGAACTCGTTGTCATCGTGGTATGGAGTTGGGTGGCCGAATGGTTTGTACGCACGTGCTGTGTCATAAAGTCTGTCATTGAGTCGACTGGCGTGGTTTCGAATCTCCGATTGTACGTGACAAGGAGAGCGGTCGCCTGTCCAGTCTCGTGGGTTTTCTTCTGGTCATCCGGTTTCCTCCAACGGGTAAACCCCCTTACGCGCAAGCGAATTATTGAAATAAAATTAAACCATGTTAGTCCCTAAATTACCTAGTTTGTGTCGAGTGGACGTTAACCCCATCTCTCTCTCTCTCTCTCTCTCTCTCTCTCTCTCTCTCTCTCTCTCTCTCTCTCTGTTATTTTTGAGAATTTGTTTATGGATCGAATGTTAGTCTGGGATAAAACACACACACGCGTGTGGTAAAGAGAACAAAGGCATAATAATTTAACAATATGCAAGCTTTTGAATACGATCAGTTGCATATATGTCAAGCGGTGCCATCAAGTCGTTTGTCACACCTGGCGTCTGACATACCCTCTCTCTTTTTCCTTTTCTGCTACAAATTGTTATTAACGTGTTGATTGTATATTTTTCTATTTACTAATTATCTTCTGTTAGCACTTCTCTTGAATACGTATTTTTATCTGAAGCTAAATCGTTTGTTTGTCGCTTAGGAACAACAACACAGTCGTTTAGTTTCTACATTATAAACAATGGTGTACATTACATAACAGTCATTCTCCACACCCAACGCCTGTACAAGTTTAATCTGCGTGACTAGATTCCTGAACACCACATCAAATAGTCCGCTAAAGAATGTGCATGTCTAAATGTATTCATGTCCTGCTGTTCTGCTCCGACTGGGCTAATGAAGACGGCGTAGAAAGAGAGAAATAGAGAGAGCGAGAGAGAATGAGAGAAATGGGGTTTAACGTCCACTCGACACAAACTAGGTCATTTCGGGACTAACATAATATGGTTTAATTTTATTTCAATAATTCGCTTGTGCGTAGGGGTCTTTAGATGGAATCCGGAGGACCAGGAGAAAACCCATGGGGCTGGACAGGCGACCCTACTCCTTGCCACATACAACTAGGGATTCGAAACCACGCCAGTTGACTCAATGACAGGCTTTATGGTACAGCGCGCGCACTCTAACCATTCAGACATCCAACCCCTCCACACGACGGTGTAGACTACGCCATGCAATGTAGTGTGCTATGAGGGAAATCTTCCCCGACAGCGCTGCTACGACTTTCTCTTATATTGAATTTCAACTGTCAAGGGTTGTTTTAAGTGCTCGCCCGTAGGTACATCGAACCATACCCGGGTCGAGCATATTACCTGGTTAGCGAGGTCTTACTCACTGAATCACCACGGCTTCCATTGAAAGAAATAAATAAATATAGTTCATTAATTACATATATAGCTTCTCTCGTAAAGAAAATGGGTGGCTGAATGGTAAGCACGTGCGCGCTTTATCATAAGGTCTGTGATTGAATCAATTGGCATGATTTTGATTTCCCGGTTGTTAGTGACAAGGATGGGGCTGCCTCCCAACCCCCTATTGGTTTTCTATGGGTCCTCTGCCCCCCCGCCCCTACTCGCCACACTGCTTAAGACCCCTTTATTGAAATATAATTTAACCAGCTGTTAGTCCCTAAATGACCTACTTTGTGTCGAGTGGACGTTACCCCCCTCTCTCTCTCCCTCTCCCTCTATCTCTCTCCCTCTCTCTATCATCAAGAAAAAAGTACAAATCCCTATTTTGTTTTCTAGACTGCTCGTGTGTTGTGTTTGTACAATACAAAACAAATAGATCAATATAAAGCATTGTTAGTGTGTATTAGTCATGTAAGGGGTTGGGTAGAGAGAGGCAATAGATACATACAGTTGTCGACAAGAGTATCATGCTCTTCATTGTTAATATCATAATTTGTTTGTTTTAATGGATACCTTCACCATTACGTGAGTATCGATAATAATTTGGTTAGTTTTCCGTTTTAATTTACTACATTCGTAAAAACATTTCCGAGGAAGCTACAAAGACTTTTATTCATTCTATGATCACTTTAATTAATTCCATGGTCACAATTCTATGGAATACAATTACTGCTTATAACTACGCGACGTTTCGACTTGGCTTCTCTAGTGATTGCTCATTGCTTGATAATGACTAGAGAAGCCTAGTCAAAACGTCGCTTAGTTATGCGCAGTAATTGTATTCCATAGAATTGTAACCCTGTATTATCCAGTTCAATTACTAAATGCCATTCAAACAATTGATAATTGTAATTGTCTTTTAATTGGCCTTCCCAGCAGATTGATAGAGAAACTTCAAACTGTGCAGAATAGTGCTGCCAGATTTATAAGTAGAACCAGTTTTAATGACATCATTCCGGTTTTATACCATTTACACTGGCTCTCTGTTCGTTTTAGAATCCGTTTTTAAATATTTTTTATTAACCTATACATGTCTTAACCACATGGCACCTTCTTTTTTAAGCAACCTTTTAGAATTATATATTCCTAGTCGTACTTTATGGTCATCCTCTGGTAATCTCTTAATTAAAAGACCTGTTCGACTTGTGAGCTATGGCGAACGATCGCTGGCCTTCCAGGGTCCTTATTTGTGGAACAGCTTACCCCTAAGCGTTAAAGTGTCCGTAATTCACCGTCCTTGTCTACATTTAGTCACGTCTTAAAACGCATCTTTTTAATGAAGCATTTTAATAATTTTATTGTATTTACACGAAATATAAATTATAGCTGTGATAATTATCTTTTATTTTTAGTAATTCCTGTGTTATACTAAATATCTTACTTTTATTTTAATTTTATTTATACTATACACTTTACTGTATGTGACCCGTCATGGCATAATAAGTCGCAATGAGGAAATTTTAAAAAATTAAGTTATTGTTATTTTCACATTTGAATAATCAATACCTTCAATTTGATTGTTTGTTTGTTTGAATCGCGCAACAATCGACTGAGCTGTGTCCGCCTTAAGCCACTCAACTCACCAAAGTAAGTTTTGAGAATAATCAAGTCAAAACTTTGGTATGTTTCAAAACAAAATCCCATAGTAACCAGGCCATTTATTGGCTGTTTTGTTGTTGGATGTTGTTTTCTGGATGTTTTCAGGGGTGCCGAAGACGGAATTAGTAGTAAACATTTCCAAAATGGGCGCCAAAATGACAAATGTTTTTGTTTTCACAAGTTATGTGTTTATTAATGTCAATGGGTTTTTAGGGGTACAGTATAAGAGTCAATCCGAGAATACTCGCCATTCTGGTTTTTTTTCAAAATGGCGACCGAAATGATAATCGTGGTGGTAAAAATTTATCGGACAATATCGACCATTTTGTTTTAAATGATACCGTGGTAACTATCGGTCTTGGTGTTACCAGGGACGGACCGGGGGTCGAGTTTTGCTACACCACGATGTACCCTAAAGTTCGGATGGAGAGTCTAAGCTATGATGTACCCTATATTTCGTATTGAGTCTCTAAACCATGATGCATTCTGTAGTTCGTATTGCGCCTCTAAACCATGATGTATCCTGTACACTATAGCTCGGATAGAGTGTCTAAACCCTGTACTTCGATGTACCCTGTAGTTCATATATTCTATAAAGCATGATGTACACTATAGTCTCTTAACCTTGATCTACTATAAATAGAGTTTCTAAACCATGTTTATTATAGTTCGCATAATCCATAGTTTTGTAAATAGGAGGTCGATGGTTAAATGAATATATATTGTACTATATGTTAATCTCGAAATGACATAGTTTCTCTTAAATGAATATATTGTTAACACGCTTTAAATATCTGGATGCAATAGAGGTTGTGTAGAAAATTCTAGGTACATTAAAATATTGACAATTAAAATATCTCGAAATGACATAGTTTCTCTTAAATGAATATATTGTTAACACGCTTTAAATATCTGGATGCAATAGAGGTTGTGTAGAAAATTCTAGGTACATTAAAATATTGGCAATAGAAGGTATTTCTTGCTATAATCACAATGTAACACAATAAATTATATCAATCCCCCTACTGAGAATTGTAATTAAGTAATGTAATATGATTTTAGTTTATATTATGTCTTTGAATTTACCTGGGAGGTATGTGCATCGGTATAAAATCTTAAATAACTTAAAATGATTATTTTTACAAAGATCCAATAACACATTGTTAACCAGTCGTTGGGGTTTTAATGACAATAAATTATTTAGTTTATTCAGTTTTAAAAAATATAGACACAGTTGGTTTAACTCGAATGTAGATAGTAATCATATATATTGCATATATTATATATCACCTTTCAATTGAATCATGGTATGTTCGTATCGTCTTACGTATTTGTCAACATCAGGGTGAGCTTGTTCTATTGTCCCATTAGCCTATTCAGATTTGTTTAGTTGAGACGAGAGCGATGATTTCGTAAGATTTGACTTTAACTGTGCACATAACAGGATTTTCTGATAAAACGCCATGAAACTTTGACCCGGAAGTCGCCGCCATTTCAATTTACAGCTATTAACGTACACTTACATGTACTTGCACGACGAATTTGTTTTATTAAAATGGCGACCAAAACGACAATGCGTCATTTACACATTTCCTATGATAGCATTATAATTTAGAACAATCTATACAAAAATCTCATCAGCTAATTAGCACCTTGGTGCCAGGGGTCAGAAGATGAAGGTTGTTGATTGGGCAATCAAGTTTAGTAGCCTTTAAGTCAAAGAAGCCGCCACAGCTTACGATTGAATTAAGATTTTGCGTGTGCAATAAGTCTATTGCTATTTTCAGGTACCGTAAAGGTATTAAAATAGGAGTCCCTAATAGATTATATATTTCAATTTCATTGGTATGAAATGCTTACGTTCATTTTCGCGGATTTTGGAGGCAGTGTAATTAAACAATGGCAGATTATCTTTCCCATCAATAAAATTTTCCTCGGATAGGAAATTATTGGCTTTTTGTTTATTTCCATTTAAGGCCTATTAGAAAATAAAAGAAACGAGATATTAAATAATTACCACTTTGATTAATTATTTGGAGTTAATAATGTGTTGTCGGTGGCCAAATCATTTTACGTTATCAATCAACTAATCATTAGTCAGTGTGAAGTGTTTACAGATTAATATTACTCAATGATTAATTTGCAATGTTTTGATTAACATGCAGCGGCTATTTATATACGATCAGAATTAAGTTGTTTTCTGCCACTTCTCAGGCTGAATCGAACGTGGATACCCTAAAACATTGCCAAAATCTGGTTTCTATCCCCTGCTTTGGCCTCTATGCGGCCACATACCCACAATCCTTTGCAGTCGTTGTCTGAGCTAATTAGCGAACGAGCCGTGTTGGAAGCATAGCCACAAGCGGAGTTTGTTGACATTTTAGGGATTTTAAAATCCTTTTGTATTCCTTCAAAATGAATTCAAAGACAGTACTTTGGTCACATGTATAAACTAGAGATTCTCCGCTTTACAACGACGTAAATATCTAATTTCGCTGCGAATATTCAGAAAGCGACAGATTTAAGAATACGGTACTCTTACAAACGCACAAATAAAGGTATTTTAAAATGCTTTATTGCTATTTTGATCTTTTGGGTCGATAGATAGTATATTTATAGACTCATTTTTGTGAAAATCTCAATTTAGATCAAAATCAATATTTTAACTTTTTTTGTCTTTACCTCGGCTCATTTTGCCGTGGCCGGTCACATATGTGACTCTCCGGCACAAATTCAGACGCATGTTATACGGCAAACCTCGACAGATTCCGGTACCCTCCGTAACCTACATCTAGACTCTGATGTATGATACTAATTGATATGTACCCACGACCATACATTTGCGATGCGGCTTGTCGACTACCGATTTACTTTAACAGGAAAACGTTCCGCTATTACAAAAAAGTCCCAAAAATGGCAGCCATGGGGGCTAGTCTCGGTCACCAAGAACCCCCGGATGATAGAGACTACATGGGGGCAGCCATTGTTTATCCGGGTCCTTTAAAGTAGTTCCAAAATGGCAGAATTCGTCATACATCCGAGTCTAGATGTAGGGTACCGGAATCTGTCGAGATTTGCCGAGTGACGGCTCTATATCTATATAAAGACGGCCAAATACACTATATGGGTCAAAACTACCCCCTCTATTTTTTTGCAAAATATAATACAAAATTGTGGAGGCTGTGAAAAAAAGAACCTTAAAAATGGCCTAATTATATTGCTTGCTACCTAATATGAGCTTACTTTGTGCGCTCGTATTTTCCTCGCTCTCCGAGTTACGTCAGTCAGGGTTTCGTTCTTTTTTCACTTTGAATATGATAAAAATTACTTTTGTTAGAAAATTGTTGCCATGTTAACCAGCAAAAAATAGTATTTTATAGTTCTTAGATATCAAACACAAATCTAAGCTTATCTGTCTGACCCAAGAAATATTATCACATAAAAAACAAAACAAATTAAGATGTGCAAAATGATCTTTTGTGGCAAAAATCATATTTAAAATGTGGAACCAGGCCTTTGTTGTAGCCATGGCAATAACACAGCCAATTCGAAGAAATGTAGAATTAAGGTAAATTGCAGGAAAAAACAATAACAAAATAGGTAACTAATATAAGGAATATGTTGATAAAATGTTGTACAAATGTTGGTACACCACATATTATTATATTCACAAACTTTCATTTTGATTTATGCAATAGTTACATGTGTTAC
Source organism: Patella pellucida (assembly GCA_917208275.1). Taxonomy (NCBI): domain Eukaryota; kingdom Metazoa; phylum Mollusca; class Gastropoda; family Patellidae; genus Patella; species Patella pellucida. The sequence continues at coordinate 19,134,996 of OU795041.1, forward strand.
TATGGGATTTTTTTTGGCAGTTTTAAAATGAAAATTTGTCATTATTCTGTATTTGGATGCACCGCAGCTATGGAAACTTCAGATGGCCATAACTCAGCCAATAATTTGGTGATTTGCATATATTATATATCAACAGAAATAGTTCCAGTTCCCTTTGAGATAAGCATTAGTTTTTAAACATTGAGACATGTGACTGGTTTTGTAGGGGGAGGGGTCACACAAATGGTGATGTTTTAATATTTTTAAATGTACTAAGAGGGTGTCGAATTTTCAGTGCAAATGTGTCCTTGTCTAAAGAAAATCGGATAAACTAGAAGGAAAAACAGCTTTAAACTTTGAAAATTTTGTAAGATAAATCTCTTCAAATACGTCGTCATGGACAACACCATTGGTAATCCGGGAACTTGAAAATAGTTCTAATGTCTAATGGCGGACTTTGTCATACAGCCGAGATTAGATGTAGGGTACTTGAATCTGTTGAGGTTTGCCGAGTGGCGTATATAGGTCAATAAGGTAGTATGTCAAACTAGGCAAAATTGTCTTTTCAGAGATAAAATCAACAGAACAATCACAATATGTTGACATAATATTACGAAATATTACGAACGTAATATTGCGGTATCCATCGCGATATTGACCCCTATACGCTTCCATACAGAATAGACTGTTTTGTCAAGTTTATTGTATCAACGCAGTGAGTTGTATTTCGTCATTTCGTCTTAAATGCGCACATTTGCGTTCGGGTATTGCTATTGTGACGCTTTTTCGATACATTTCAATTATGTCGACATAGAGCATGGCGATATTTAACCAACATGTCGAAATATACCACGGTGAAATGGAATATGTCGATAAGTTGTAATGTCGCGCATATCTTGTCTTATTCTCGTTTTTAAATGTCGTGATGTCTTGTTATCGTGATGTAGAGTTTTCGCCTTTTCAGGATTGTAGAAATATGGAAGCGTATAGGGGTCAATAGCGCGATAGATAGCGCAATATTAAGTTGGTAATATGTCGAGATATTGTGATTGTTGTGATGACTTTACCACTAAAAAGACAATTTTAGCTCAAAAAATTGAATAAACGCACCATGTTGTATGTCGCCATTTCGTTCTTATTGCGCGCGTTTGTGAAATGGTATTGATATTCTAAAGTTTTGTCAACATATTCCATTTATGGCAATGTGGTATGTCGGCATATAATACGGCGATTTGGAATTTGTTGACAATGCTCCAAAATAGCAATATGTTAGCGCATACGTGCTCATTCAAAACGCAATGACGACAAACGACATGGTGCGTTGTTCAGTTAATTCAGCTAAAATTGTCTTTTTAGTGGTAAAGTCATCACAACAATCACAATATGTTTACATTTGAACTTATTAATATCGCGCTATCTTTCGTGATATTGACCCCTATACGCTTCCATATAGAAACGACCATGTCCGTCTCAATATAAGGATTATGTACACTGAGTCACAAGAAAGGAAAATTACCTGCGATTTTTCAGCGTGGTTTCTCCCTGTCGGTACTGCAGGACGAAGGGCCTAGCAAACAACAGCGTCTAGTTGTGTGGCTGGGACAAAAACGAAGGCTCTTGTATACACATTGGCGTGCACATACAAGAACCCTTCACAGTTGGAAGTCGACGATGTCCGGTTGTCGAGCTGCCGGGTGGGTTGTCGTGATGTCGGGTACGAAAATCGAAATCACGGCATAATTCCAATCAGCCACCATGCAATCGGACATTGGTCAATTGCAAGTGGTGCAATTTTCTGTATTCATTAGATAAATAAATAAAACTAAGACACATAAATGAATTCTGTATAATATGGAAATATTATTCCGGTCGTGAAATCTATTTCGGAAATCATCCGTGAAAATCATGAAAAACGGACATATTCTGTACATACTGTTATATTGTTCACTTTTTGTAAATGCAACTTATTCATCCGAAACGATATTTGTATGTATATATTACATGTAGTCAAACTTGTTACATACTATACTTTAAATCACCTTAAACCCCCTTTGCTGGTTAATTAGTCATGGCCAGCTGGTGGACCTAGACTCTAAAGATGTGGAGAAAGTCGTGAGGTGTACCGGTAGTCAGATGTCCTACTTGTCTATATGGGGTTAATCCTATACACAATAGAGTTACATTGTAATTACAATTAAATTAATAGGATTAACCACTTAGAGGTATAGAGCATACATGTACATGTAGTAGGTAGCAACCCGGGAAGGTTGTTTATGAGTTGAAACAAGTTTCTATAGTTTTAACTTGGTAACGGGGAGCTTATTGGCTGAATGGTTAGCGTGCGCGCGCTGTATCCTAAAGCCTGTCATTGAGTCAACAGATACAGTTGTTGACAAGAGTATCACGCTCTTCATTGTTAATATCATAATTTGTTTGTTTTAATGGATACCTTCACCATAATAATAATAATAATAATAATCGCGTCATTTTACTACGTAAGTATCGATAATAATTTGATTAGTTTTTCGTTTTAATTTTGATACATTCGTAAAAACATTTCCGATGAAGCTACAAAGACTTTAATTCATTCTATGGTCATTTCTAGACTTGATAATTGTATAATACAGGTTGCAATTCTATGGAATACAATTACTGATTATAACGGAGCTACGTTTCCACTATAGGCTTCTCTAGCCATTGTTCATTGCTCGATAATGACTAGAGAAGCCTAGTCGAAACGTCGCCCAGTTACATGTATAAGCAGTAATTGTATTCCATAGAATTGTAACCCTGTATTATCCAGTTCAATTACTAAATGCAATTCAAACAATTGATAATTGTAATTGTCTTTTAATTGGCCTTCCCAGCAGATAGGCGGGTCAAACGACGGCTAAAAGATGTCTTACGTAGAACAAATTGCAACAAAAGGTTTTTTGTTTTCTATTGGCTCGTTATGATGTCCTAGGTAAGGAAAAGAAAGTTTACCAAAATCGGAGTTACAAAATCGAAGATGGCGGCTGTCGATCAGAAATTGCCAATATCTCTAAAACTATTGGATTTAGATACCATAAATGTATTGGGACATATAGGAAGTCGGTACCAGCGAGTCCAAAAATTGAGACGGTATGTCTCTACATCGTCATGACTTCACAACAGCATATCAGTCGTCGCATTTCTTCCAAAATTAGTCCATGAATGCATGTTAGCAGGAACGTATATCTACATGACTATGACTCACTGTAAAATATATTAAATTAGGTTTCATGTTATGGTTGATTAACACAAGTTTAACTATCTCCACGGTCGATTTCGTATGAAATTGAATTTCCGTTATTATCTTCTTTCCCGATCCAATATTTTGAGCAAACATAAAAACTATTATACGTTTTTGTTGGCCAAAAAGTTATATTAAACGAACTGGTATATTATATATATATAATATGTATTAATAATATACATTATATTATTATAATCAAAATGGTCTGACATATTTACATTGATCTATCCATCATATTATATTATTATAATCAAAATGGTCTGAAGAGGTTCAAGAGAACTGAAAACGTTAACCATAAACATGTGTTTATTTCTTTTTTCAACGTAATTGTATTTATATTTCTCTGGGAGTAGTTCAAATAAACTTTTTTCGTAATATATATATAGTTGTAGTAAGTAGTTGTTCTAATGTACAGTATTAAATATTATAGTATAAAATATAAAAATAACACCGATTTGCTTCTACATGTTTCAATATAGCATCATCATTCATAAATTATTTAGTTTATTCAGTTTTAAAAAATATAGACACAGTTGGTTTAACTCGAATGTAGATAGTAATCATATATATTGCATATATTATATATCACCTTTCAATTGAATCGTGGTATGTTCGTATCGTCTTACGTATTTGTCAACATCAGGGTGAGCTTGTTCTATTGTCCCATTAGCCTATTCAGATTTGTTTAGTTGAGACGAGAGCGATGATTTCGTAAGATTTGACTTTAACTGTGCACATAACAGGATTTTCTGATAAAACGCCATGAAACTTTGACCCGGAAGTCGCCGCCATTTCAATTTACAGCTATTAACGTACACTTACATATACTTGCACGACGAATTTGTTTTATTAAAATGGCGACCAAAACGACAATGCGTCATTTACACATTTCCTATGATAGCATTATAATTTAGAACAATCTATACAAAAATCTCATCAGCTAATTAGCACCTTGGTGCCAGGGGTCAGAAGATGAAGGTTGTTGATTGGGCAATCAAGTTTAGTAGCCTTTAATCGTCAAAGAAGCCGCCACAGCTTACGATTGAATTAAGATTTTGCGTGTGCAATAAGTCTATTGCTATTTTCAGGTACCGTAAAGGTATTAAAATAGGAGTCCCTAATAGATTATATATTTCAATTTCATTGGTATGAAATGCTTACGTTCATTTTCGCGGATTTTGGAGGCAGTGTAATTAAACAATGGCAGATTATCTTTCCCATCAATAAAATTTTCCTCGGATAGGAAATTATTGGCTTTTTGTTTATTTCCATTTAAGGCCTATTAGAAAATAAAAGAAACGAGATATTAAATAATTACCGCTTTGATTAATTATTTGGAGTTAATAATGTGTTGTCGGTGGCCAAATCATTTTACGTTATCAATCAACTAATCATTAGTCAGTGTGAAGTGTTTACAGATTAATATTACTCAATGATTAATTTGCAATGTTTTGATTAACATGCAGCGGCTATTTATATACGATCAGAATTAAGTTGTTTTCTGCCACTTCTCAGGCTGAATCGAACGTGGATACCCTAAAACATTGCCAAAATCTGGTTTCTATCCCCTGCTTTGGCCTCTATGCGGCCACATACCCACAATCCTTTGCAGGCGTTGTCTGAGCTAATTAGCGAACGAGCCGTGTTGGAAGCATAGCCACAAGCGGAGTTTGTTTACATTTTAGGGATTTTAAAATCCTTTTGTATTCCTTCAAAATGAATTCAAAGACAGTACTTTGGTCTCATGTATAAACTAGAGATTCTCCGCTTTACAACGACGTAAATATCTAATTTCGCTGCGAATATTCAGAAAGCGACAGATTTAAGAATACGGTACTCTTACAAACGCACAAATAAAGGTATTTTAAAATGCTTTATTGCTATTTTGATCTTTTGGGTCGATAGATAGTATATTTATAGACTCATTTTTGTGAAAATCTCAATTTAGATCAAAATCAATATTTTAACTTTTTTTGTCTTTATCTCATTATAAGATCGTGCGCATTCCGGCTCATTATGCCGTGGGCGGTCACATATGTGACTCTCCGGCACAAATTCAGACGCATGTTATACGGCAAACCTCGACAGATTCCGGTACCCTCCGTAACCTACATCTAGACTCTGATGTATGATACTAATTGATATGTACCCACGACCATACATTTGCGATGCGGCTTGTCGACTACCGATTTACTTTAACAGGAAAACGTTCCGCTATTACAAAAAAGTCCCAAAAATGGCAGCCATGGGGGCTAGTCTCGGTCACCAAGAACCCCCGGATGATAGAGACTACATGGGGGCAGCCATTGTTTATCCGGGTCCTTTAAAGTAGTTCCAAAATGGCAGAATTCGTCATACATCCGAGTCTAGATGTAGGGTACCGGAATCTGTCGAGATTTGCCGAGTGACGGCTCTATATCTATATAAAGACGGCCAAATACACTATATGGGTCAAAACTACCCCCTCTATTTTTTTGCAAAATATAATACAAAATTGTGGAGGCTGTGAAAAAAAGAACCTTAAAAATGGCCTAATTATATTGCTTGCTACCTAATATGAGCTTACTTTGTGCGCTCGTATTTTCCTCGCTCTCCGAGTTACGTCAGTCAGGGTTTCGTTCTTTTTTCACTTTGAATATGATAAAAATTACTTTTGTTAGAAAATTGTTGCCATGTTAACCAGCAAAAAAAAGTATTTTATAGTTCTTAGATATCAAACACAAATCTAAGCTTATCTGTCTGACCCAAGAAATATTATCACATAAAAAACAAAACAAATTAAGATGTGCAAAATGATCTTTTGTGGCAAAAATCATATTTAAAATGTGGAACCAGGCCTTTGTTGTAGCCATGGCAATAACACAGCCAATTCGAAGAAATGTAGAATTAAGGTAAATTGCAGGAAAAAACAATAACAAAATAGGTAACTAATATAAGGAATATGTTGATAAAATGTTGTACAAATGTTGGTACACCACATATTATTATATTCACAAACTTTCATTTTGATTTATGCAATAGTTACATTTGTTACTATGGGATTTTTTTTGGCAGTTTTAAAATGAAAATTTGTCATTATTCTGTATTTGGATGCACCGCAGCTATGGAAACTTCATATGGCCATAACTCAGCCAATAATTTGGTGATTTGCATATATTATATATCAACAGAAATAGTTCCAGTTCCCTTTGAGATAAGCATTAGTTTTTAAACATTGAGACATGTGACTGGTTTTGTAGGGGGAGGGGTCACACAAATGGTGATGTTTTAATATTTTTAAATGTACTAAGAGGGTGTCGAATTTTCAGTGCAAATGTGTCCTTGTCTAAATAAAATCGGATAAACTAGAAGGAAAAACAGCTTTAAACTTTGAACATTTTGTAAGATAAATCTCTTCAAATACGTCGTCATGGACAACACCATTGGTAATCCGGGAACTTGAAAATAGTTCTAATGTCTAATGGCGGACTTTGTCATACAGCCGAGATTAGATGTAGGGTACTTGAATCTGTTGAGGTTTGCCGAGTGGCGTATATAGGTCAATAAGGTAGTATGTCAAACTAGGCAAAATTGTCTTTTCAGAGATAAAATCAACAGAACAATCACAATATGTTGACATATTACGAAATATTACGAACGTAATATTGCGGTATCCATCGCGATATTGACCCCTATACGCTTCCATACAGAATAGACTGTTTTGTCAAGTTTATTGTATCAACGCAGTGAGTTGTATTTCGTCATTTCGTCTTAAATGCGCACATTTGCGTTCGGGTATTGCTATTGTGACGCTTTTTCGATACATTTCAATTATGTCGACATAGAGCATGGCGATATTTAACCAACATGTCGAAATATACCACGGTGAAATGGAATATGTCGATAAGTTGTAATGTCGCGCATATCTTGTCTTATTCTCGTTTTTAAATGTCGTGATGTCTTGTTATCGTGATGTAGAGTTTTCGCCTTTTCAGGATTGTAGAAATATGGAAGCGTATAGGGGTCAATAGCGCGATAGATAGCGCAATATTAAGTTGGTAATATGTCGAGATATTGTGATTGTTGTGATGACTTTACCACTAAAAAGACAATTTTAGCTCAAAAAATTGAATAAACGCACCATGTTGTATGTCGCCATTTCGTTCTTATTGCGCGCGTTTGTGAAATGGTATTGATATTCTAAAGTTTTGTCAACATATTCCATTTATGGCAATGTGGTATGTCGGCATATAATACGGCGATTTGGAATTTGTTGACAATGCTCCAAAATAGCAATATGTTAGCGCATACGTGCTCATTCAAAACGCAATGACGACAAACGACATGGTGCGTTGTTCAGTTAATTCAGCTAAAATTGTCTTTTTAGTGGTAAAGTCATCACAACAATCACAATATGTTTACATTTGACCTTATTAATATCGCGCTATCTTTCGTGATATTGACCCCTATACGCTTCCATATAGAAACGACCATGTCCGTCTCAATATAAGGATTATGTACACTGAGTCACAAGAAAGGAAAATTACCTGCGATTTTTCAGCGTGGTTTCTCCCTGTCGGTACTGCAGGACGAAGGGCCTAGCAAACAACAGCGTCTAGTTGTGTGGCTGGGACAAAAACGAAGGCTCTTGTATACACATTGGCGTGCACATACAAGAACCCTTCACAGTTGGAAGTCGACGATGTCCCGGTTGTCGAGCTGCCGGGTGGGTTGTCGTGATATCGAGTACGAAAATCGAAATCACGGCAGAATTCCAATCAGCCACCATACAATCGGACATTGGTCAATTGCAAGTGGTGCAATTTTCCTGTATTCATTAGATAACTATAAATTAAGACCCATTAATGAATTCTGTATAATATGGCAATATTATTCCGGCCGTGAAATCTATTCTGGAAATCATCCGTGAAAATCATGAAAAACGGACATATTCTGTACATACTGTTATATTGTTCACTTTTGTAAATGCAACTTATTCATCCGAAACGATATTTGTATGTATATATTACATGTAGTCAAACTTGTTACATACTATACTTTAAATCACCTTAAACCCCCTTTGCTGGTTAATTAGTCATGGCCAGCTGGTGGACCTAGACTCTAAAGATGTGGAGAAAGTCGTGAGGTGTACCCGTAGTCAGATGTTCTACTTGTCTATATGGGGATAATCCGATACACTATAGAGTTACATTGTAATTACAATTAAATTAATAGGATTAACCACTTAGAGGTATAGAGCATACATGTACATGTAGTAGGTAGCAACCCGGGAAGGTTGTTTATGAGTTGAAACAAGTTTCTATAGTTTTAACTTGGTAACGGGGAGCTTATTGGCTGAATGGTTAGCGTGCGCGCGCTGTATCCTAAAGCCTGTCATTGAGTCAACAGACACAGTTGTTGACAAGAGTATCACGCTCTTCATTGTTAATATCATAATTTGTTTGTTTTAATGGATACCTTCACCATAATAATAATAATAATAATAATAATCGCGTCATTTTACTACGTAAGTATCGATAATAATTTGATTAGTTTTTCGTTTTAATTTTGATACATTCGTAAAAACATTTCCGATGAAGCTACAAAGACTTTAATTCATTCTATGGTCATTTCTAGACTTGATAATTGTATAATACAGGTTGCAATTCTATGGAATACAATTACTGATTATAACGGAGCTACGTTTCCACTATAGGCTTCTCTAGTCATTGTTCATTGCTCGATAATGACTAGAGAAGCCTAGTCGAAACGTCGCTCAGTTACATGTATAAGCAGTAATTGTATTCCATAGAATTGTAACCCTGTATTATCCAGTTCAATTACTAAATGCAATTCAAACAATTGATAATTGTAATTGTCTTTTAATTGGCCTTCCCAGCAGATAGGCGGGTCAAACGACGGCTAAAAGATGTCTTACGTAGAACAAATTGCAACAAAAGGTTTTTTATTTTCTATTGGCTCGTTATGATGTCCTAGGTAAGGAAAAGAAAGTTTACCAAAATCGGAGTTACAAAATCGAAGATGGCGGCTGTCGATCAGAAATTGCCAATATCTCTAAAACTATTGGATTTAGATACCATAAATGTATTGGGACATATAGGAAGTCGGTACCAGCGAGTCCAAAAATTGAGACGGTATGTCTCTACAACGTCATGACTTCACTGTGACGTCACAACGGCATATCAGTCGTCGCATTTCTTCCAAAATTAGTCCATGAATGCATGTTAGCAGGAACGTATATCTACATGACTATGACTCACTGTAAAATATATTAAATTAGGTTTCATGTTATGGTTGATTAACACAAGTTTAACTATCTCCACGGTCGATTTCGTATGAAATTGAATTTCCGTTATTATCTTCTTTCCCGATCCAATATTTTGAGCAAACATAAAAACTATTATACGTTTTTGTTGGCCAAAAAGTTATATTAAACGAACTGGTATATTATATATATATAATATGTATTAATAATATACATTATATTATTATAATCAAAATGGTCTGACATATTTACATTGATCTATCCATCATATTATATTATTATAATCAAAATGGTCTGAAGAGGTTCAAGAGAACTGAAAACGTTAACCATAAACATGTGTTTATTTCTTTTTTCAACGTAATTGTATTTATATTTCTCTGGGAGTAGTTCAAAGAAACCTTTTTCGTAATATATATATAGTTGTAGTAAGTAGTTGTTCTAATGTACAGTATTAAATATTATAGTATAAAATATAAAAATAACACCGATTTGCTTCTACATGTTTCAATATAGCATCATCATTCATCAGGAAGCCATTGATAATATAACTTATAACGTTGAAAGGTTACCCTTGTGACGTCACAATAGAGGTACATTACACTGCATGAATGAATGAATAAATAGTGATGATTAAATAAACAAATATTATAATATGTACATACACTATTCAGTTAGCTACTTGTCAAAAAGAGATCAATTAGGCTATTTTATTTGTTTAGCAGAGGTCTAAATTTGTTTATGAAATATTCCTCTTTAACTATCCCAGTGAGCATCTGGACATATGTGCACACAACTTTCATACCAAATTTCAAATATTCCCGTTCTACCGTAATATAGAATGTGGACAATGTTTTTAAAGAATTGTTTAGTGGGTGCCGGAGTAAGTACTCTTAACTTTGACACTCACCACGTGATAGGATATTCTACTATGATGTCATCAAATATGGCCGTCGACTTCATATCAATTGTATCCTACCTGCTCTAGTTTTCTGTCAATTTCTATGAATAAAGGCCAGGGGCCAGTTGCTCAAAGCTCCATTATCTTTTAACGATCCGTTAACTTTAACGGAGAGAAATATTGTTGCTGGAAATTAAAGCCCCCGACCATTCTGTGGTACAATTTTTTCCTACAGATATACGCTAATATTTCTAAAGGAAAAATAACATATTCTATTGTGTTTTCTGTAGTAAATTTACCAAGATATGTTCATTACCAATATATATCACTTAGAATTTAACGTATCGTTAAAATAACTTAGTTTTGAACAACCGACCCCAGAATGAAGCGGTTTCTGCGATCTTATTTGAAAAATATATTTTTTGATAAAATTTGATTAATTTTCAAGAAAACACATTTTTAAGTGACACAATAGAAAAGTTCAAAAAATATAAAATGAAATGGGGTTTAACTTCCTACTGTTCTGCTCCTAAACTGTGCAAATAAAGAAAGGCATGAGGGAAATCTTCCCCTGGCAGCGGTGCTACGGCCTACTCTTATATCGAATTACAATTCACATGGGACCTTTTACGTGCACACCAATGTGTACACGGGACCTCGGTTTTTCTCCCCATCCGAACGACTAGACAATTGTCATTTCCGGTCCTCCGTCCTGCATCACTGACAAGGGGGAAACGACGCCGGAAAATCTGGATGAACTTTCACGGCCAATGCCCCCGAACTCCAAGCTAGCGAGCTTACCGACTTAGCCAGCGAGATCCCCCTATTAAGATACTGATGATGGAACATAAATTATTGTGTATTAAACATGCATTATTCAAGAGCTAAATCTGCCTAGTGCAGGTCTTTATTTGGGCATGAAATGTTTTCTAAAGTATTAATTAGACATTAATTAACTGATCCAGGCCTTAATCAACTTTGGACTTAATCAACTTTGGATGGCATCAGATTGTTCCGATATTAAACAGATTAAAACGTTTCAGTGATAAATCAAATATGGCGGTCCCAGACGCTTCGAGTCTTAGCTTTGATCAACCAGGACCGTGGTTGAAATTATTGCACACGTCGGCCAAATTTCGAATGCCAATATCTTCGCTTGCAATAGAGTAATTTGAATGAAATTTTCAAATTATTCAAATTACATCACCTCCTTTCGAACTATTATAGCAAGAATGGCTAGTTCTTATCTATATCTTGAGTAATGTAACTTTAATAAAGGCAGCTCAAAATCGGAAAAATGATTCTGTCTAATGGACACAGATAACACGCAGGATCAAAGGATGTAGAGTTTTAATTTATTTATTTGTTTTTTTGCATATATATTAAAATTCCAGAATAGTTGAACATGTGTTTCATAGACATTTTAAACGTGTTTTAAAATCAATCACGTATATATTTTAAATTCTGTCTGATATATAGAAAGAGAGAGAGGGGGAGAATGGGACTTAACGTCCACTCGGCACAAAGTATGTAATTTCAGGGCTAACATAATATGGTTAAAAAATATTTCAATAATTCGATTGCGGGTCGGGTTTTTAGCTGTGGGAGGAAACCGAAGAAAACCCACGAGGTTGAACAGGTAACCCTACTCCTTACCACTTACAACCGGGTAATCGAAATCACGCCAACTGACGCAATAAACATCCAACCCCTCTCTGTTATGATGGTTGTAAGCGAATAAATTGGGCTAAAAAAAAACATTCTTTTGCGCGCGCGCATGGACTGTCCCAACACTTATTTTTGGCGATCTGCACCCCTGCTCACAGTACACTAATTGAGCCAAATCAGAACAGAACAATACAATGTATAACCTCATTTCATTTCTTCAACAATTGCAATGAATCCGTGTTCCTGCAGCTACTCTAATAGTATCCCCTATCGGCAATGTAGCAATTTCTCCGTTAATGTAACACATTGTTCTTCTTTATCAACCCAACATTATGGGCATGTACTCTTTTCTGAATCAACATTCCTTTCCGCTGTTAAGATGTGTAAATGGACTAATTTTGGAAGAAATGCTACGTCCGATATGTCGTTGTGACGTCACATCGTCATAGGGACATAACGTAGCAATTTTTTGACTCGCTGATACCGACTTCCTATCTGTACGCAATACATTTATGGTGTCTAAATACAATAGTTTTTTTAGATATTTGCAATTTTTTATCGGCAGCCGCCATATTGGATCTGAACACGCCCCCTGTCCTTATTTGGACTCCGATTTTGGTAAACTTTTTTTTTCTCACTTAGGACATCATAATGAGTCAATAGAAATCAAAAAACCTTTTGTTGCAATTTGTTCTACGTCAAATGATAGTTTGATCAGCCTAAGATTGATAGATAAACTTCAAAAGGTGCAGAATAGTGCTGCCAGACTTAATGACCACATCACTCCGGTTTTATACCATTTACACTGGCTCCCTGTTCGTTTTAGAATCCGTTTAAAATACTTTTATTAACCTATAAATGTCTTGATCACATGGCACCTTCTTATTTGAGCAACTTATTAGAATTTTATATACTCCTAGTCGTACTTTACGGTCATCCTCTGGTGATCTCTTAATTAAAAGACCTGTTCGACTTGTGAGCTATGGCGAACGATCGTTTGCCTTCCAGGGTCCTTATTTGTGGAACAGCTTACCCCTGAGTGTCCGTAATTCATCGCCCAGGTCGACATTTAAATCACGTCTTAAAACGCATCTTTTTAATGAAACATTTCATTAATTTTATTGTATTTACACCAAATATAAATTATATCTGTGATAATTATCTTTTATTTTTAGTCATCACCGTTTGAAATGACTTTTGGAATAGGTCTAGCCTCTTTCTTAGAGGCCCTTGTTACAAATGGCGCTGAAATGCATTATGTTACACGATTCTTGTATCAATTGGTTTTTTGGGGTTTTTTGGGGTTTTTTGGGTTTTTTTGGGGTTTTTTTGTTTGTTTTTGTTTTTATATGGTTGGGGGTTGGGGGTTGGCTAGCAGTTCCCCTCAAACTATAAGGATATGGTGGTGGGGTCCCAAAATACCCCTTGTATACTCACAAGGGTTAAATATTTAATTGAAGAAACAAACAGCACTGAAAAGTTAGGACGGTTCTATATTCTAACAAAATTATACCAGATCGAGAAAGATAGTAACAGCCAATTTAGCTTTAGTGAAAGTAAGTTGGTCGTGTTTGTGATTTGATGGCCGGATTGTTAGCGTATGCGCTCTATATCGTAATGTTTGTCATGGTTGTACGTGGCAATAGGTAGGTTCGCCTGTCCAACCTCGTTGGGTTTATCCGGGTCCTTCAGGTTTCCTCCCACTGCTAACGACCCCTACGTGTAAGCGATTTATTGAAATGAAATTGAACAATCTGTCAGTCCAGAAATGACCTAGTTTGTGTCGAGTGGACGTTACACCCCATTGTTTTTATCTCTCTCACCGAGAAATCACATATTCAATTAATGAGGAAATATGTGATAGATTTAATAAGTTATCAAGATTCGTCAATGAATGATTCGCGCTACAATCGCATAATTGTGGTGATCCATACCTCATATTAAACGTCTGTTTAAGACCCATCTATTTAAAAGAGCGTTTAATTAGCTAATTAGTCTGTGATATATTTCCATGCTCCTTTTTATTATACGCCCACATTGAAATGTGGTCGTATATTGCCGTCGCCCCCGTCAGTCCGTCCGTCCGTCCGTCCGGCGTCCACAATTGCTTGTGGACGCTCTAGAGGCCAAAGTTAATAACCGATTGACTTTAAATTTATACACAGTGTTTAAGGTCATGAGTTGAAGAAGCCTATTGATATTCAGCAATTTCCGATAATTACATTGTTCTTCTTTATCAACCCAACATAATGGGCATGTACTCTTTTCTGTATCAACATTCCTTTCCGCTGTTAAGATGTGTAAATGGACTAATTTTGGAAGAAATTCGACGTCCGATATGTCGTTGTGACGTCACATCGTCGTAGAGACATAACGTAGCAATTTTTTGACTCGCTGATACCGACTTCCTATCTGTACGCAACACATTTATGGTGTCTAAATACAATAGTTTTTGAGATATTTGCAATTTTTTATCGGCAGCCGCCATATTGGATCTGAATACGCCCCCTGTCCTTATTTGGACTCCGATTTTGGTAAACTTTTTTTTCCTTACTTAGGACATCATAATGAGTCAATAAAGTGTTTATTTCAGAATTCGATTTTGTAATCTCTACCCCCCTCCCTCTCTCTCTTATGTCACTCACCCCTCGTACTCCAATGATTCAATGCAATCGCGTTGGGGTGATTTATGTGTTTTCAGCTTCTGTATTTACTTTTTGTAGCTCAACGAGTAGAGCGAGTGAGAAATTGAGTTTAACATCCACTCACACAAACTAGACCAAAATCGCCAATAAAATGGCGTCCAAATATGCGGATTATTATATATTCATTGTAATTTACTTCCGTTAAATATGGATTGTTTTATGTCTTATAGGGTTTTGGGGTTTACTGGGTTCAATTCGGACTCCTAAAACTAACTTTGAATAGCCCAGATGGTATCATATTCCTGAAGCAATGGCCCGAGAAATCCCTCTCTGGCCATTGCTGGAATGGCGTCTGTTTCTTGAACTTGCGGGGGAATGTGTCTATTCTTTCCTTTCAATGAAAAATATCACTTAAGTACAGCAACATGAGAGCCCTTCGTTTATTCTGGGTCTTTCCTAAAACTTTGGACAATGATTTAAGTTATTAAAAACCGTGAAAGTATGTTCGTTTCCAAACAGTATTGTTTGTCACGCAATTAGTTTTACTGCAGTATTCTTCTATACACTGGTTAATTAGTCATAATAAAATCGTGAGCCATGACGTAACGTTATGTAAACATATTTGATCCAATACTGACACTCGTTTTAAATGTAAAGCTTTTGTAGGGCAGCTAGTGATTTGCCAGTAGACGGACCACTGACCAATCACAATTTAAAACAACAATATCAACTCAAAATAGCAGTGTGTAGTGGATTACCTCTAATCAAACGAAACGCTGCGAGGAGTATGAGATGGTATAAATATAACACGGCAATCAAAACATAATCTATAAAGTGTATTTTGTCCACTTGGTCATTGCAAATAAGGCTTTTAGGGTACTGAAATATGGTTTGTATTTGCACCATCTCCACCATATTCCCGATGCAATGGCCCGAGAAATCCCTCTCTGGCCATTACTGGATTGGTGGTCTTATACTTGAGTTTTTGAGGGAATGTGTCTATTCTTCCCGTTCAATCAAACCAATCACTTGAGTACAGCAGCACAATAGTCCTTCGTTTAATCTAGGTCATAAGCTCCATGATAATAGGAAGTACCATTTACATAAAGTGTTTCAAACCATTTTGCGCTAGAGAGAGGGGGTGAGACGGGGTTAAACGCCCACTCGACACAAACTAGGTCATTTCGGGACTAACATATGGTTTAATTTTATTTAAAATAATACGCTTGCGAGTGGGGGTCTTTAGCAGTGGGAGGAAACCAGAGGACGAAGAGAAAACCCACGAGGTTGGACAGGCGACCCTACTTCTTGTCACCAGGTAATTTAAGAAATATGCAAATCACGCATCATTACTTTAAACCATAATCGAATCAGTCTATAACAAATAAAACAATATTTAGTTATTTTCGGGTATGTCACTTAAAGATCACATAAGAATTGTCAAATTTGGCATGTTAAGAGTAAACTTCCTATTGTCACATGTTGTATACAACAGGTTGTTGTAGCTGTCCAAAGTGATCTAAGAAACCGAAGTAATTAATGTTAACTGTCAAGTGAAATATATGATTCTATTTTTACCCTAGATACTTCAAGTAACGTAAATTGTATCAGCTATATGCTCGCTACTACGTTACCATCAGCTCATATTGACAACTACATGTAGTATGAAAATGAGGCCTTTCCCGTATCTCAGTTCTAAGGCAATTTTGGAATCCTGGCCGTCTATTTTTCACCATGATTCTTCTTTGGTCGCTAAAAGGAATCTTTTCTTGCCACATCGAACACAAATTTATAAAAATCCAACACTATTTTAATGTAAAATGACATTCCTAAATTCGGAATATAGGCTGAGCGTTAGTTTAAACATGGCGGCCAAGTTCAAATGAAAGTTGTTTATGTGTTTGTATCGTGCAATTCTACATGAAAATACCTTTGGATTTTTATAAATTTGTGTTGGAGGTGGCAATAAATAATTCCTTTAGCGACCAAAGAAGAATCACGTTCTACATATGCATTACGATGTATTTTGTATGACGTAATTACACAAGCGGCCATGAGTCTCCATGACACTTCGCGAGATAAATTTTCTCGTAGCAGTTGGATTTCATCAAATCATATAATTATGCGGTAAGGCTTCACCTTTATTTCAATTGGAATTGATTTATTATATGTTAAGCTATGTGCAGTACTGTTTTGGGCCAGTTGCGCCAAGCATGTCTGTACGACAAACCACTACTGTCGTCTGAAGTGGGCGGAAGACATCAGTAGTGGAACCATTTCTACTAAGTCCGTTACTCAAAATCCTCCAAAATCTTCGACATCGCAAACACGAATTATTGATGATCGGAAAAAGATGAGCTTGTAATATCCAATATTTAAGATAAAATAATTTTTTTAACATTGGTACACGAATCGTGTACCATAATGCGCTTCAGCCCAAGTTGTATTGAGAGACTCGAGGGACGAGGCTAGTCACATTACACCAAATAACTAGATTCTAGAAATGTGCTCTTGATTGCGATTGCTGGCTTTTTTCGTCGAACATAACTGATTCAAAATTGGAGTAAAAACGGATACCATTGAATGTAAATCAGTTTATATACATTTATATTACAGTAGTAGGCCTATATTCGAATTTCTAGGTCCCAAATGTTAGTGATTTAGCTCCTTTAAATACTAAAAGTGGAGTTAACTCACTGTCGCGCGACGTTCTTTAAAGGGACAATAAGACTGTAGCTGGCTGGACAGGTCCATAAAAAATAGTCTTATTCTAACTACGAGATGTTTAAGTGTCCTATCTATTGTGTAAATTAACCTTTACATCCTATTTACTTGTCCAGGGGGTTCGAAAATGTGTTTAAATCCAAGTTACATTTGAAAGTGTTTACGTAAGGCCTTTCAATATCATGCAGTTGATTTTTTCCACCTTTTTCAATTAGGTGTGTTAAGATGAAATTTATATCATCAATAAATTGAAATATTGTAAAATAGTACAATTTGTTGATCAGAATAAAGTTTGGGACATTTAGGCCTATTCGGTTACAACAAGAGTGGTTATTGGGGCTTTAACTGAGAATGGACCTTTCTAAACCTGTTCGAATAGTCTAAAAAGCATTTCAATTTTAAAAATAAAATAATTGTAATATCTGTCACAAGGGTGGAAATTATGGAGAGGTACAAGAAGGTCTGATTAAGAATGTTTAATATTTAGCAATAGCAGGCCCTTTCGCTTTCACACACACACCTGCCTCTGGACGTTCAAATATAAATTTGAGGGGAGATAACTAATCTTGCAGCCGGATAATTAAAATTTGATTTTGTGAGCGGTAGTTTTGTTTGCTTGTGTGTGTGTGTTGTATTAAGGTTAAATCTACGTTATTCATTCTAATGTCAATGATTTTTTTGGATTAGCTGTAGTAGGGCGGAAAAAATGGCATGTTACGGGCGTTTGGGACTATATAAAGAGCTCGAAAAATTTATCGTTTGACGTCGTCATCATTAATGTCATGCCATACATGATACAATACCGATAGTATGATACCGGCGATAGCCTAATCTAGTAGTAGTACTAGTAGTAGGCTAGTGCGAGAGAGGCCTAGTGACGTCTTTAAAGCTATAGGCCCACCACTTTAGATTAGGCGTACATAATAACTTTGTTTGGGGGGTGTTTAGCAAAAATGAGATAATAATATTTAATATTAATAGGCCTACGTGTAACATAAGTAGTAGGCCTACGAATGACACAGCCACGAGCGACCACCACAATAATTGCGAGCTTTCTAGGTAACATCGGCGGCATGATCCTCCGGAGAAACTTTGGAATCTAGAGTCTCTGAAATTCAATTCCCGGACTGATGGTCAGAAAACACTTATAACATGTTATTAATTAAGAATTTTGTAAGAACGTAGGCCTACAAAGTTGTATGCATCTGTGACAACTTATTTCAGAAAGTTATAATAATTACATCATTTACATGGATCCAGGGTGTGGGGGTGGATGGCCGAATGGTTAGCACGTGCGTGGTGTATTATGAAGCCTGTCATTGAGACAACTGGCGTGGTATCGAGTCCCCAGTTGTACGTGACAAGGAGAAGGCTCGTCCAACCTCGTGGGTTTTCTCCGGTCCCCCCACTGCTAAAAACCCCTACGCGCATATGTTAGTCCCGAAATGACATAGTTTGTGTCGAGTGGATGTTAAACCCCATCTCTCTCTCTCTACATGTATCCATGCGATTTCGTCCAGATCAATCTGGTCTGTCCGGTCACGCCTACACGCTAGAGTCAATAATTAATTTAGAGGAGTTCATGTTTCATTACTGGCTGCATAACAAATTTTAGTAATTTGAGCTTTGAAAACTGGCGCGTATTGTGAACCAATCAACAATGCAACCATATGTATACACAGATATATTCATACAATTAAAATTTGTGGGATTTTCCCTGCTTTTTTGGCATTGTTTATTTACCTCATAATTTTTTTTTTCACTGATGCATAATTTTGAGCCCGACTGCACTAATTTTGAGACCGACTTTTTCCCTACTACACCCTCGGCACCCTCTCATATTTACACCCCTATTTTTTGACATATATCTTTTAAGTAGATTGAGTATTTTGATAAATTATCTAACCTACAGACTACATGTATAAGTATTTGTTATAATTTCTCTATAATTGACATTAATTTAGACACAAGATTGAAGATAGGCCTACACGATATTGAAGTGTGATCGGTAACTAGGGCCTAACTGGTCATCTTGTCGAAAGAATAAGTAGCTAAGTTTGAATACAATAATGTCTATACATATGTACATTGAAGGCCATTAGGGATCACGTGGCTAAGGCTGGAGGTCAGGGATGCAGAACGGAGGGCCTGACAAGGATAACTGTCTAGTCGTTCGGATGGGACGAAAACCGAGGTCCCGTGTACACATTCGCGTACACGTGAAAGATCCATTGACAGTTGTAATTCGATATAAGAGTAGGCCGTAGCGCTGCTGCCTGGGCAAAATTTCCCTCATAGTGACTGTATGGCCATGTTTACGAAGGGGAAATTTGGACGATCATGATGATAGCGTCTGCCATTGGGTCTAACGGCGGGGATTTTTTGTTCTCCACTTGTCACACGGAATTGAATCGACCATAAAACCTCGTGAATTTTCTCCGGGTAACAGGTTCCGTTCCACTTTGAAGTATATTATGGTATGAATCGCGCCAAAATTAATTAAGGACTGTTATTCTCCAATAAATGGGGGGATCACGGTGGCTAAGGCGCTGGTTCGCTAGCCTGGAGGTCGGTTGTTCAATCCCTACATCTCGTTCTCGATTTTCCGGCGTGATTTCCCCTTGTCAGTGATGCAGAAGGAAGGCCTGACAAGTACAGCTTGGAGTGCACGAAAAAGATCCCTTGACAGTTGGAATTCGATATAAGAGTCGGCCGTAGCGCCGCTACCCGGACATAATTTCCCTCATAGCACACTGTATGGCGTATGCCCGTCTTCCATTAGCCAAGGTTAGGTGAATCATAGTAGGACGTTAAACCCCATTTCATTCATTCATTGTCTCTTTTTTTTTTCAGATGTTTCATACAATGACGTACACAATGAGAAAATATTTTCCTTATTTTGTTGTGCTGCTAGTGACCTTTTTCTACGTTGGAGTTAATCTTCTGAATGACAGTATTGGTTCCATTGAGAGTCGCCATGCTTTTCCAAAATCCGCCGTTCCACGACAAGAACAGAAACCCGTGAAAACTGTGTTACAAACAACAGCTGCTGCTACGCAACAAATATGGAACCGACCGGAAAACAATCCATCGTTTTTTACACCCCGCAAATCGGTTGTTAACCCACTGAACTTTAACGTCGTCATTTCCGGTGATGCCGATTGCGTCAAGGACCCGCCATTTTTGACAGTTTTAGTACTGAGTATGCACTCAAGTGGCGAATATAGAGACGCCATCCGGAACACCTGGGGTAGTTTGGCAAGAAATAACTCGTGGCCAGGGTTGAATATCACAGAAAAAATTAAACTCGTATTTTTGTTCGGAACTGCTCGAAGTTCAACGCTAAATGAAGAGCTGAAAGCTGAGGCTAAACGAACTCGGGATATTGTTATGTTTGATTTTTTAGAGTCATATTTTAATTTAACCTATAAGGTCCTGACTGGCTTTAAATGGGTGCAAAACTTCTGCCCAGAAACTAAATTTGTTATGAAATGTGACGAAGATACGTTTGTGAATATCCCCAAAGTAGTTGAAAGACTTCGTTCAAAAGAATGGAATACTAAAATTGCTGGACCATATTTCACGAACGAAATAACGAATCGTGCTGGTAAGTACAACGTTGCCGTTTCCGCTTACCCGTTTAGAATATACCCACCGCACGTTAAAGGAAATATATATTTCATGCCGACAGATATAGCCAGGAAAATCCTCAATGCGAGTTATTATATGCCGTACGTGAATATGGAAGATGCTTATATAACCGGTATTCTGGCCAAGTCTGTTGGGGGTATTAACCATATAGGACTAACCGGAAATGATTATTCGCCAGCTCGTGCTTTTAAGGGCTGTTCATTTATTGGAAAAGTTGCCTCACAGAATATTCTACCCACAGACGCTCGAGACATTTGGCTGAAAATGAACAGTAAAACCGACTGTAAATAGAGAGATCAATGGCGTCATTCTCTCACCTATGGAGTGTGTGTGTGACTTTTAGGTTCTCAACAAAGCTCAAAACCGATTCCAAAAGTTCATAAACTTAATGAAATCACAAAAACGTGTCATTTCTTCATTGCATTGGGTCTATGATCTGATTTTGACAAATGATAGTACATGCCTTTACGTCACGTTAAAGACGAAGTATTACTCAGACATCAATGGTGGGGGGCAGTGTTCTAGAGTGCCGTGCTTCGACCTCTAGCTGGCCGGTCACCTCTGGCTTGCGGCTGTGATTTAGAGCCCTGGTGTGAGCGTATGTAGATAGGGGCGCCTTCTGAACCTACGAGCACTCCGGTTTCCTCCCACTGCTAAAGAAACACCCCTACGCGCAAGCGAATTATTGAAATAAAATTCAACCATATGTTAGTCCCAAAATGATCTAGTTGTGTTGAGTGGACGTTAAACCCCTCTCTCTCTCTCTGTCTCTCTGTCTCTCTCTCAGACATAATCAAATTATGCTAATATGTAGCTGTGAATACGTTGTCGGAATTAAAGGACGGGGCTGACGTGTTTACATGCTGTATAGGTTAGAACTGGTTAAACACCGCTGTCTTTATCAGGCCCTCCGTCCTGCACCACCGATAAGGAAAAACCACGTCGATTGACCAATAAAGATTATGTACATAATATAGTTTTATAAACGAAGTTAAATTGTTATTTCTGATCCATGTGGCGCAGCTTTATAGGAATGCACTCACGTGTCTGCATTGATATATCGGTATAAGTATCCGTAACTATGGCAGCACATAAGTAAGTAGGCCTATATGGAAGACGAAACAGCTCTTTATTAAGTATTCTTTATCATTTCTGAACAAGAATTAGGCCTAGATTTTGTTTCCTTGCGGTCGCGTTTGCTGCAAATTGCGTTATGTAATACAGGTGGACAGAGATAGCATTAACTTTTTAAAAGAAAAACTGGTGGTTAGAATTAAATGTATTAATAGTACTTCCGGAATAAACTATACCGTGTCGTTTAAAATAACAAAAAGGCCTACCGGTAGTAGCCAAGATTAATCAAAACTATTTTGAAGGCATACCGGTAGTAGCCAAAATTAATCAAAACTATATTCTCACTTTCTCTTATCTCAGAATATATTTAAGCAGTTCTATCACATTATGTAACATAATTTATTTAAACAGTTCTATCACAGAGCTGCTTACATACATTCCAAATATAATTTATTTGAAAATATTATAATTATAGATCTTTGCTACGGCTTATAAAACATTTTGATTGTCATGAGATAAAAGGAAGTGATAAAATAGAAAAACTTGGTGCGTTACCTAGTTTTGATTGTTTAGGCTACTGCCGGTATACTTATTTAGATTTTAATAAAATTTTAATAAATTCAATTCAAACTACCAGTAGGCCTATTTGTTGAAATAATTGTCCTTTTATTAGGGTGTGTTATCATTGCTTTGATCAGTGCTTGTTTTTATATGTCTATATTTATGGATTCCTTTTACTGTATATAAATACTTGCTGTTTTACATGTTATCATTTGCTTGATAAAGACGAAAGTATCATCGTCGAAACGTTGCATGTAAATAAACCAGTAATTGTTACCCATAAATAGTGTTATTGTGTTAATGTTCAACTACTAAATGCCACTTACAGAGGTTCTAATTAAAGGTGATATTCTTGTAGCTATGTGTAAGGATTCGATGATTTGTTGGGGTATGGGGGTCGAAAGCTTTTTTTTATACGCCCACATTTTCATGTGGACGTATTATGTCGTCGCCCCTGTCCGTCTGTCCGTCCGGACGTCCGTCCGTCCACAATTGTTTGTGGACTCTCTACAGGTCACAATTCTTACCCGATTTTGACGAAACTTGAAATATAGGTTTATCTCCCAAAGATCTCGGCTGCTTTCGATATTGGCATGTATCGGATCAAAACTTCATGGATTATGGCCCCTGATTGTACGAAAAATCATGTTTTTAGCTTGTGGACCCTATAGACAGAGGTCACAATTTTGAACCGATTTTGATGAAACTTTACATTCCTGTTTATAACCCTAAGATCTTGGTTCCTTTCGATATTTGCGCCTATCGGAACGTAATTTCCTGAATTATTGCCCCTGATTGTCCGAAAAATCACCTATTTTAGCTTGTGGTACCTCTGGAGGTCACAATTATTATCCGATTTAAAAAAACGTTCAAATATATCACCGTTATACCCTAAGGAAGGTCGAGTTCAAATTTCGGAAAAATCGGGTCAAAATTACCATACAAAATGGCCGCCGTTCGTTCGCGAATACTGTTAAAAAATGGTATATCAAGGTTGTGGACCCTGTAGAGGTCACAATTTTAATTCAATTTTGATGAAACTTGAAATGCATGGTTATAACCCATAGATCTTGGTTCCTTTCGATATTTGCGCATATCGGATCGTAACTTCCTGAATTATGGCCCTGATTATACGCAAAATCGACGTTGTTTAGCTTGTGGTCCCTCTGGAGGTCACAATTATTATCTGATTTAAAAAATCGTTTAATTGTATCACCGTTACTTCCTAAAGAAGGTGAAGTTTGAATTTCGGAAAACTGGACCAAAATTGCCATACAAAATGGCCGCCGATCGTACGCGAATACTGTTTAAAATGGTATATCAATGTTGTGGACCCTGTAGAGGTCACAATTTTAATTTGATTTTGATGAAACTTGAAATGCATGGATATAACCCAAAGATCTTGGTTCCTTTCGATATTTGCGCATATCGGATTGTAACTTCCTGAATTATGGCCCCTGATTATTTGCAAAATCGCCTTTTGACGAAACTTGAAATGCGTGGATATTACCCAAAGATCTTGGGTCCTTTTGATATTTGCGCATATCGGATTGTAACTTCCTGAATTAATGCCCCTGATTATACGCAAAATCCCCTTTGTTTAGCTTGTGGTCTCTCTGGAGGTCACAATTATTATCCGATTTAAAGAATCGTTTGATTATATCACCGTTACAAGCTAAGGAAGGTTGAGTTCAAATTTCGGGAAAATAGGACCAAAATTACAATACAAAATGGCTGCTGTCTGTACGCGAATACTGTTCACAATTTTAATTTCGATTTTGATGAAACTTAAATTGCGTGTTTATAACCTAAATATCTTGATACTTTTCGATATTTGCGCATATCAAATTGTAACTTAATGAATTATGGCCTTTAATTGTAGGAAAAATCACTTTCGGTTTTGCTTGTTCTCTATCCATCTCTCGAAAATGTGGGCGTATCCTGCCTGGCAGCCGCTGGTTTAAAAAAAAATATGTGTAATAGATTACAAAAGACAACCCAAAACGTTGCGGCCTTAACGGGACTGTCCCGATAGAACAGAGCCTCAAAAATAAAGGTCCGAGTACGTATGAAATTTAAACGCCAAAATATAGAAGACTGGTGTATATATACTCTGACTCACAATTTCAGCTCAAAATATTGAGTCGTTTGGACGTGAGCGTTAAAAGAGCTTATCCGGACACGTAACCCTTTTAAGATTTCGGGTCATTTCTTTCGTTGGGTGACCCGATAATCGATTCCCGTCCCTTTAGAGGTCTACACGGTGAATGGTCAATGTGCTGTACTTGATAACAAAAGGTAAATTTCACCGACACATTATTTTTATAAAATAAAACTCTGGTTTTAACGAATCACCGCATAATACAGTTTGGGACACCGGGCTCAATTTCAAGATGAAAACTGTGGGTTTAAGTTGTTTGAAAACGTATCACATTATATTGAGTTAGTTGCTCGGACCTAAGATAGGGGTCTTAATGGATTTTAACACAAAATGAAAGAGTTTTATTTGCAAAAACATTATCGGGATTGACCCTTTCATTTTTTAAGATTATTTCTTTGGGGTATTATATATATTTATTTATATCTTTATTTGTCTTTACTTCGAATGATCATACTTGTTTCCTCGACATAACATGGGAGGTAACTCCGTTATTTTGATACCCCAATTTGGAGTTAGCTCCCTTTATATAACCATTGCATTTTCGCGAAAAATGACAATTACTGTGAGTTTTTAAGTCATTGATTACTCATGAACTAAGTTGTGAAGGCGAAGTAATTGACAAGTAGGAATAAATTTCAAAATACGCCAGTTTCTAGGTATTAACACAGAAATTAACATAGATCTAGATAATGCTTCTAAAGACATTTACATGCTGACTGCTTTGTACAATATAAATGTTTTCTTTTTGTTTATGAATTAAATCAAGTTGTTAGCTAAATTACCTATACATATATTTACTTTAAAGCCAAGATTTTATCGTGTAAGTTCTAGGCAATAAAGGGCACATGCCTCTCTATGATGGAGCTATATCACAACAGAATCTCTCGATCTGTGTTTGTAATCGTGTTGGTCAGCGTGTCACCTGTATTTATTTGTCCAGTTGGTCAATAAAAGAGTTAATAAAGAGCCGATGGGGTGTTTGCTTTAACCATGTAATATAGAATTAAACAAATAAAGACATGGGCTGATGAATGTATGGTGAATAATACAACAAACTCAGTGTAAGGTTTTATTGTTCGACATTAGAAGAGATTAAAGAACAGGGGAGCGTATTGTATTAGATTTGTTTGAAAACGATGTGGAGTACTAAAGACGTGTTTAAACCAAAAGGGAAGATTGTGTCGTATAAAATGTGATCAACCCAACCGTATATAGGGGTAAATGAATGGAATGGAATTTTAACGTTCCACTGGTGTGCAGGGAGGGTGGGGGTGGGGATTTCGTCCGGATACATACCGATTGTAAAGGGATCTTTTACGGGCACAACAACGGGTACATCGGACCTTTGTGTTCGTACCATCAACCACTTACAAGGGGAAGGCACGCTTGGACACCGGGGTCAAACCTCGGATCCCCTGGTTCTTGAGCTACCGCCCTAAAGGATGATGATTGACCCCAATATTGTCCGTAATTACTCACTGAGCCATCCTGGTCCTAATGGGCTAAACACTCCACACTGGTGCTATTTTCACAAAATCACAAAAAGCTGTTTGGACTCTTACTTTCGCCACAGATCTGTTCACTAAACTTTGAGTGGGGTGGAAAGGGGTGGATGGTAGATGATGGTGATTTTTTGTTTCAGCCCGAATATGTTATACCCACACTTCCAATTTGTAAACGGGAACTTCTAATTTACCATTTTCAGATGGTAAATATATAACGTGATGTGTCTGTGTTCAATACCAAATTAGTCTGATTCGGAAGGCGAAGAGGCTTGCTCAGATAGTAACGTTTGCGCAAATATATTTCATCCTAAACGGCAAGCTCTCGGCGTATTTCAAAGCATTTATAATGACGTCGTCAGACACCCATTTTTATCAAGCTATTTAAACGTAGAATCAAATCAGCGGTAGATGGGCCATGAGAATCGTGTTGAATCTGGGTCGTATTTCGTGGGGATGGAGCTTAAGGATAACATTTATTGAACAATTATTAGGCGGACTATTGGTTACCTAAAAAGGCCTCCGTGTCGCCTTTAAAAGCGACCAATTGGTTTAATCTGTGGTTTGTATTACCCCAACAGTTCTCCTCTAAGTGGAATGTTGACGGATCGGATATCGTTCTAATTGATTCGACACTTACATTTAGTGTAGTTTAATAACTCGAGTAAACATGCCGTCAACCAATAGGAATATATAATGAGAGTTAAGCCCCTTGTTCAGGCCTCCACTGAAGGAGGTAGAATTATTACTCTACACGTTTCATCTTTATCTGATATCACTTAAAGAAAGTTGTTGGAGGCCAAGAGGCGACATTCTCGTGTTCAAATATAAATTCATGAATGTTTTAAGACGAGCTCGACAAGTAGGGAGAATAAGAATATCGGGTGACAGACAAATGAAATTAAATTCTGACCTGTCGGGCATTGATATGAATAGAATCCATTCAAATTCTTAATAGTAAGCCTAGGCCTAATTATTTATGTTAATTTACTTTAAGGGGTATTTTTTCCCGTTAATTTTAATTATATATACATAAACGAATAGACTATTTAATCAAGTTTAAATATTTTCAAAGCCTACACGTTAAGTGAAATAAAAGTATTTTTTGATGTCACTGACCTCACCAGAATTAGAGTTATTGTTTGCTGGAAAGAGTAAATTCATGACTAAAAACTATCTCGGAACACAAGATTAATTAAGTTGGCATGTTCACTTAACGATCACAGTTTCATCGGCATATTTAAAGGGACAATACCAGTCTTGCTGGCTTGACAGTTCCAGAAAAAAAATCTTTATTCTGACTACTAGTTAAGTGTCCTACCTTTTGTATAAATTATCCATTACATCGCATTTTACTTGTTCAGAGGGTTCGAAAATATGTTTAACTCCAAGTTGCATTTGAAAGTGTTTACGTAAAGCTTTTGAAACCATGTTGTTACCATGTAGTTGAATTTTTCCAATTTTTTAAATTCGGTATGTTTAGATGAATTTTGTATTATCCATTAATTGGAATATTGTAAAATAGCACAATTTGTTGACCAGAATAATGAGTGGGGCATATTATTCAGTTACAACAAGAGTGGAATTGGGCCTTTGAGGATCTAACGGATCATTTTATTTTCTTACTGTTAAAAATATGCCGGTTATTTTCGCTTTTTAGAATTACGACGAGATGATACCCCGTATTTTCACGATTTTTCAGTTTTATTATATTCAATTGGTACTTTGAATGCTTTGGCCACTTATTTTTGTCTTCTGGGCTGATTGTGCAATCCCTTTCTGTCCTCTGATTCGTATTTTAAACAGTTTCCACCGAGATGTCTATTTTCAGTCCATTTTTCAGGAGGATATTGACTTGGCACTGTGAAGATAGGCTTCCTGATTCACGTTTAGTGCCGCGTACGCCATGGGATATGAGGGAAATTGTGTTCGGACAGCGGCAAAACGATCTACTCTATATCGTTTTTTTTTCACACCAGAGCCTAGTCCTGCACCACTGACAAGGTGGAACCACGCCGGAAAAACCCGATGAACTTTCTCGGCAAACGTCTAATCCACTGAGCCACCGTGGTTCTCGTGTACACATTGGCTTGGACGCCAAAGAAACCTTGACCCTAGTCAATAGACATCGAAGAAGAATACAGGCGGAAACGCTGCTAGGTGCACATAGAAGATCCCTTGACACTTGGAATTCCAATTAAGAGTAGGCCATGGCATATTTTCCCTCCTAGCACACTGTATGGTGTTTGTCGATCTTCATTAGCCCAATTCGGAGCAGAACAGCAGGACGTTAACCCCCATTTCATTGTTGTGTCATTTCTATTCGTTTTTTCTAGAACTTTAAGTTAATCTAAAAATCAGAACTAAATAAACAAGCGAAACGAAATAAAGATCACAGTTTAATTATACAATAAAGAGACCAACAATACTACCACAGAGAGACAAGTATGCACAGATATAATAAAGTAAGCTTTGTAAATAGTGTAAGAGTCTGCGTCAATAGAAGTGACGAGCGCCTATAAAACTAGGTAATCCATAATCCGTAAAGGATTAATTTGAACAAGACAGTTATAATCCAATGTCTTTTAGATATGAATATTAAATTACTAATCTTTCAACCCCGTTTCTTTAGATCTTCTAATGGCTGGGCAAATAAACCCTCGAGATTTTGGAGACGTTTAATGAGTCGATGAATTGTGAAAAAGGAAACTGAGAAGTATATTATATGGATCTCAAGTTGTGTGTTGACTATACACGGGAGTTTTTATCAAGAGTTTGGTTTCTTTAGAATAGCTTTGGACATATATCTTAGGCCTAGCTCATCAATAAACATAGACGCGAGCTTGTCAGCGCCCATAATACGTCCACCAGCAACGAAGTCGTCTGTGTTTGCTTTCTGTAATATTAATGACCACGAGTAACTTTTAACACATCTAAATGTTTTCAGAATTCCACGGAAAGATGTCTAAAAAGTTAAACCATACCAAATTTGTTTGAAACTTGCCATGCGATGACCCGTTAATTTACGAGCAACATATTTCTTATTTCGTTGGTGCAGAACTGTAGAATGTTTAACCGGTCATTTCTGTGTTTAATTTTGATAGCGGTGCAATCCGACAAAATAGTTCACAGGGTTTCATAAATGTGAACTTAAAATGGGCAAAATTCCGCATTTCCACAGGGTTGCTCCACTAAACAGCGTCTTACAAACTTAGCCACTTTATCCCCCCACAAGCATTCGTAAGTTGTAGTTTAAAAGTGGGATAATCCTTGATTCTCTTACGGTTCTTCCTCGTGACACCAAATATCCAAATAACTCCTGGATAATTATTTGAAAATATCGTGTTCCTAAGAAATTATGGACGGATAGCTAGTCGGGCGACGAACAAGGGTGGGGATAATATACGTGCAAGAGGGCACCATGAGATTCCGTTTTGAGAGATGTCATTTAAGTTTCCATCAAATCTCTTTTCATTTTACTCAGTGCTTCATCATAGAAATGTCAAATAATGTCGAACCTGGAAAAGGCTATGAACCATGATGCATGGTCGAGTAATCTATGATCATCGTTTTATTCGGATCTCTTTGGGTTTTATTTACATCTTGATAGTCTTCATCTACATCTTCATTATGTGGCGATTTTCCCGCGTGGTTTTCCCTTGTCAGTGGTTTAGAACTGAAGGCCTGACAAGGATAGCTGTTTAGTCGTTCGGATGGTACAAAAACCCAAGGACCCGTGTATACATTGACGTGCATGTAAAACAAATTCCTTGGAAGTTGGAAATAGATGTAAGAGTAGGCCATAGTGCCGCTGATCGGGTAAAATTATCCCTCATAGCACACTGTATGGCGTATGTCCGCCTTCATTGACCCAGTAGGAGCCGGACAGTAGGACGTTAAACCCCATTTCATTTCATAGTGTGACGAATCTTGGAATGTTGATTGGACCAGTAATAAAATAAGCAAAGTCGGAATTGAAACAACCTAAATCTAAATTAGATGTTACTTTATTCAGACACGCATCCTTAGAGATCATAGCATATACAAGAGCAATTCTTCGGTTCAGTTGGAAAAATTATTACAAGCTTTTCCTTGCCATAGTGAGTAAGGCTTTGCTTCACTAACTTGAGGGAAATTAGAAGATTACTAAGCAGAGCAGGGATAGACGCCACTTTCAGCACGGGACCCACAATTAAACAATTATTAAAGGCTAACGGGAAGAACCCCCCATCAAACCCCCCACTACCAACAGGATGTATATACAAACTGACCTGCACGTGTGACAGTCTGTACATAGGTGAAACGAAGAGGCCGTTAAGCATCAGAATCAAAGAACATCAATCGCTATCTAAAGACAACCAATCCGCAGTCGTAGAACACTTACGAAACAACAAGAGACACAGAATCCAATGGTCAGAAGTTGAAGTACTGAACTCCAACCAGCATGTGAAGAAGACAAGAAAAATCATGGAGAGCATTTAGATCAGACGACATAAACCAGCCCTTAACAGAGATGTAGGAGTCTACTTCCCCACGCATACGATAGAATCATTTTTCAATAGAATATGTCATCAGGATTGTTGTTGTTGTTAGATTCTCAATATAATGTCATTTAATTTAATATCATGTATAACGGGTTAGCCCCTTATTACTTATACAATATTATTCATTTTTTATTTATTTTAAAACAAGCATGTGTATTAGCCCATATTTTTAACCATTATCTAATTATTTATATAAACATAATAACTAGTGCTCACATACTGCCTTACATCTTTTATTATATATTCACATATAAATGTTATCTAAACATAGTAAAGTTCACCCCATTGTTTGTACAATATAGTTTGCATTATTTAACCTATACTATCACTAATTAACTCTTTATCCCAGTTCTTTGATATGTAATAAATATGGCTTTGTTCACCTTAACTTCGTAGGGCTTCACACCATCGCTTTGATCAGTGCTTGTTATATATACTCTCTATAATTATGGCTTCTTATTACTGTATATAAATACCTCATGTTTTACTATATGTTATCACTTGCTTGATAAAGACGAGAGTATCATCGTCGAAACGTTGCATGTTAATAAACCAGTAATTGTTAATCCATAAATAGTGTTATTGTGTTACTGTTCAATTACTAAATGCCACTCAAAGAAGTTGAGGGTTTCTGGTTCGATTCCGATGATAGTCGATAACGTACATTGTTAGTTGTGCTGCACAGGACAGGGGGTCTGACGGAGAACAAAGCAAGATCCCTTGAACATATGCCCCAGCGCAAGCCCCAGCCCAAGCCTAGCCCAAGCCCAGCCCAGCCCAAGCCCAATCCATGGGGTATTTCCATCTTCATAAGTCTGGTTTCATTTTGTAGGCACAATACAAATCAAGTTTGGAATAAATCCTGCAAACTTAATATGTGCTGTAGAAAGACACAATACAAAAAATCAAGTTGTAAACAAAACCTGCACACAAGGAACATATGAACACTGACATTCATTTAGCATCATTTTTTATGCATTTATACATATATACAAAATACAATACAATATATATATATAATGATTATATAAACAATAATAAACAAATTGTAATAAAACTAGATTTAGCACTTTAGTTAACGAATGAATATTTATACGTGTGTGTTTGTTAAACTTTATAACATTATTCACTGGCCAAAGAACGTTAACAAGATTAACATTCAAGCTCTATTTTACATTTTGTAACTAACCAGGGCCCTGTTTCACGAAATTTTAACTAAGATAAAATCCCAATTTAAGTAATTTGATTGGATAATATTAAATTGGTTATATAGTGCTTAGCCAATTAAATTGTAGTATCTACTAAAATTTGGATTGTATCTTTAGTTAAGATTTCGTGAATCGGGTCCCTGTAGTGTTTCAAGTTATATCAATAAATATTGGTGCTTTTACAATACATAGATACAACACCAGTGTCAAACTCACCCTAGATATAAAAGATTAATAGAATTATTATTAAACAGTCAAGTGTCACAGTGGTGTGCTTAGTCTATAACTTCTTCTATCTTTCTACTTTCAAATCTTGTGCACAGCAATGTTTACATACATGTAGATTTAGCACATTAAAGACACATTATGTAAGAGCTCAATCTTCCTATTTAATTGCTGGCTTCGAATCCTACATAACTTATTATTTAAACATTCAGGATTTGAACACCCGCGAGATTTTAAAATTTAACGATAAAATGGAGAATCGGGACTTAGTTTCGGTTGTCCAGTACTGGTGCTACGATAATAAACGATTTACGCTACATCTTCGACCAGTCATAACTTCGTGCAGAACAAAGACGCGTAATTTGACATAAATTTTTAATATAATCTATTATTGACAAAAACGACCAGCTCTTTATCTGAATCTTACATAATGCATCTTTAAAGAAAAGAAAGTGATCATATAATTACGTACAAAGTGGAATAATATACATGTATTAATTAGCCTAATAATTGACTCTTTTGAAAATGGCCGACCAATACAAAAAACCGCCCATGAAACCAATATCCCAAAATTGCTATCCGACGTAGCAATGGATATCGAACTGCTAATATTAATACCATTGATTTATTGGAATATGTTCTTATTCTTGTCGCTATTGCAAAGGATAGTTGCTGTGTGAAACAGTATCTAACCTAATTGACTTAACAAGCCATTCACAGTAGCGGATTATCAGTGAGGCTGATGAGGCTGCAGCCTCGGGCCCAAAAATTTTGTAAAAATGCATCGACAATAAATGTTAGGGGATGGGGTTTAGGCCTAACGGAAATCAACAAAGGCCTTGACCCGAAATTAATTAGGCCCACGCCATTTTAAATAGGCCCTCCAGCAACTGCCGCTCCATGCCTTGGTGGAGCTTCATCCGCCACTGGCCATTCATACATTACATTTATATATCATGTGATCTTGTGTATAATTCAGGTTAAAATTCAACAAATAATGTTCATATATTGCACATAGTTTTAAAAGAGCATTATAAGACATAGTATTCACAGTGTCTTGGATATGATTATCTAATTACTTTGAACATCATTTGCTTTATGGTAAACTTGTGGTAACGGTAATAGAGGAGGTACCATTGGATAAAAAAAAGTTCAGTTCACCCTTCCGACAGATCCAACGATAAACGCCCAGCATTTATCACATCACGAGAAACTTTGATAAGAGTTATCTTCCTTGTCACACCAGCAACATTTTACTAAAGTAATCTTTTCAGCACTGAATTGCTATAATCTTAATCATTTACAACTGGAAGCTACGTGTTGGTTTTTAAGGACAAATTGTTCAAGACACATCGATTTCTTCATCAGAGTCGTCTTCTGAATGATGTAATTCATCAAGTGTGTCTAAATGTTCGAGGCATTCTGGACTGTTCGGTACGGGGCTGTTGATCGGTGAACAATATCTTTCGTTAGAAATCCCAGCCTCGTGTTCGTCAACGTCATCAATTATGAGGTTATCATCTCTGACGTCACTTAAATCAGGGTTAGGATTGTTCTTATTCGGTAAAGTGGAGTCACGTGACCCACCAGATGATAACAGTTCACGTTCTTTAGAATTTCTCCATTTCATTCTTCGATTCTGGAACCAGATTTTTACCTGGAAATGAAATGTATTTATATGTTACTATTCAAGAACTATTTATAACATCGTTTCACGTGGCCAGTTAGCAGTCCTGGCGACATGGGGTACCCTTACAGCACGCCGGCGACAGTAGTCGAAAGTTCAGTTATTTAAAGGCTTAGATATATACCACGATTTCATTTATTAAAGGGGCGTTATGGAAGATTATGCCTAGTCTCGATCATCATTACTAACGTCGGTACGATAAAAACATAGTCTCGATTACCCATTTTTGGATTAAATCATCATTGTCACATACCATGACATCGAGAGTTGAATAAGGTTTTTTCATGTTAACAAAAATTAATGTCTAATTCATAGTTTATATAAAATTTCAGGCCCAAATAGACAGATTTAGTCCTTGCATGATATATGTTTAACTTCAGAGGATAATTTATGATGAATATTATTCAAATTCATGATTTAAAGCGAATAGAAAAACATAGATTAAAGATTCATTATGTAAGATTTAGATAAAGAGCTGATCGTTATTGCTATACTAGTTCAAAAATAGATAATGTAAAATGGACATAATGCAAATTTCATTCAATTCTGAACGAAGTTATCACTGTTTGAAGTTTTGACATGATATGACATAGCTTGTTTATTACCGATGGTCTTGTTGACTATTGACTTATCAAGTGAACAAAGGTCTTAATAATAGTTTATATAATATTTCCAGTTCAAAAAAAGACCTACAATACGCAGATTAAGCTATTGCATATCGCATCATTAAAATATTTTCCAATCACAAACGCTCATGAGAAACACATTTTATCCCCATAATTCACACTATAAGCATTTAATCAATGAATGAATTGATGTCATTAAGATCAGCATTGGTTCATGGAAAACTGCGAAATTTAATTATTTCAATATTGATATTAGAACCCGACACTTTACGATCTATACAAATAATGTTTTAAACGCGTTAAATGTAATTTTCGAGACCAATTATAAAAACGCCTTTACAGAGAAATCATGTCAATCGGCTAGATCAATTTATATATATTTCACAAGTCGAACTTTTTTAATGTCAAAACTCTTGTTTTTATGTAATTAAGCACATCCTTTATGACGAATAGAATGGTATGTACAAACAATAATGCAGTTATAATAACTGGTGTTGGCGAACGGCATATTTTGATTTGTTGTCTTCACAACACTAGGATCTGGACTAGTTGTTATATATCAGGCGTTCTAATGTAAGGGATTAGCCAATGAAACAGCCTGTTACAGTTAGTTCTTGATTAATCAATGTCTTGACCAAAATCCGCTCGTATGAACCCTGTCACGACCTCCCAGTACAACTGGTCAGAGCATCATGAAGTGTTGGCCATCGAAAGTATAGAGAGAAAAAAACGAAACGAAACATAGATCTGTGTTTTAATCAAATCGAGTTCTTTATAAAAAAAAAGTATTTTCAAACCATTCTTATAGCAGTATCTATGAACTATTAGTCGTGTATTGATCGATGTCAAAGTTATTATACCTATCTAAATTTAATTCAATTCATAATATCTATTTGGTTGTGTATTAAAAGAAATGGCTATTTCTAACCATCATTCTGACATTTAAAGGGACAACAACACTCTTGATGTCTTGACAGCTTCAGAAAATAAATAATAGCCTTATTCTAAATACTAGATGTTTAAGTGTCCTACCTGTTGTGTAAAATACCCATTACATCCTATTTTACTTGTTCAGAGGTTTCGAAAATATGTTTAAATCCAAGTCACATTTGAAAATGTTTACGTAAGGCTTTTTAAATCATACAGTTGAATTTTTCCAATTTCTTAAATTAGGTGTGTTAAGATGAAATTAGTATCGCCAATTAATTGGAATATTGCAAAATATAAATTGTTGACCAGAATGAAGATTGGGACATATTATTCAGTTACAACAAGAGTGTTACTTTCCATTCAAGACATTGATAATCTATGAACATATTGGTCATATTATATCAATCGAGACAACCAATCCAAATTCTAATTATACATAGCCTTTTATCTGAGATTTTGATTGTGTTTTTTTTTAAACTTAAGAGAGCTTTTATGAAAATATTACATGTATATCAATCGAGACAACGATACCATTCTAATTTTTAATATAATACATAGGCTATTATCTGAGTTTTTGTTTGTGTTTTTTAAACTTAAAAGAGTTTTTATGAAAATAGTTCTAATTTATATTTTATGAAACCAAAGGCCATAAATCAAAAGGTTGTGAAATTAATTACATATAAATAATAGTTTAATTCGCAGGTATGGGAGTAAGTTCCTAACCTGTGATAATTATCAGCGATACTAAAGCAACCTGTTGCCCTATTTGTATAGCAACTTATTTAATAGCATATAAAAATATCGACAATAAAATACTTTAGAGTGTATTCATATTCATCATACACTTGGTTGATTTTTCAAAATACAAATCATTAGCATAGGCTAAATCCCAGATTGACCAATATAAACAATTTATTAAGTTAAAAGGATCAGTAATTTGGTCTTGTATGGAACATAAAGTTTTACAATGGCTGATGATGTAGTCTATCGATGGTCACCGATGTTTAATATATGGTAATATAATAAATATTGACAGGTATTTTACTTTGTGTTTTTGGTTAATTTCAAGTAATAAATTGTAGTCTATATAAACACCTGTGTGTTATAGTATTTTAATTTATAATAAATATATATAATTACTTTTATTTATTTTAAGATATACCTTTGAAGGAAGCTGGGGTTTATTGTGTCACGGTCGACAAGGGCATAAAGACCTTAATCATCGTAGGTTTTTTTTATGGCTAATATTATTTTCCTTATAATATAATATGATTATGAAAAATTGTAGTGTTGTATTATTCGCTATATGATCCTACGTTCATGCCTGATTTAACTATAATCAACTGTCGATGGCATCGGATACTCAAGATTTTAACTAGATTAGAACAGTTCCCCATTAAAAAATTTAATTTGAAACTGGGAAAGCTAGTCCAAGTTTCGAATGTACCAGTTCCCTGGTTTTCACTATGCACACATCTTGTCAAAACTACAAACAGTGATAACTTGGCTTAAAATGAGGTAATTGGAATGAAATTTTCAATATTTCCATTTTACATTATCTATTTTTGAGCCATTACAGCAAGAATGATCAGTTCTTT
Organism: Patella pellucida; assembly: GCA_917208275.1. NCBI lineage: Eukaryota > Metazoa > Mollusca > Gastropoda > Patellidae > Patella > Patella pellucida. Next base: position 19,172,219 of record OU795041.1, read on the forward strand.
ACCTAAATCTTACATCATGTATCGTTCAGATAATTATGTTGTTCTAGACCAGAAATATATTTTAAACGGTAATTGTAATCTATTTTCCAACATTAGCTTTAGATTGGTGCTTTCGATTGCCAGACATGGATCTTGAATTAATGGAAATAAGGTACACAGGCTGCAGTGTAAAATGATTGATATGCCAAAATATAAATTTAGTTTTTGTTCAGGTAAAAGATATCTTATATACACACAGATGTCGCCATCAAAGTCATCATATCAGATGCCGCCATGATTATCCTTGTATAAGGCGTTTAATTCACTCAATAATCAGCATGGTATCTAAACAAAATAAATCACCCTTTGTCACACGGAATTTATGATATATTTATGAATAAATTTCCCATAAGTATCATTTTCTACTGAATTCGATTAAATACGCTCAATTATTCACATTTATTCGATTAAGAGATTATCTAGTTTTAACTATTATATAGAGAACTTCCAACTCTTTATTCTAATCTCCCATACCGTATCTTTAAATAAAAAACCCAAAACAAATTCAATAGCTAAATTTCCGGTTCAGAGTTGTTCAATTTCAGCAAATTCCCTTTACATTATCTAGTTTTTATATAGAGAACTTCTAACTCTTTATTCTAATCTCCCATACTGTATCTTTGAAAAAACAAAACAAACTCGAGTGTATACCTGTGAGTCTTTTAAACCTAGTTTTGAGGCGAGTTTCTTCCTGTCTGGTTTACTGATGTATTTCTGTTTCTGAAACATTTTTTCTAAACCTTTTCTTTGAGCGTCTGAGAATACAGCACGTCTTAACATCCCTCGTCTTGGTTTGCCTCGCATGTTACTGAGAAACGTGAAGGCGTTAGGCATTGGTAAAAACGAACCTGTAAAATATAGAAAAATACATGTTTAAAGTTCCAATTTCCAATTTTCAAGCTATTTTTTTAAAATGTAATAAAATAAAGCCTTAAAATAGATGGTATCCAAAAACAGTCACTAATGCCACCTGAGAAATTGACAAAAATATCATTTTCAAATTCAAATTCATTTCCTGTGTCACTGATTTTAAGGGTGGGAAAAACTGACCGTGGTCATATAATACGAAGAGCATTCAAATACAAAATTCCTTAAATACAAAGTTACAAATTGGTGTAATAATACGTGCAAAAAAAACTGACATATCCATGACAAACTATCAGCATCAGGTATCGGAGTACGCATAATCTGCTTTCCTCTCGACACGGACAACTACCAATCGGGACAAAAGCCGCTCGTATGACCTCTGAAGCGACCTTTAACTATACAATTGGTTAGATCTTCATGTAGTACAAGCTATCGAAAGTATAAAAAACGAAACGAAATATAGATCTATATTTTTATCGGATTGAAATTGACTGTCAATTAATGTGTTAAACAAAGATGTTGTTTTACAGAGTTTGCATTTTAGTAAGGGATTTGACACAACGGTTAGAGAGTAGGATTTGTGACCCAACGGTTGCAGGTTCGAGACCCGAATTGTGCGCCGAGTTCTTGTGTCCTTGAATAAGACACTTCATCCCTGTATTCCAGTCTACCCAGCTGTAAATGGGTACCGGTAGGATGGCGTATGTATTACACACAAAATTGTTGCGCTCCTTGAAGCAGCATATGTTGTGGGCTCTTTCTAAGATTTAAAAATAGTTCATTTGTAAAGGGAGATAATCAGGCTTTACCTGTATCCGAGAGACCGGGAAAGTAATTGTGTCGCGCTTTCAGCATAAACTTAGTTTGTGTATATAGCGCATTATAAGTACTCGCATTATTATTATTATCACATTATTATTAGAATTATTTGAACATAATTCAAAATTGATTACATTTTTTTTGGGTAACCGTGACAAAACCTCTTTAAGAAAACATACAATTTTTCATGTTTTTTAAACAATCATTATAGAATCTACTATCATTCAAAAACGTATCATTACGTTTTTCTCTTTATTTGTATTTTGAGCCTGACAACAGCTGACTGAGATAAGAATATAATGTCAATATTATAACACTGATATTTGATGCCAATAGAACTTATTATGTTAAAGGGACATTATAGAGAATGAAATTATTCCTAACCGTCAGGTCGGACGCGACAAAGAGTAGGTGAATACGCTGTTATAGAGAAGACAACACGTAGCGTTTCTCTTGGCCTTTCGGCGATAATGCTATAAAAATGCTAATAGAAATAAATAATTAGGATATATTGCTTAAAGGGACAATAACACTCTTGCTGGCTTGACAAGTCCAGAAAAAATAGTCTTATTCTTACTACTGGAAGTTTAAGTGTCCTACCTGTTGTGTAAATTATCCATTACATCCTATTTTACTTGTCCACAGTTTTCGAAAATATGTTTAAATCTAAGTTGCATTTGAAAGTGTTTACGTAAAGCTTTTCAAACCATGTTGTTACCATGTACTTGAATTTTTCTATTTTTTTAAATTCGGTGTGTTAAGATGAAATTTGTATCATCAATTAATTGGAATATTGTAAAATAGTACAATTTGTTGACCAGAATAATGATTGGGACATATTATTCAGTTACAACAAGAGTGGTATTGGGGCTTTAAACTAAATAATCAGGATATTACGTACAAAATGGCCGTTCAATATCTAAATGCCATTAAAACACTTTCTACTTTAACCGACTTTAAACCCTATTTCTTTCTGTATATTGTAAATTCGATTATCTATCTCTCTTAAGATTGGGTTTTTTTTTTAATCTTTTCTATTTTTTTATATAAAATTTATTCTGATAATGTACAGATCAGATAATGTTTTTGAATTATAAAAATTGGCTTAGATAATGTTACTGTTAGAACTTATAAGAGGCACTTATAGGGATTAAAATATCATTTCTTGGCTATATTATAATCTCTTCAAGTGCCTGTGGTTACAATGGACTTTGTTTTATAATGAAATTTAGTTTGAAATGAATATATTTTTAACATGACTAGTATTGAAAATGAATTTTATTTTGAAATCTATTTAAAATGAACTTTTTTTCATAATCAATTTAAAATGAATTTTAAAAAATGTTGTCCTGCAATTAAGTTTGCTTTTACAAAGGGCGTGGGGGGGGGGGGGTATTTTGAAGTGCGTTAGCTCTATTTATTGCTACCTTTAATTAGACAAAAATAGTTCCAAAAACTCATATTATTGATGTTATATAAATGTATGTAAAAAGATTGATAGTCAAAGTTTGGAAAAAATATTGTAATTTCTAATCAATTATGTTGCGTGAAATACGTAAACAGTTCAATTGAACGGCAGTCGTTTACAAATTTGTTCCTTACAAAATGCACCCGAAACCAAAGGGTACTGATTATTAAAAGTTACATGTGTCTTAAATATTGGATATTAAGATCCTATAGTTTCTCGGCAAGCTAACAGCATCAATATTGATTAAAATTGATTAATATTGAATTATAATATTATTACTAGTGTTTAATTTCGAATATTATGGATAAAATTGAGTTAGAGACTTAGCTCCTTTAACTGATACTGCAGTGTGTAAACAATTGTTCGTACTTGGTCTTATTTTATTTTAATATCCCGATAGACCTCTATACGAGGGAGTGTAAATTAGCTAGCACCAAGAGTATCAACAGATCAGTTATCACCTTTATTAATTCACCTTTGTCTATCGAACTGACCACAGGTTGAAATTCAAATTCAAAGGAGGTGGGAGATCATTTGTGTAAACATTGGTAACACTTTGTATTTCGTATTATAATCGCGATTGTAAATGGATATCGTTAGCGTGAAAACATTGATCACACCTTTCGCTTCGGAAATATGAAACGCTTGTTTTTTCACAGGTTGATACAGGCATGCGAATAACATGCACACTCGAACACCCGTTACCAGAACGTCAAATACTGCACATGTGCAATTAATCGCAACCAAATAAATAGATGAAATGAAATGTGATTTAGCGTCATGCAGAGTGCTATGTATGTATGCAGGTCAGAATTCTATGGAATAAAATTAATACTTGTAATACTAAGAAACGTTTAGACTATAGTCTTCTCTTGTCATTATCAAGAAATGTCATATCAAGAAATGTCATTATCAAGCAATGTCATTATCAAGAAATGTCATATCAAGAAATGTCATTATTAAAGCAATGTCATTATCAAGAAATATCATTTAAAGAAATGTCATTATTAAAGCAATGCCATTATCAAGAAATATCATATCAAGAAATGTCATTATCAAGAAATGTTATTATCAAGTAATGATAAAACGTGAATTAAAAAATATATATATGTACACAACAATACTTGGTTAATGCTGACCACCCAGAGACACCCTGTCGGCATCCCTGCATCGCATTAAGAAAGTAATATTGTTACACCTTGTACATATTTCTCCTCTTTTCTTTGATTTTGATCAATGGGTTTTACTACCACTACTAAATGCAGTTGAAACAATTTGCCAGAGTGCTATGGGGGAATTTTTGGGTCTACTCGTCACCGAATTGCAAATATCCAGGGATATTTTACGTGCACGCCAGCAATCGCCCTGGGGGACCTCTGGTTTTGTCTAGAGGCTTCCTGCACAACTAACAAGGAAGTCCATCCTGCAAAATCCAGAGACACGTTGTCGGCCAAAACCGGATTCAAACCCAGTATTGTTTCACTGCCATGCTCACCAGGTCACCACGGCTCCCAACACAAAATAATTCAAGCTTAAGATACTGCATTCTGTCTTGGTTACAATCCATGTTCAACTGCAGTATATTATACTTTGGGCGCGCCACCGTCTAGAATATATTTGTGCACCAATCTGATTAAAACACCGATCCTATTTCGTTTCGTTTTTATGGTTCAAAATTTAGTTTTACTTGTCTTTGTTACTCTAGGATCTGGAAGAGTTGTTATCACTGGCCTGTTTTTGGTGAGGTGAGGGATAAGCTATAAATACGGCGAGTTTTAGGCCCTTTGATGAACGTAACGGTGGGTCATAGGGTCAAAGGCCGCTCGATTGTTCCATGACGTGAACTCCTAGTATAACTTGCCAGGTCTTCACGTGGTGTAGGCCATCGGAAGTATAAAAAAGCGTCCGATTTTTTTATGCACAAACCATATCACAGTAAATAAAAGAAACCCTTATTCCTGAATTCAGATAATCTAGCCTAGTAATTGAACCTAATTATGCGAAATATTTATAAATCTTTTCTGCAGAAGGTAGCACTATAACCATAAACAAAGACACCACAACACGGTGAACCACTCCTCCGTATTTATTATTAATTATGAGAGTGAGAAATCTACGTTCCCACAAGTATTAGGTTATTTCATGAGTTAAAATAAAACTAGATCTAACACATAAACTAGTCATGTCTTTGTAACTGGTAACCTGGATCAGTACATAAACTGGTTGTGAAGTGTTAAAATTCTACTCTAGGTGACGGATTAGAATATGTGGTTCAATTTTATTTCAATAAATCGCTTGCGTGTAGGGGTATTTAGTATGTAGGAAACCGGAGGACCCGGTGCAAATCTCGAGGTTGGACAGACGATCTTACTCCTTGTCAAGTACATCCTGAGAATCGAAACCACGCGAGTTGCCTCAATGACAGACCTTATTATACAGCGCGCATGTGCTAACCATTCGCGCATGTGCTAACCATTCGGCCATAAAAAGAGGAGCAGCTACAAAATTATTATTATTTTGATGACTCTTAGTCTCGATCGTTCGAGCACAAACCTCCGCCCCGACTATAATACTACAAAAAAATCTGGACAAAATAATATTGATTGTCTATAAGTATAAGGTGTCACCGGCTAAATGAAGTTTTCGCACGTCTAAAGATTGGGTGAATGGAAAAGAGAGAGAGAGAAATGGGGTTTAACGTCCACTCAACACAACTAGATCATTTCGGGACTAACATACGGTTTAATTTTATTTCAATAATTCGCTTGCACGTAGGGGGATTTAGCAGTGGGAGGAAACCCACGAGGTTGAGAAGGCGCCCCTATCTCCATGCCACATACGCTCACACCAGGTCTCGAAACCACAGCCGCAAGCTAGACGTGGCCGGCCAGAGGTCGAATCGCGGCACTCTAGACCTCTAGGCCATCCCAATCCCCCCCCCCCCCCCGTGTGTGGAAAAACGATCTACTAAGGCAGAATAAGAGATATAGCGATGGTTATTTTTTGTATTACCATGTACATAATTTATCCAATATATGTAATTTGATTTAACCTAACGCAGTTTAAACCCCGAGCGTGGCAAATAAACTAACTAAATGCAAGAAATTAATAACGTGCACTGGGGACAATTTACATATATGTAATTACATACACACCAGCTGTGACGTGTCGTTCTCTCGATGTATTCATACGCACGAGACTAACACTTAATTTATCGTTGATGGTGCGTTAATAAGCCGCGGGTAAAATATACAAAACTTTGGATTGATTTTCTCCCGACTTGTCATTCAATATATACATAGCACTATGATTTGTATTATTTAAAGGTCGTCCAGTGAATAAAAGAAGTCAAATAAAAGAAAAATAATTCTATTTATCTCGGTAATGAGATGTAAGTTAATATATAGAACATATTAATAAAAATGATAAATTACCCCTAATTAGAATAACAATAAGAGAAATATTAGTTTCAGTTAAAAATCTGTTTATTGGCTATTGTTGTAATATTATGTCTGTCTACCAGCGTTGTTCAATAATTTTGTTCTCTACTTTTGAAAACCAGACACTGTCAATGGCCTTTTGTGAATAAATAGGGGGTTGGGTGACTGAATGGTTAGCGTGCGCGCGCTGTATCATAAAGCCGGTCATTGACTCAAAAGGCGTGGTTTCGAATCCACGGTTGTACGTGACAAGGAGTAGGGCTGCCTGTCTAACCTCGTTGATTTTCTTCAATTTCCTCTCACTGCTAAAGACCCCCACGCGCAAGCGAATTTTTAAAATAAAATTAAACCATATCTTAGTCCCGAAACGACCTACTCTCTCTCTCTCTCTCTCTCTTTCTCTCTTACGTGAATACTCCCGGTTTTAGTGTAATTTGGCCATTGACTAATAGCCTTTTTTATGAGTCCACAAATAACGTAGGTAGTAATACCTAAAGGCTGATATTTATAGAATCAGTTAAATCAAATGAAAATGGGGTTTAACTTCCTACTTTTCCCCACTCAGTTGGCTAATGAAGCCTTGCTTACGTCACTTTGTGTTATTTCGCGAAAATTTCGTCTCATCCAAAAGGCAGGAATCAGATTCGGTCAAGGTGCTAGTTGTACCATCTTCTAATCGCTGGATTTCTACAGACACAGAAATACTTGAGAAAACACAGGCCACAGAGTCTGGGGTCAAAATTAGTAAAGCTTGAATATGAAAACGAACCCGGAGTCGGAATCGTTTCCATCCAACACACGCGTGAACGTATATCTCAATTCTTGTATATTAAAACTAGAAGCGGTCGCTTCCGTAATCGGATGGATGTGTATTACCGTAAAACAAGAAAACGTCATTAAGTTTAGCTCCCGTCAGGCGAATCACGCCTAGCCCATAGTTCGTCAAGGTCAGAGCTACACAGCGCTAACCCTACAACAGCACCATGAGTTGCACTGCGCCTAAGCGGGGTTAATTACCAGTATACAGTATTTTTTTATCCAGATATTAAATTCATTGATCTATTTTTATGGTGGTTCAATCAACTTTCTCCTGACTAATGTATAGATAATGACTGTTAACTTAGACATCATTAAGTGATTTCAAATTGCTTACATTTTTATTAAATATATACTAACAATACAATAGAAAACTCATACAAAAGTTATAAGGTATTATCAAAGGTTTACAACATAAGCTGTATATACGATAGTAATTTTCGCACCCTGTTACCAATCAATACGCATTTATCCAAATATCTTTCTTCCATTCTAATTAAATTGGTTGCTAGTTACATTTAAACTACAAAATAACAGAGCAACAAAAGCCTGCTTTAAGTGCAAACTGCAATCAATTTGTGGGTTAAGGCCCAAATACCACATCATAATTGGTCGTTGTGTTGTAGTGGGCGTTGTGCTTTTTCCTTGAAAAAGTGGTATGAGTGTATATCACATGCGCGGCATTATAAGAATGTTCACCACTGGCATGAAGAATTTGATCACGTGATCAACAATTTCAGCGCCAATAGAATCTAAGTTTTAAGTGCCAATAAATTGTTCTATATATTAGGAAAGAAAATCGCCATCCCATGTGGCCTTTGTAACCCCCCGGATACATTCACTTGATTTGTTAAATGCGTGTGTTGTTTAAAATGTCTGTGTAGATGTATTTTGTGTGTATTGTACGTGGGTTTGTCTTGTGTAATTGTTTGTGTGTGGTGCGGTTCTCCTACTATGTATTTTCTGTGTCTTGTACGTGGGTTTGTCTTGTGTAATTGTTTGTGTGTGGTGCGGTCCTCCTACACTTACTACTACTAGAAGCCTCGAATACAATATGAATACGTTACTACTTTAAGGCGTGCGCTAAATTCTGACCTTAAAGGGGCATTATTCAAGAGCTAAATTTTATACAAATTATTAATAAGACATTTATTGAAGATATCATGCAGGTCTTCTTTAAGCTTTAAATGTATTAATTGAACATTAATCAATATGGCAAGACCATAATCAACTCCGTCATCTGACGGGTCCAATTTTCAACGGATTTAAATCCGATCTGCGGTTCAACGGCCGTTGGTGATTTACAGTAACATTGGATAAACTAGACTTTGTTTATTGCCATATCGACGATAACAGTGACAATCGAGGCTACAGTGTAATCAAAATGACGATTTCTAGGCTCAGAGTGATGTAATTTGATTCATTTTCAGCGTACTCCCATTACATTATCTATTTTTTAAAACTATAATAGCGAGAACTGTCGACTCTTTATCTAATCTTCCATAATACAGCTTTAACTTGCCATCGGATCCTTAAGATTTTCAACAGATTAAAATACGATTTGCTGTTAAGAAAATAATTTAAAAATGGATACTCGAGACTATGTTTATCATCATAACAACGGTATAGCAATGAGAATCGCGACTACATTGTTCTATATATACTGTTATCTAAATCTAACATAATATATGTTTAAGGTGTTATGTTCTAGAATAAAAGTAGCCTATTACTCATGTGGTATAGTATACTGGTTTTAAATTCCAATGTGATTGGAAAAATAAAAAAAACAACAAATAATACAGATTGAAAATGCACAACAGCAACGCCAACATATCAATATTAGTAATCATATTTGACTTATACATAACATAAATATTGTTTGCACATTACAGTCTAACATAAATTTTAATTGATACTACGTCATTAAGTTTATATTAATTTACCCAGATGTTTCCCGTGACTTGATTGGGTCAATAGGACACTTCATATATCTAAATAAATTTTATACTGAACCGCAAGATATTTGTTTAAAGAAAAATGAAAATTAACCGAAACGATGGTGATAATTGTGGACTATTATACTGTCCCCTTGGCCTTCTCAACCTCGTGGGTTTCCTCCCACTGGTAAAGAACCCTACGCACGAGCGAAGTATTGAAATAAAATTAAAAAAACATATGTTATCCCGAAATGACCTAGTTGTGTTGAGTGGACGTTAAACCCCATATCCCCCCTCCCTCTCTCCCTCTCTCGCTCTCTCTCTCTCTCTCTCTCTCCGTCCCCTTGATTATAATTCAAAGCATAGAATTGAAAAAAAAGTCCATAAACTCTAAAAATGTACCAACACAATGGTTATAACCGTGAGATAAAATAATTTCCTCTTGCCTGTAATTCTATGGTTAGGATTGAAAAACGGGAGGATAAGTTGTCACTTGAGAATTTATGGCTGCAGTTGTAGATCATTTAACTAGTAAATCACTGTTTGAACAACATGTGTGGTCACTGGGTGGTCAATAGTCACTGGCCACTCGTCAATGGTCACTCTACCGTAATATAATTATGCCTTTTAGGAAGCTGCATTTAGGTCTAAACAGTTATTATTTTTTTTAACAGTGTCTGTAACAGTGTGTGTGTGAAATAGCTTTATTAAAAATTCTCGTCAATCGAAGTGATACCTGTGATAAATTAATGCTACTACTCCTTATATAATTGGCGTTTTTTTAGGGGCGGGATCTTTCTCCCATCTTTTATATTGTCAGAGTTTCATTCCCCAATCAACCTCACAGAATATTGTAATTGTTACTGCTGTAACTATGCTTCTGTATCTGAAGCGATACATTGGTAACTGGTAGCTGTGTTTGCATTCGACGAATTGAGTGAATTATTCACAAAAGCTAATCTTGTTTACTTCTTTAAAATACCAATGTAAATTCAGATTCTTTTTACCAAAAAATTTCCTTGTACGTTCGTATTTGAGCTATCACCATGATTAGCATTGATATGAACTAGACGATGATATATATAAATACTGGAGCTGGACCCATGTTAACGACCACTCCGATTTTCAACTCATATTTCAAGTAAAGTGACGACTGAAGTTTTAACAGTGTTCTGTATTCTACTCTTAACCCATTAAGAACAAAATCAGCTATTATAGACAAATACGATTTTAATTCACGCCCCTCACAACAATAAAACTGGTTAGTACCTCCAATAAAGTCGTGACAACGTGTACGTTTATCATTTGATAGTGTCATAACCTTATGACCCCATTGGGTCTCGGGGTTATCGGACATACCATAAGCTGTGGTTGTTAATAATGAATAACATGGTTTGGGCCATTTTTTAAAAAAGCGTCAATAGAAACTTATATAACAGAATTCCGTTTATTGGTAAAGCGTGTAAATTAAGGGGACATAACTCTAGTGACCAGCCGACAGTCTTTGACACCAAGAACCACATAGTCTTGAAAGTACGGAGGGCCTGGGTCAGTTGTCCACATTTGACGAAACTGGGTAATCAAACCACATAAAAAACCGGCTACACATGGGCAATGAAACTTGTTGTTAGCTTAAGTCAAGAAAGAGTTGTATCCCTTCCCGAATTAAATCACACACAATGCATTATTATAAATAAACATGAATCGTGACGGCGAATTAGGATGAATGAAAACAATAAATGTGATCCTTGAAGAAAGAAATTTTACAATAAAAAAAAAAATGGATATTGTTGGATATTGAACAGGCAATGCAAGTAGATTTTTCTGAAATGGCAGTTCTTTTTAAAATTAATTTCATGGGCGTCGACATCTTGTTTTATGGCAATTACTTTCCTTGTTACGCTCTTTGACTGAGAAAAGTAGATTTTGTAAAGGACCGGATAATCTAGCCAATGGCCTAGTTTTTCTCGAATGTTGACAATCCATCCACTGAATGATAGAGACGTTCGTTGGATAGTCCTTGTGAATTTGCTAAATGAGGCTATTCGTGTGAGTAGGGGGTCCCCTGGCTAAGAGGGTCAGAAGCTTGCTCGCTAGCCTGGGGGTCGGGTGTTCGATCCCTGCATTGGCCAAGAAAGTTCATCCAGGGGTGGTTTCCCCTTGTCCCAATGTCTAGTCGTTCGGACGAGACGAAAACCGGGGTCCCGTGTACACATTGGCTACATGTAAAAGATCCCTTGGTAGTTGGAATTCGATATAAGAGTAGGCCGTGGCGCCGCTGTCCGGGCAACATTTACCTCATAGTACACTGTATGGCGTATGCCCGTCATCATTAGCCCAGTTTAGGGGCCAATTGCATTTCATGTGAGTATTCTCGTTAAATGAAAAACAATTGTGAACAAGTCCATAGTAGGCTAATGGCTAGATATATTCCATCAATACATTTCAGAAACATAATCTACTTACCCGATAAATATGGTGGTCTAAGCATGCTGTTAAAATGTGCATCGTAAATGGAACCATGACGTGGAAGATTACATGAATTACACGGAAAACCACCGTGTAGGGAATAACCACACGCTTTATTACACGCGGTGGAGAAAGTGGGAAGACTCGGTGATGATATTGTATATATGCCGCTACTCCCAACTACTGGTGACCCTGAAATATATTCAACAAATTCTAAATATATGCAGTAAAACACAATTTGAATTTGATTTACATTTAATTATGCAGCGTAGTCACCTAAACTGTCGATACTTTTGGGTTATAAAAATGGCCGCTTCCATTAGATTTCAAAAGTCCACCTGATTTACTATATAGTCAACTTCGTTATTATGTAGTCTCGTTAGGCCAATAATACGAGTTTACGGTTCGATTGTAATATCATATGTATCGGTCAATTAAGCAGTTAAGTAATTGTAACGTATGTTGAGGGAATAATTAATTGACTCCTTTGTGTGCACTCCCTCCCGTGTACACATTGGAATGCACGTAAAAGATCCCTTGACAGTAATTGGAATTCGATATAAGAGTAGACCGTAGTGCCGCTGTCCAGTCAAAATTTCTCTCATAGCACAATGTATGGCGTATACCCGTCTTCATTAGCCCCGTTCGGAGCAGAACAGTAGGGGTCAAACTCCATTTCATTTCATTTGGTGTGCACGTCTTCGTAGTCCGAAACTTTTTAATCGAGACTGGTGGAATTGATGAACCAAATCTTTAACTAAATTATGTCATTTGAGAATTAAAAACAGATTAACCATCTAATAAAACCATAGATTCTATTTTGTTTTACTTATTGCATGGCTCAAATGAAGTTGTAGCATGAATTGGGCACCTTCCGTTGTTCTTTTCGTTGAATAAGCAGATTGTTTTCCCTCTTGTAGATTGGGTGGAGCTTAACCGTGCAAAAACTAGACATGTTCAATGTTATTGCACACTTTTTTTGGTTTACACTAGTTTTAGTAGAAATCATATAGAGAAGTAGGGTGGGTTTTCTGTGCAGTAACAAAAAGCGTGTTGTGCAGTAGTCAATGTTACAAGTCATTTATAGCACACTTCATTCATTAACAGTGCTAACTCACGAAAGCAGTGCTATCAATATAACTAAATAGTTGCGACCAACAAAAAGTTGGAAACAACTAAAAAACGATATGTTTCTCTGTAGCGGGGTCGGGACAACGGTCCACCATATTACAGGACATACATGTAATTGGTGTTAGACATAATTACATATGTGATAGAAGTACATACAAAATATAATTTTAACACAGATTGCTGTGGTAGATGTGTAACGAAGATTAATTGTAGAAACGGGAAGTGACGCAAAAAATGGAAAAAACAAGTTTTATATCCTTTTATATAGTTCTATCATGACTGACGCCAATATATTCCTTTAAATTCGAAATTTATTTTAAATTCACAAAAATTAATTAGGAGGTTTAAATTTGACATAAATAAACTGAGACAAAAATCATTCAAGGACAACGGTTCAAGTCTGACTCGAAAAATCAATCCATTGTAGACAACAAAAACGACGTTGCTGAATTTGGACGTTTTCAGATTATTGACAAATTCAGCTAAAAAATTAATGTTTAACAAATGATATTTTTTTGTAAAAATGTAATAACAGTCACTTACAACATATGACACTTACAGCCGTATCGAGCGATTTAATATGAACAAAAAGAAAACCACTAAATTAAACGAAACTGCCAATATTATGATGTTAAAACGTGTTACAAGTGTAAAAAAAAAATATCCCGCCATAGAAAACGAGCACGCAACTCATAAAATCAAATTTCTGTATAAAAACTAATAATTCTAGATGAAATAAATAAAACATATTTTAGAAACTGATCAATGATCTACCGCTTAGGGGTTGTGAGTTATATTACATTTCTTGTTATACTAACGATTCATTATAAGAACTTCAATTAAAATTCATATCAAAAATTCATTTCGATTATGATAAATTATTTGATAACGCGGTAACACATGTTCTGGTGTTAACATATCATCCAGTTTATTATTGACGATGTTAAAAAATCAATTAAATAAATCAAAATTAAACACGATTTATACACTTTTAAACAGGCTGATAAAAATTAGTCATGCATGTGTGGTTCATTTGAGTACCCATGGACGTGTACGTTAAAGAACCCCTAGGCGTTCAAAGTCGACGAAGAATAGGCAAAAACACCGTTATCCCGGCAAAATTATTCCCTTTGAAATTTAAAATGCTATATGACCGAAATACAATGACAATATACCCCATTTCAATTAAGGGTACCCTTTCCCCCCTTTTTGTGAAATACAAACTGCTTTCAAATAAACACCAATGAGTCTTAATATTTAAAAACCATGGCTAATGGGTCATTTTATGGATTAATAATTTTCCAATTAGGTTTTGAAACCAATCATATGTTAATAGAAGGAATCTTGTGACAATAATAAATCTATATTTATAAATCGTCATTCTTTAATTTTGTATTTCCATTTTTTGACAATAGAGAAATTCTTAAGAAAACTCGCTGAGTATTAATGACTATAATAGACAAAGATAAATTTGTATTTCGTCAATACGTACAACACAGTTAATACATCATTATAAATAGTATATTATTCAATAAATATTGAAGACCTAAAGACTAAAACCTCGTTTCCTCCCACTGCTAAAGACCCATACGCGCAAGCAAATAATTGAAATTAAATTAAACCATACGTTAGTCCCGAAATGACCTAGTCTGTGTCGAGTGGACGTTAAACCCTATTTCTCTCTCTCTCCCCTAAAGACTAAATCAATTTGCACTGTAATTTTTTTTTTATAAACTAATACATGTACATGCATATTTAAACAACTAAAAACTTAATTTTTTCTTTATCATAAATTGTCAGAGGGCATTAAATAAAGAGAATTGTACTATAACTATATTGAATAATAAAAACTTTTGAAGTCTTCGACTATGTCATCGCTCAGAACTATACGTCATATGCACGTGCGGCGTTTGAGTTTTGAGTTTCCAAATGGTTGACAGCTCTCTGGTTGACAAATAGAAACAACCTTGTTACATGAGTTTTTAAAAGCTTAATGGAAATCTTAAGTTGATAATCGTGCATTTCTCCACCATGTATTAAAGTTTAAGATCGAGACAGAAATAAAATGCGGTTCCTTTATAAGAAATGGTATATCCGTAGCCCATCCATCACAAATTAACATCCCCCCCCCCGCAAAAAACCCCAAAAAATACCCCATCAACCCCAATAGATTTTTGAAAATTTGTAATTACGGACTTTAAAATACCCCCCCCCCCCCAAGAAAAAACCCGAAAAAACCCGCATCAACCCCAATAGATTTTTTGGAAATTTGTAATAACAGATTTAATAATAAAGAGATAATAATAAATGCAATCTTACCAGAATTTGATGACGTTTTAGGTGATTCTTTTCCTAGAATTGCACTAACTCCAAATTTAAGAAACGGTGCTGGACTAGAATTTGATGCTGGAGGACTGTCTCTTTCATGGTGTATTGGGTTCGGAGCCAATCCGTGGGGAGGCCGAGTTAGGAATCCTGATGTCCGTTCTCGCAGTAAATTTTCCACTAGAAATGAAGCAGACCCGGTCACCGAGGGGGCCTGCTGCAGCAGAGGTGTTCTGAATAAACTTTGGTATATAGGAGATGGCGCAATAATATTTGGAAACATTTTCAACAAGTTATTATTGACAGTCATGTATGCCGTTTTAAAAAAAACGAAGTCAAAATTTTCTTTGAAAATTAAAAAAATCTAAATTCGTATCATATAAAAACTCATAAAATTAATGAACGTTTTTAATATGCCTGTCACTTCATAACTAAACGTGCACGCGCAAAAATATACCATGTGTGACAGCGCGAGCAACGGATGTTTATATGTCGGAGATTTGATATAATGGCCCATTCTGATTGGACGATATCAATAAATTATTGTCGCATTAGTAGAAGCAATCTATTCAATGATTCGCTGAATCGCAGTTAGTGATTGGATCAGAATAATAGAGGCGAGGTGATTTGCGAGTCGTTACACGAACAAGCCCTCTCCTAGACATCCAAATATCTTCTTATAGCCCCAAATAAGAAACTAAACGAGGGAATTATAGAATGTTTTCTTTCATACCGAGTGCTATGAAAGTTGTTTAAAAGTTAATATTGCCTTCATGCATATATTATTAACATTATTATCAACTACTGCTTAACAATGGTAGAAGCAGGCTTCCAAGACGCATACCATTCTTACATATTTTTCCCCAAACATCAAAGTAGATATTCTTTTAACATCCAACTCCATTGTACTTTTTTTTCTCACGCATTAAAATTTTGAATTTTTAGGTAAAAGCTTTTAAGTTTTCCGACACGGTTTTGATCACCCATTTTTAAAGAACATTAGTATGTTAATAATTAACAAATTGCAACTGATATTTAAATGACTGTAACACCAATGGTGGTGTACACTCATACGTTATTATATTGTAAAAGTACAATAATTTTTGTCTTTTCTTATATTTTGAATTCATATTTCTTTACCCAACCTACCCAGCCTACCCGCATCCTCGACACTTTAAAATTCCAAATCTCAAAACAAAAACATGTGAATAGTTTTCAAACTTTTATCTATTATCCGTAGAAATATCAAAAGCTTTTAAATTAATGTTCACAGTTTTTGGTCATTTATGAAAAATAGTAGGTATGTTATCTATTACACTGCGAATATCATATAATATACAATCGATGTGAATTTCGTCATTGAAGAATCCATTTCTTGTAAAATTTTAAAAATAAATTGGTATAGAGAAATACAAACGACTAAATCCACCTGTGATATTGAAAATTTAACCTAAATCTTAATTTCTTAAAAATGAAATGAAATGGGGTTTAACGAACAGGCACCGAGTTCACAAAGCAATGTCAGACTTAAATTAAGAATATAGTTAACTGTCAATCACTGTTTATGAGAAATGTTTTTGATCCATAAACAGAAAACTTTGCCCATAGTTCCTTATTAATGTATTTGAAACACTAAAACAACAGAAGTTTTGCAAGCTTCTATATTTTAGTAAAAATAAGGCGGATTAATGAAGACGGGCATACGCCATACAGTTTGCTATGAGGGAATTTTTCCCAGGATAGGGGCGATGCTAGCTACCCTTATATCGATTTGCAACTGCCAAGGGATATTTTACTTGCACCCCGATGTGTACACGGATCCTTGTTTTTTCGTCCTAACCGAACGACTAGATTGTTGTCTTTGTCCGACACTCCGCATCTACTGACAAGGGGAAACCTTGTCGGAAAATCACGATAAAATTTCTCGGCCAACACAGGGAGCGAACCCAGGCTTACGAGCCAGCATCTTACTCACTTATCCAACGTGGCCCCTTAATTATTGAAATAGCATGCTTCTGAAATTATGGTTTAATACGTTAACATAATTGTACATAAGAGGTCAGGTTGTTAAAAGAATTATTGGGATCGTCGCGGGGCATGTTTTATGGGAAGGGGAGGGATTGGGAGACGAAAAGGCGGGAGACTGCCAAGCGATTTGTATCTCAGTTAGGACAGTTTTTAGCTAATATTAATGGGGGGGGGGGTTAAGAATTAGGACAAAGTTTTCACAATTACTTTAATCGTTCACGTTCACGCAACCAGTGGTTCATTGCAAATAAAATGCCTGGTTGTTGTTACAATTTTATCACATCATAATTCTAGTCTCGAAATGACCTAGTTTGTGTCGAGTGGACGTTAAACCCCATTTCTCTCTCTTTTGTCAAATTAAAGTAGGCATAACTTTCGTAACTTTAACATTTTAGAATAATATATTTAAACATTTCACAGTTTTATATAAACTCTCAATGCGGAAAAACTGGGGAAAGAAATGTGGAACTCAACTCAAATCTCTATTTTCTGGAGCTGCCAAGCCAGCAAAAGTGTTACTGTCCCTTTGAGGCAATATTAAATTTTGTCGGCGGACTTTTCTTTATTTACTAACATTTTAGAATAACATATTTAAACCTTTCAAAGTTTTGTATAAACTCTCAATGCGGAAATACTGGGGAAAGAAATGTGGAACTTGACTCAAATGTCTGACATCGATGGAGTTATTTAACAATGGGCATACTAGTGAAATGATATGCCGTGTATTGAAAAAAGACGGAACTAGCAAAATCTGTTAGCCAACACTTAAAAGCACAATAAACTAGATAATTCACATGCATCCAAAAATATAAATTTTAACGCAATGTAATTAGCATTCAAGAAAGGTGACTGGATTGTACTCAGACTTATTAATACTATTTGTCTAAGACATATGAAGATGGCGTTGGGAATTGAGAAGATAAATCAATATCATCATTAATTTGTTCGATCTGAATAATTTTTGGACCGGCTTTTGAAAAGTAAACGTACTTTTGAATATGTATGGTTTTCAAATTAATTTCTTTAAGTGATATTTATTGAACAGTAACACACTAATCCTATTTATGGAATAATAATTATGGTATATGCAACGTTTCGACGATGTTACTCTCATTTTTAATCCAGCATTTGCATTTGATCGTTCGCTTGATAAAGATGAGAGTATCATCGTCGAAACATTGCATGTTAATAAACCAGTATAATGGTTTTCCATAAATAGCGTTGGTGTATTTCAACTTTATGTTTATCATTTATTCTGGTAGCTTGAGGTTATAAGCTCTATTTAACTGGGACTCCTTCTATTTATAATAAAAATATATTTATTCAGTAATTGGGTCATATTCCCATAGATACTGAGATGGCAATTTACACATATACAAAAAAACAACAAACAAACATATTTACATTACTATTATGTAGGTTTCAAAGGATACAATAGTCGGATTCTGTAATATTCTATTTATAGGGTGATATTGAACATACAAATGGTTGAGAAATTAATGATACTAGCATTTACCAAATGTTAACCCAGAAGAATCTGTTGAGGACATATTGGTATCAAATGTCATATACATGGCAGGGTATTCATAAACGATTCCAAACACCTGCATGGTTCCATTTGTCAACCGATACGTTTTCCCATTTATATAAAGTATCTCTTGACTGTTCTGTTTGTTCAGTTGTATTTTTTTAATTTGCCTGCTTGTTAACACCGATTATAGTAACCTTCTGTTCTATGTTACTAGTACAATTAGTATTTTAATTTCGGATTACAGAACTATCAAATTAATGAATAGCTATGGTTATATATTCGTTCTTCGTCGTACAGCTGTAACCGCCAGAATTATTTATTACAATTAATTCCATCTGCCCTTGTGGAACATCGAAAACAGCTTTCTTTGTAAATAAGTTTGTTTTCTTCAGATATCTAGATGATCCTTAGATTTGTCCTCGAATGAGGTGTGTGTGGTTGGGGGAAAGCTTATTTGGTAAGACGGTGGCTCGCAAAGCTGGAGTTCTGGACAGTGTTTGCCGAAAAAGTTCCACGGGAATATTCCGGCGTGCCCCATCCCCATTGTCAGTGGCACATGACGCAGGGACTGGCAAGGGAATGTCGTTCTACGGGGGGAAGAAAAATTGAGGTAACGTGCACAAATTTGCGAGCTTTGCTATTTGGAATTCGCAATAAGAGAAGTCAGTCGTGATCGGACAGAATTCCCCCATAGCACACTGTATGGCATATACCCGTCTTCATTAGTCCAGCCCGTGCAACACAGTAAGAAGTAAAACCTTATTCCATTGCATTCCAATGTCCACCACCAAGATAGACTTGGTTAAAATTCAGATAACCCCTGGTGTCGGCGGATATTTTCTATGATCGCCCCCTATTCTAATTATTATATTTCAATTCTGAATGCTTTATAAAATCTATTCTTCTGATCTAGCTACTGTGGCAGAGTCGTGAGTTGGCTTGCTGCAGGGTAATAACACGGTGAGTATGTCAGGCTGAAAGTGACAGGCGAACATGGCAACAACTCCTTTAGGACTACTTCCTATTAACGAGCGGATTGATATTTTATTATTCGACCACTTGACGGCTAACATGTTAGAAAAAATCAATACTCTAGCCATGGCCGATATTGTAAAGTAAGATGGCGGGGGGTTGTCTTTAAGAAATGAAGAATAATTATAAAGGGTAATAACGAACTAATCTAACAGCTCATGTTTTCAATTGCATCCCATAATAATCAATTTTTATCAGCTTGTAGTCCCTCTCGGTCAGGTCTGTAGTTGACAAGCTATTACTGACAATAATTAACGTCTTACTGACTCATTTACACAATAGCATTCAATACAAAACTCGTATTGAAAATACCTTTTGGCATTTTATGGAAATATTCACCCCGCTTATCACAGGAATAGCCATGGGATCCCATATTTTGAGTACAATGCTCAATTATAGCTTAGTATTAAACATTTAGTATTAAAATGCTCTAACTGGCCACAGAGCTAAATTAAGAGGAATTGTTGATTTTGAGATCTTCGCCGATTTGTAATGAAATAATTATTGTTTTTTAACGCAATTTTACTATACATATTGGGTTTTAATTAGATTGCACGCATACTATGCCACACCAAGTGGGGTTTAACGTCCCACTGTTTTGTTCCTAAACTGGTCTAATGAAGACGGGCATACGTCATACAGTGTGCTATGAGAGGAATTTTTCCCGGGTAGCGGCGCTACAGTCTACTCTTATATCGAATTCCAACTGCTGAGGGATCTTTTATGTGCGCGCCAATGTGTACACGGGGGCGCGGTTTTTCGTAATATCCGAACGATTAGACAGCTGTCCTTGTCAAGCCCTCCGCCCTGCATCACTAACAAGGGGGAACCACGCCGGAAAATCTGGACGAACTTTCTCGGCCAATGCAGGGATCAAACACCCGACCTCCAGTATGAGAGAGACAGAGTGAGAGAAATGGGGATTAACGTTCAATCGACACAAACTACGTCATTTCGGGACTAACATGGTTATGGTTTAATTTTATTTTAATAAGTCGCTTGCGCGTAGGCGTGGTTTTCGAATCCCCGGTTGTACGTCGCAAGGAGTAGGGTCGCCTGTCCAACCTCGTGGGTTTTCTTCGGGTCCTCTCACTGCTAAAAACCCCTACAAGCAAGCGAATTATTGAAATAAAATTAAACCACGTTAGTCTCGAAATGATCTTGTGTATGTCGAGTGGACGTTAAACCCCATTTTTTTCTCTCTCTCGCATTGTCTCATACAAGATCTGTAGTTGATATCTAATGCGACATTCGTAGAAAACTACCAATAATTTTATTAGAGGAATAGGAAATTAAAGATGGATACTTGAAAATCGTCACAATGTACGTATACGTTTTGTTAAAACTTTAAACACTCATAACTACGCCAAGCTTTACATAATTTGACGAAAATTTCAAATATATTGATTTTTCATTATCTCTTTTGAACTATTATAACAATTACGACCAGCTTATTTTCTAAATCTTACCTTATGCATCTTTAAACATACGAATCGTAAAATTAGTTATATTCTAGTTAAATGTGTACTAATCGATTACACGCGAAGAGAGAATTTAATGTTTATTCGTATTTTATACTTCTGATCTGATTATTTAAGTTTCTTAGCAACCTGTTACCATAAATAAACATTTAAATCAATGAATATATTAACCCAATTAGAATACAATAATCCATGAATGAACTACACATAAAGTCACCACAAAAATAATTTATCGAATAATCATATAGTGGTTTATGTATGTATTCACATGGAATGAAATCCATAATCAAAACCCCCAAAATATTTCAATGGCCGTCCCTCTCTATTTTGTTTATATATTCCAGAATATATATATATTCATGTTACGTTTAAAGTGGAATAAATGCCACGATCAAAACTCACCAAATTTATATTGTTATTTTCTTGGATCTCTGTTATTTTGTTTTTTCTCCGACGTGTCTAATAGAAAGGCCAGAGAACTATTGTTTGTCCTATCTCCAAAAGATAACGGGAATAATGAAATTAACTTAGGTTAACTGTTTGAAATTTCAAAGTTTAATAGCTGAGCTAATTTTGACTTAAACCCGGATATTATTAATCTGATCAAAATACTGATCTATATTTCGTTTCGTTTTTTTATACTTTCGATGGCTAATCACTACACGAAGATATGACAAGTTGCACTGGGCGGTCGCGTCAGGGGTCATGCGAGTGATTTGTCTAGGGCTTTACCAACAGCTCCGTGCAGAGCATGCCATGAACTCGCCGTAACAGACAGTTTCATTAGCTAATTCCTCACATCAACTAGAACGCATGTTAAATCACAACTCTTCCAGATCATAGTGTTGTGAAGACAAGTTATACGAAATTTTGAACTATACGTTACACAGGGCTTAGTTCTTGGTCCATTACTTTTCATTATATACATCAACGATATAGTAAACAATATAACATCAAATATCAGATTATTTGCTGATGTCACTAGTTTATATATAATAATAACTGACCAAACCGAATGTGCGGAAGTCTTAAATGGTGATCTAGAGAGAATAAACATTTGGGCTACGACGTGGCTTTATCTTTCAACCCGCTGAAAACCGAAACCCTAGCACTAGCAAATAAAAAGAATATCTTTCTCCCGACACTAAATCTGGGCAATGTTGCGATTAAAGAAGTTTCTGAGTACAATCACCTGGGCTGACTTTCCAAACAAACTGTAAGTGGTATACTCATATAAATAAGATTTTGGCCAAAACAGGTAAACTTGTAAATGGTCTTCGCTCATTAAAATATAGGTTAAGTCATAGATCTCTTCAAATCATGTATACCTCATATATTCTTCCCCATTTAGACTACTGTGCCGTTATCCGGGGGGGGGGGGGGATGCAGCCGAACTAACACATACACTGGAACGTTTACAACTCGATGCACTCATGACTATATGCGGTGCTGTGAAAGGAACTATTATTATTATAAGGAAATCGGGTGTATTACACTACAGGAGAGAAGAAGGCAACATAAATTAATCTTATTCTACAAAATTATAAACCATATCACTCCCGACTATTTATTTTAACTGATACCACCTAATATAAATTCGTATCGCCTACGAAACCAAAGTAAACTCCCAACATATTTTTGCAGAACTTCTTTATTTTCTTCTTCTTTTATACCATTTACAATTCGAGTTTTTGGAAATTCCATATGAAAATGTATGAAATATAAACATTCTGATTGTGGTTTTTACATATCGTGTATATAGTGTATATATTTATAGCCATCTTATAATTTAATCGTTCCTCTACTTTACTTTACTTTATTTTACGTTTCAATATATACTTTTATGTTTGTACTTTTGTGGAGAGGGGGTCTATAAGCTTCTGGCTGTTCTCCAGTCCAGTTTCTGTGAATAAATATATTTTTTTAAAAAAAAAAACCCAAACGAGAAAGGATCTGTGTTTTAATCAGAATGGCACGGATATGTTATGAAGTTAATCTATTCAGGCACGTGGTCGGATAATCTATTATCGCACCTCCAGGCTTACTGAATATATCGATAATGAAGTAATTGGGGTGGTATCTGACGGACATCATACAACTATGCAATAAAATGATTTTATCTATTTGCATAATGTTTAAAAAAATTACTACACAAAAAGAGATTGTGAGATTGCAGTAACAATATGAATAGCGCAAATCTGTTTGAGCATCTCGGTATATGACTATATATAATCAATTTTCGTGTTAAAGGTTGAACACGTTGTGTTTGCTTTTGTCATAATGAATATCGATTAAAGGGCGTATTATGTATATAAGATGATTTATATTTATTTTTTAAAAAAAATATTATAAATTCTAATCAATTATGTTCGGTGAAATGCGTTTGCGCCTGCTTAGTCGATTCAATACGCTTTTAAGAATTATTATTTTGTGCATAAGCCATTTTTAATTTCGTCCGCATTGTTTTTTTGGGATATGTTCTTCTTTGAAATCATTATGGCATAGAGTACATGATTTCGTGGACTGATCATATTTTTGTCGTTTGTGAATCAGCCATTTTAATTTCTTCCGCTTGGCTTCTGGGGTATGGTTTTCTTTAAAACCATTATGCCCAAAAGAAATATAAAATACACGACTCGTGTACTGATTGTAAAATAGTCATTGCATCTTATTGGATAGTAGGATCCTATTTTATTATCACGGTTAGATAACAACGTTAATATTGGATAAAAATGGACTAATATTGAATTCTAATTCGTTTCTTGGATATTATGGATAATATTGAGTTTGGGGTTGAGCCCCTTTAAAGCAACCACGGCTGAAAATGAAGGAAATGATTATTAACGGATCCTTGTGTGAAGTGTCGAACGATGATTTATATTCAACTGGGTTTAAACCTAAAAACAAACAAACGAAGGACATCTAAGCACTGGGTAGGGGGTTTAATGTCTCGCCAGCAGTTTTCAATTTCAATGCAAGGTATGGTAGTTTGCCAGGAATGCGGCATTTTGGCCGATGCTTTGTCCTTTTCCAACTATGTAGCGATTTTTATGTGCAGGCCACAGTCAAGAGAAGTACAGCAACGGTTAAGCATAAATGATTAATGATACAATATTTCATACTAGAAGACAAATATAACGTCCAGAT
Source organism: Patella pellucida (assembly GCA_917208275.1). Lineage (NCBI taxonomy): Eukaryota > Metazoa > Mollusca > Gastropoda > Patellidae > Patella > Patella pellucida. Next base: position 19,196,749 of record OU795041.1, read on the forward strand.
AAGCACGTCGAATGACAATGTATTCATCCCATGTTCGCAATACATTCCATTGTTTTTATGCCGCCATTTTGTTTTGTCCCAAGATGATTAAGCGACAACTGGACGATATTTCATTTCAATCCACGAATCGGTAGTTGACCTATGTTTTGTTCTTTATATTACTATTAAATATAACACTACTAAAGTGTGTATGGTTCTATTATTTCGAACCTTAAAATAGACTAAAAGCCCATTATTAAGATGCATTTTGTAAGACTTAAATAAAGAACAGTTATCGATACAATAGTTAACACTATCTGAGCGCAGTTATGACCGTCTGTAAAAAAAGTGGAGTCTCTGTTGTCATTGCTACAGTTGATAAGATAATAAACAAAGTTTCCAGTATCCATTTTAAATTAAATTATTAACTGACAGCCGTGTTTAAATCCGTTAAAAATCGAAAACATTCGATAATTTAGAGAGTTGATTATGAACTTGATATGTGAATACATGTCTAATTACTAATTTGCACCTTTAAAGTAACGTGAATGTGTATACAGTTATTTATATTCAATTAAAAAAAATGTAATTTTTAATCAATTGTGTTCAGATGCTAAGTCCAGTCTACACGTTTCTTAAATCATCATTTTGTCGTTTGCGAATCACACATTATTAATTTCTGATGCATTTCGAGGGTTTAGAACACACTTGTGATAAGTCAAAATGCCTGATTTTGAGAAAATTCCAATTTAAACTTTTGATTCACTACCAAAACTTTTTTTTTTAATATTATATTGTATCGATATTTTCAGACATTTTGAAATGAGCGATCGTATTGATTTATATACCAATAGAAAGAGAATTACAAGCGCTTCGTTTTAATAGAATTTTTTTTTTGTTATCTTTGACTTATCACAATTATGTTCTATACCCTCGATTTGCTTGTATGCTATGTCTTTCTTTGTTTATTACAAATTGAACCCGAAACCATAAAATTCACAACTGGTGTAGGCCACCCCACTGATGATATAATGTTCAATATGTTTTAAATATTTGATATTAGGATGATGAAAACAGCATTGTGAATTTTGAATGTTGTGGACAATCACAATCTATTGACAAACGTATATACCGTATTTCCTCGAATACAACCCCGGGGTTCTACTTCGTTCAGCACCCCCGACCCCCGGGTTCTATTCGAGGCCCGGGTTATAATCAAGGCCGGGCTGTATTTTTTTAGACCCGAATTAATGGTTCAAAATATTCTATAGGAGTGATATTTTGGAAAAGTAAAACAAGCAGGCAAGGTCGGTCTTGCAAATACGAAGGATAAACTATCTGCGCGTGACATAAGATAATTCTACTTCCTGTGCAGGGATCACCAATTAATTTATATTTTGACAGGGAGTATTCAATTTTTACATTAGACCCAGGTTATATTAGAGACCCGGGTTCTATTCAAGACCCGGGTGGTATTTATCTCAACACCCTCTTATCTTACCCCCTGGTTCTATTCGAAGCCCGGGTTCTATTCGAGACCCGGTTTGTAATCGAGGCCGGGTTTGTATTCGAGGAAATACGGTACGTAAATTAGTATCGACCGTCATGCTAATCGGGGCTTTAATAATAATTATAAACAGTTTAATAACAAATACTAAATGAGCTGCTGAAAGACTCGAAATAACATAATAAATAATCGAAATTATCTCCCTTAGCTAACACAACGCGTCATTAGCAACATATTATCATATCACTGCATATGACAAACAAAATACAATCGATGAATCTGATCACCTGTTACTTCAAAGCCTGTTTCCCTGTCCACAATACCGACCAATTATAGCACTTGTAACAAAACCCAACCCTATTATATCAATTAAAAAGATAAAAAATGGACACATATACTCGCGCATGAATAATTAATGCACGGTCATTTCACGTCTGATCTCAAGATGTTACCACCACGACTAATAAATCTTCTATTTAAACCTCCAGAGTTCTGGCACCATTACAAATGGAAAATCAACAATAATTTATATAAATTCTTGTAATTGGTTCAATTTACATATTGGGGAAATTATTACCGCGAGCACGTGCTTATGACGTATAAATTATGATTATTGACATCTCTGGTTCTATTTATACGGGTATGTCAATGAAATATTCATTTGTAAGCATTGTTGCTGTTCAATAATGTTATTAAAGGGTTATGCACTGTCTGGTTCCGAGAATTTATAGTAAAGAGTGTCGCCTATTCTTATGATTTGTTTTTTAATGATTGCGATTTTCAGTTGAAACGTAACCACTTGACCCATTAAAGTTGCGTCTTATTTTTAAGGTTTTTCTATTAAAGATACATTAAGTAAGAGCTAAAACGGTCATTTTTCTAACCGAAATGTTGAATGACTTTGAACAACCGCGACATTTCATAATTTGTTGGTAAAATTGTGGATATTCGAGACTTTGTTTATCACGGGTGCATTGGTACTTGTCCAAACTTCAACCATTTATAACTTCGCTCAGAATAAGGTAATACGACTGAATTTTGCAGTATATTCATTTGCTAAATAAAGACAAGAGTATCGCATAGTACACTGATTGTATATATGTTTGGACTAGTTTAACAAGGACGGAGAAAGATCTGCTCTTTATCTAAATCATACATCATGCATTTAAGATAAGCTTTAATTATGAAATGGGGGTTTAACGTCCTGCTCCTAAACTGGGCTAATGAAATCGGACATACGCTATACAGTGTGCTATGAGGGAAATCTTGCCCTGGCAGAGTCACTACGGCCTACTCTTATATCGAACTCCAACTGCTAAGGGATCTTTTACGAGCACACAGATGTGTATACGGGATCTCGGTTTTTCGTACAAACCGAACGACTAGACAGCTGTCTAGGAATGAATAATAAGATAATGCTAATAGAAATATTATCTGCAAACAGTCCCACAAAATGGCAGAATAAATGTTAAATATGTAAACAGGCGGTTGTCATGCAACCTGTGCCCCGTAGCCGACAGGGGGATGGGGAAAATTCATTTTTGGAAAATAAGATATAACTGGAACGGAAGGTTCGATGCGCACCAAAATCCAGCTCACCAAACGTCTCTTGATCCTGAACATATATGGATATTTCCCTCTAAACGAGAGGGTCGACCTACTTTCTACATTCTTTCACATTTTGCTTAAACTACAGGAACCATATCCCAATAAGTAGTATCCAACATCTTTTGATTTTTAACACATTGTTTTAGGATTCAAAACAGAATTATATTTAAGGTGCTAACAAAAATAAATGGGAAAACAATCACTGGTTTATTATAAATAATAACGATAAGAGGATATTTATCGAAACGTCGTGCTTGTGTATAATAAACCAGTAATTGTTTTCCCGTATAATTGTGTTAGCCCTGCTTTTTTTATTCAATGGCTAAATGCCACTAAAAGATTTTATATTTCAGGTCTTGTCACAATCGTTAACAATATTAATTGTGACCTATAGATTGTCCGCAAACAAATGTGAACATAAATTATGCCCATTAAATGTTTACGTTGCTTTCTATAGATTTTTCATCGCCATCTTTAAATATGTCTTTCAGAATTATAGTAATTTTAATTGAATTTTAATTTTTGGAACTGGCCCGCTTTTCCTCCAAAGTTTTCTTAATGTGTATAATATGAAACGTCTTTGTATTTAAAATTGCATATTTTTGATTCTTAAGGTAATATTATTATGTGATGTACCAGGAGATTTGTCCCTTTAAACATTAATAAAAGGTATTAATAGATAGAAAACAGAAAAGTTCTTGGAACACATGGTGATGTCATTAATGTATATCAATAAATTATGAAAACACAATAAATTACTGATCCCACAAATCAAAAATGATGATTTGTGTCAGAAAGAATGACAATTGTAACTCAAAGAAGTTCGTCCAGTTTTAACGGTAGATTAGATTTCTAAATTCATTCTAGAGATTAACCCGCATTAAAAACTATTACTCTATTTTTTCCTTTATGACGGAAGTTGACCGATGACCTTCAAACTATTTTCAACACCGAAAAAAAGTTATTACAACTGCTTAATTTTGTTTTCCTTTTCCCTTGGTTATTGCGATCTGTCATTTTACATAGAATCCACTTGACAAGCGCGTGAAAGACCGGAGGTGACGAATTTAATGCATTTTGATTTTGTTTTGTTTAGAGATCGAAACACGCGTTAAACAAGTCAAACATCGTATGGTCACCGTGTTGTGGTCAGCTTGACCACCTGTGCTGTAAAAAAGCGATCATATTGGACACAGTTCGCTTCATTTAACCGCTATTGATAATGTGAAAACGGCCATTCTAAACCGATACCCCATCCGCCATATTGGACACACACATTTATAGCTCCAGGGTCAACTTCCGGTGATTTATGTTGTTCAATACAAAGGAGTTACAAAAAGCTGCCATAACTCTGAAAACAAAACTCGACAGCTCTAGGGGCCACTTAGATGATACTTAAAGTTGGTGTTAGTGACGGCGGGATGGCTAAATGGTGATGTCTCAATTATAGATGATCGAGCTGGATTCACTGGCTAATAATTTAACATCTTGTTGGTAGTTTATCGCTAATCAAACTAGTTGACATTTTATCGACGCCATCTTGGTGTTTTATAATAAAACCCGTCAGTATTAGTATTAAAGTAGTAATTAGTAACTAGTGTTTATTAGATACTGGTGACTTCCTCTCAGTGCCCAGTACTTGGTCATTGTGTCGCAAGGGATAATTACTATTAATTAGTCATTTTGGTTTTTCTCTGGGAAGTGTGTATAAGTCTCCACGAGAGTAAGATTATCTGATATTGCTTCTCTTCTCATCTAAATCCGACCGGTATTTAAAAAAAATATCCGCCCAGGAATCTTTTGTCTCTTTATATTATTTCAAAGTCTGATTCAAAAGTGTGTATGGCGCTGACACTATATTTAGAGACCCCCGGGCAAAGTGTCCGTTTCCGTATCAAATCTCGAAAAAAAGACAGTATGAGGGAGAGAAATGGGTTTAACATCCACTCGACACATACTCTAAGGTCTATTCCACACTAACATATCGTTCAGTTTTTATTTTGATAATTCGTTCTGGGTTAGGCATCTTTAGCAGTGGGGGGGGGGAATCGGAGAACCAATAGAAAACCCACGAGGTTGGACCGGGGAGTCGACCCCCCCCACCCTTACTTCATTATAAATTTCTTAAATACTCATTAATAGAGCTCTGTATGTCGTATGCTCGTCTTTATTAGCCAACGAAAGTAGGATGCTAAACCCTTTTTCATTTTCATTTTCGGTCCCCTATCTAAAATATCCTGGAAAAATTCAATTTAACCTTTCAATAAAATTGATAGATGGTCAGTAAGTAATTTGTTATATTGTCGAACCAGAGGGGCGACCCGCGAATATCACAACATAATATTTTGGTTTATAATGCCTCTAACGACCGTAGGGAGCCACGTTGGCTAAGTGGGTAAGACGTTGGTTCGCTAACCTGGAGGTCGCGTGTTCGATCCTTGCATTGACCGAGAAAGTTCACCGGGATTATCCGACGAGTCGTGTCCCCCTTGTGTTGTAAGTGGTGCAGGGCGGAGGGTCTGACCAGGGTAGCTGTCTATTCAATTGGCTTATGCATTGGCGTGCACGTAAAATATCTCTTGGAAGCTGGAATTCAATATACAAGATAGTTCCGTGCCCGGGGAAAATTATTCTCATAGCACACTATATGGCGTATACCCGGTCTTCATTAGCCCGGTTTAGGAGCAGAACAGTATGACGTCCAAACCCCATTTCATTTCTTACGACCATAGCCCCTGCTCCCTTACAAATGCGTCGTTCGAAACATTTCAGTAATATTATTTGAAAGGGGGAGTAATTTATTAGTTTGTACTCCCGACTCAAGGTTATAATAAAGTTATCAACTCGGGTATCGCGTTATTAAGAAGTTACTAAACATTCTTTATTCACAAATGATTATACACAATCTTGTAATAAGATATCCCCCTCTTTATATTCCTAAACCTTGACAAGTTAGTTAGTCGCTTATTTCACGACGATAAAACGAAAAATCGTTTAGACACTTGCTAATTATTTCACCCTAAAGATCAGGATGTTTAATGTACGGTTATGCACTTGCAGGCGGTGATTTATGGTGCAAAAATATGTTAACATGTTGAGATAATTCGTTGGTATGCTTCAGTCGATATTTCTTTGGTTTGGTTTCTTTACTCCACTTTTTTAAAATTTAGCCAATGTTTTGTTGTCGTTTCATTTATTACCGATACTATAAATATAGATTTTAGATTACTGTATACTTTTGGCATTTGTCTGGGAATTAACTAGTTGATTTTGAAGTAAAATAAAATCAAATGCAATGGGGTTTAACGTCCTACTGGTCTGCTCCGACTGGGCTAATGTAGACGGGTACAAGCTATGCAATGTGCAATGAGGGGAAATTTGCCCGGGCAGCGGTACTATGGAATACACTTATATCCAATTCAGGGATCTTTTACGTCTACACCAATGTATACACGGATCCCCGGGTTTTGGTACCATCCGAACGACTAGACAGCTGTCTTGGTCAGGTCCCTCGTCCTGCACCACTTACAAGGGAAAACCAAACCGGAAAATCCCGATGCACTTTCTAGGTCAATGCAGGGATCGAACACGCGACCTCCAGGCTAGTAAGCTAGCGTCTTACACACTTAGCCACCGTGGCTCCTGGTATTGTAGTGATTGAAGAATATTGTCAGTTTTGGATTAATAATAAGGTAGTTTGTGGTTGTGTAGTACTGGATTAAAATGGGGAGGTATTGTTTAAACTTCAGACACTTGAGCTACTGATACTAAGATAACTATACAGTTTATTGCACATTTTGTTTAAAGTTGGGTTCCCAGCAAAGTATTTATCGGGTGGTTATTTCCAATAAAAGTATGTCAAATTTGGTATATTATTATATGGAAAGTATAGACACCCAATCTTACTAGAAAAATACTGGATTAGGCGAAAAACGCCCATGGGGAAAGCACTGGGCAATATTGTCAGGGAATCTAGCAACAAGCAACCCAACAGGTTTTTCTGGCTTATTGTCTGCCAGCTTAGGTCGGGGAGCAGTTGTTATTTCTTGCTCAAATGGTTAGGCGGTTCGGGGGACATTGAGTGTTGTCAACGTACAAAAGACTCTGCGATTAAAAGGTATAAAAAGAGGTGTAGACAGAAATAACTAAGAATTTACTTAGGCCTCAGTAAGTATGGTAAATGTACGGTAAGTATAAAGGATACATTCTGAAAAATGGACCCTCCCACAATGAAGTTAAGTTGGCAGACATTGCGTCTAACAACAGCTTACTTATAGCTATGGGTATCCACGACGAAAGCAAATTTTTGAAAGGGAATTGAAGCAAATTTTTGATAGATTGGTTACTTTGAATATGTTTTTAGTCCACATTTATCGTCAATTCATAAAGTTTGTATCCGGGAAGGCATCTTTAAGGAACCACGGTGGCTAAGCGAGTAAGACTAGCGAGCCAGCCTGGACGTCGGGTGTTCGATCTCTGCATTGGCCGAGAAAGTTCATCTGGATTTTCCGACGTTTTTTCCTCTTGTCAGTGATGCAGGACGGAGGACCTGACAAGGACAGCTGTCTAGTAGTTCAATTGGGACGTGCACGTACACATTGGAGTGCAGAGCCTCGTTTAACATAGTGACTAGGCGGCGCCGCCGCCGCGCACTGGCCAAACTGTGCCGCCTACTGTGCCCAAAAGTTGAAAACTGGGCGGCAACATACATACGTTTTAAAAATCGTCGACAAGGTTTTTCTATTGTGCCAAGCATACCTGGGGCTGATAATCTGTCATGTACCTGGCTGGCCGAACCAGTCAGCAGCCGGCTCAGCGAGGTTCCCGTGGTCTCACTTTGGAACGAGTGTCCTGTCAGTTTCCTGACTGGTATCCGATCAATACTGAAAGTAGAAGTATGGAAAATATTTTATTTCTATCGTATTAATATAGTTTTTACCTCTTATATGACCTCGCTTTGATTTTACAGGGTATTAATCAATCCATGGTTGATCAAGATGCCAAAATTAATAGTGTTTTTTAAGTACCCAGAAATCCAGTCTAAGGGAGTCAAATTTCAAAATTTTCTGGGGCGAAAGATCCAAGACCCCCCGCGTGGGTTCACACCTGTGGTGTTCGTACGGTTCGTAAAAAAAAGGTGCTCGCGGGTCGGGCTTCGCCCGACATTGCCGCGCGCGACCAAATCCTTAGACGAGGCTCGTAAAAGATCCCTTGACAGTTGGAATTTGATATAGGAGTAAACCGTAGTGTCGTTATCCGTGCCAAATTACCCTCATACCACACTGTATGGCATGTGCCCGTCTTCATTAGCCCAGTTCGGAACAGAACAGTTTTTGCAAATTCCGCAAACCACTCCATATGTTGGTATAATTCAAGTATTCCGTCATAATTTCACAATACGGAGCTACTATGTTTGGTAGTATTCGATTAGTATTGGGTGCTATTGGGTAAATTGTAACGTCGTCCTTTTGATAACATTAATCCATCTCTTCTCGTCGTCTCATTCAAATTGTCACGGATTCTTTGTGATGCTCGAAAACATATACACTGGAACGACCACAAGTTCTTCATGTGATCAAAAACACTAGACGGTGTTCATTGCCAGTCATCCGTACAGCACAACTGACAAAGGCAAATTCAGTCTGATAAATCCCAAGGAACTTAGTTCTGTGAGTGAGATGGCGTTGTATTTAAAATGGCTCCATAATAGATTAGGAGAATAAACGAAGACGTTCCTGTATGCCGGGGGTGGGGCTGGATGGATGGCCGAATGGTTAGCTCGTGCGCGCTGTATTATAAGGTCTACCATTGAGTCAACTGGTGTGGTTTCGATTTCCCAAGGACAAAGATTGGGGTCGCCTCTCCAACCTCGTGGATTTTCTCCGGGTCCCATGGGTTCCTCCCACTGCCAAATACCCTTAGCCTATGCGTAAGCAAATTATTGAAATACAATTGAACCACGTGTTAGTCCCGAAATGCCATAGTTTGTGTCGGGTGGACTTTAAACCACGAGGTTGGACAGGCGACCCCACTCCTTTGACTCAATGACAGGCTTTATGATACAGCGGACGCTAACCATTCACCCCCCCCCCCCCCCCTGTCGATAGGTAACACAGTACAGTATTAAAGGTATGCATATCTACAAATTTAATAATATATATGTATTATAACCATGTGCTGTCCGCCCCCCCCCCCCCTTAGCACACTGTATTTCGTATGCCCGTCTTCATTAGCAAAGTGGGAGCAAATCAGTATATAAGAGCAGGCTATAGCGCCGCTGTCCGGGCACAATTTACCTCCTAGCACACTGTATTTTGATTGCCCAGTTGGGGCAGAACAATGGGACATTAAACTTCATTTTATTTTATATCATTTCATAGACGAATTTAAGCAATAAAAAGCTTATTAGAAGTAATTGATAGATAGTATCAATAGAATAATGCCTTGTTCAATATTTATTTCTAATTTTGTTTGACATATCCTGATGCGTTAAAGTTTAAACATGCCATCGTTAACGGCTAGCCGGTTTTTTTTTTGCTTTTAAATTGTCAGGAAATGCTTAAGTATCCTTTCTCAATTCCGTGTTCTTATAATAGTAAGGGCCTTGGGAGCCACCGTGGTCCATTGAGTAACAAGTTGGCTCGCTAACCTATAGTGGTTCCATATTCGATCCCGGTGTTGGCGGAGTGGTAAAGGATAGAGGGTCGGAAAAGGGACATCGCATAGTCGTTCGGTTGGGACGAATAACCGGGACCCCGTGTACATATCAGCGTAAACGAACCCTTGGCAGTTTGAATTCAGTATTAGAGTAGACCACAGTGCATGGCCGTAGTGCCGCTGTCCGGGAAACATTTCCCTCGTAGCACACTGTATGACATACGCCCGTCTTCATTGGTCCAGTTCGGAGCAGAACAATGAACGTTAAACTCCATTTAATTTCATTTCATTTTACCGATTGAGTTTTAGTGCAATATTGTTTTTTGAAATTTTGTAATAGGATAGAGATAAATAGTGCTCTTTACTGAAGTATTCTTGGCGGTAGGGGGGGGGGGATTTAAATCCTCAAATGTTCAATAATTTATTACCCAAACGATAATGATTGAAATAGAAAGGGGCACTGGTGGAATGAAGAAATCTGCTATATAAATTGTTATAGTGTTAGATTTCACCTTGCGGCCAAATTAGTCATCTATGCTGAATTTCCTTTAACGAATCTGCGCGCGTGGAATTGAGTCTGGCCAGGGTATTCCATGGATGATACTTTTTCACCTGTTTTTTCACACTAATCACTACGATTACGTTAATATTTATTCTCAATATTATAACTGCAATTGTCGGCCATATCACCCCAGTGAAAGCAGGTGTTAAATAAAGCTATTTTATATACATGATAATCCGCCTAATCCTACTCACCATGGATAATAATAATAATAATAATCGCGTCATTTTACAAGGGTAGCAAATTAGGCCTGAGGCCTTTTCCAATTTGGCCCTTGGCACAGACCGTGCGAATGATTTCGATCATTACTGCAGGAAGAAACCGAAGAACTCGGGGGAAACCTGCCTGATCGGACGGGCGACCGAATATCCCTCTCACTTACAACGATAAAGTTCTTGCCCTGAGATGGGATTGAACCCTTGTTGCATTGGTGAGAAGCCGCCTCTCTATCGCCACGGCACTGCGTATTTTTAAATCGTTTTTTAAAATTAAGTCTGCGACAGCCAGTTGAACAGTACAGATGCGAGCAAGGCGATACGAAAAGAAAAGAGAAGTATGATCGCGCAGTTTATTATCATAAAGTCGGATATGAATAGTGAAAGAAAGGGTGGCATGTTGGGTGATAGGAGATGTTAGGTCATGGCTAGTAGGCATGTTTAATTAACCGGATTTCAGAAACACGTACATTGCACTTTGATAGAATATTTAAAACTCTGTCGACTGTTTATCATAAAAAAATTTATTTCAACTATACAACCAGATATCCAGCAAATATTTTTGGACATTTTGGTCACGTGATTAGCTGACGTAAATAAAAGCGAAGATCAGATACTCGAATACAAATCGTTTTCTTAGCAAAGTTGGTGGATGAGAGACCCGACACAAAGGACGTCTGACACCTCACTTTCATCTTTAAAACACCGAGGAGTACATTCGGCAAACCTCGACAGATTCAACGCATCTTAATCTCGGCTGTTTGACCATATCCGCCATATTTGATCTACTTTAATGGTTCCGAATGCAAAAAATGGCTGCCCAAATGAAGTTTTCTGTGGAGAGTGTATTATATCAACAAACGTCACATTTGGCATTGGGTTTGAGGATTTACCAGGGAATTTTATCAAACCAGCAGCATTGAGACAATATCTCGGCTTATTGAGGTATACACACTCTACAAAAGACGCAATTTGGGACTTTTTTGTAAAAGCGGCACGTTTCCCCGTTTAAAGTAAATCGTTAGCCGCATCGCAAATGTATGGGCGTAGGTACATATCACTTACTGTCATACATCCGAGTCCAGATGTAGGGTACCGGAATCTGTCGAGATTTGCCGAGTGCAAGGAGTATCCAGTAGGATTAATAATCGCGTCATTTTACAAGGGTAGCAAATTAGGCCTGAGGCCTTTCTCCAATTTGGCCCTTGGCACAGATCGTGCGAATGATTTCGATCATTACTGCAGGAAGAAACCGAAGAACTCGGGGAAACCTGCCTGATCGGACGGGAGACCGAATATCCCTCTCACTTACAACGATAAAGTTCATGCCCTGAGCTGGGATTGAACCCTCGTTGCATTGGTGGGAAGCCGCCTCTCTATCGCCACGATTGAAAATCTGCGCGCACAGGTTCTAATCTGTCCGATTGCTGAAAAATGGGCCCAACATAATAAAGATTATCGTGGTTAGACGATCTAAAGAAAGACAACGTACATTTTGATAGTAAGTTAACACAGAGATAAGCAAGACCTCAAAGTATACCTTTAATTAAATAATTCCACTTAAGGGGGGTCTGGGGGGGGGGGGGTCTCCAGCCTTGGAAATGTTCAGAAATTGGAGGCCAGAAACGTGACTTCCTAGCATTTCAGGCACTTGTGCGGAGCCATTTAGAAGTATCTCCCCCAGAAAAAAAATAAAATTCCGCCACATAATTAGCGCATTCTGGCGTTATTTCATTGGACCAATCCCTGCGAGTGCCATGAAATGATGGCATTTCTAAAGGAAATGGTTGGACGCAACTGAGATATTTAACCCAGGGGGCGTGTGGCAGGGTCAGCCCCCATACACTATATTTAAAGTTTTAGTCTTCTGTAAACACTGTTTTTTGGCATATTTTACGGGGTATTGGATATTCACTATAATGTACAGGCAGGTTTATACGGATAGAATCTGCACTAATCCTAATAATGGTTGTAAATAAATAAGAGTAAGGGCATACTATGTAAAAAAAAAAGGGGGGGGTGTCCAAGTATGTTCAGACCACCCAGACCAATGCGTGATGCGCTTGAGCCTAATGTTATTAGTGACATACACGGGTATTATGTACTTAATCTTTGAATGGTACATTGATGTCTCCAGCTTACACCCACTTCATGAGTGTTGATAACTGTCAAATGTACAGTTTAACACAATTATAGACAACACAGTATACAAACAATCGTAAGACCCATATTATGCTACAAATATAAAGAATAAGCCCTAAAGATACATTATGTAAGATCTAGAATAAAAAGAGCTGCTTTTGCTATAATAGATAATGAAAAATGAATATCTAGAAAATATCAGTCTAATTACTTTATTCTGTTCGAAATTATATGAATGTTTTAAGGTTTGACGCAATAGTCGAAGTTGACCTTGACAAGATAAAAAAAGTTATTCTCGATATTATTTATCAATATCTAAGCCTTTGATGGTATAGGGGGTCGATTACCATGTTGATTAATGTCTTTATAATAATAATAAATGTAATGCCAAATGGGGGTTAAAGTCATAGTATTGTGCGTGAATTTTTGACTCAACAGCGGCATTACGGCCTATTACATGGAATTCAAACTGCCAAGGGTTCTTTTTACATGCACGCCAACGTGTACATGTTCATCGGTTTCCATCCCACCCTGCTCCCTACGATGAAACTGAAAGTGGCAACCGACCGGAATTCCCGAGTAACGTTCTTGGCATAAAGCAGGAGCTTATCAGAGATCTGGTCAATTTTATTTCAATAATTAGCATGGGCGTAGGGGTCCTTAGAAATTGGGGGGGGGGGGAATGAAGTGGGGTTTACAGTGTGCCATGAGGGAAATCTTGCCCGAGCAGCGGCGCTACGGCCTACTATTATATCGAATCCCAACTGCCAAGGGATCTTTTACTTGCACACCGATTTGTTCACGGGACCTCGGTTTTTCGTACCATCCGATCGACTAGACAGCTGTCATGTCAGCCCCCCCCCCGTCCTGCATCACCGAAAAGGGAGAACAACGCCGGAAATTTCGATGAGCTTTCCTGGCCGATGCAGGGATCGAACACCCGACCTCAAGGCTAGCGAGCCAGCGTCTTACCCACTTAGCCAGGTGATCTCCAGCAGTGAGAGGAAACCGGATAATATTATATAGGTATGCTTTGAAACTCTATATTGTATAGGTACGAATCAAGCGAGAAAAACTGATTTGTAAATCCATCAATCTTATTCAAATATCAAATCACACATTCCTACACATTGCATGACAATAGCAGCACTCAGAAGATGCACATGGGAAACATAGTAGTGCTCCCTGTCAGGTATACACAACAATGTTTGCCTAATAAAAATAGATGATGCATGTTGGCTTATGATTGTGAATGAGATTAATTTTAAATGATTCACTATTGCACACAACCACTGTTATAGGTTGGCGTGATTGTACACAATTTTAAATAGGTATCTTGCCAGTTTTCAGAAATATGATCGCCGATACTAATTCTACAGGACGGACGGGAACCATTTCAATATCACTGCACATAACTTTAGGCGAAGATGAGCAAACTGGGCCAGACTTAATTTATTTTGTCAAATGTAAAGCCTAATGTGTAGGCAAAAGATTATCAAAGTATTTCATGAACATAGCAGTCTACTCCCGAAATGAGATTTTTGAATGGTTTATCTATTATAAGTGTGTGAAGTGCTAAGGTGTGCACTTAAAAACAAGAAAGACCATCTACTTGATGAAATATGCTTACACAGTAAGGGGATATACCAAAGACCCCTACTTTAACCTATTATGTTTGCATTGCGTAATAATAGTATACTAATATTATTGCAATGAATATAGAAATTAGCTATGAATATTCTATTGTGGGCTTAAATGCGTACATAAACTTAAGTGCTAGTGCATGCTTACAAATTTTCGATGTCATGATACGAGAAAGGTGTATTATCTAATAGGTAAAGCTGCCTGTAAAGGTAGGCATGTATCGACCTTGCAACTGAAAGCAACTGGCGTTTTAGCAACTGAGTGCAACCGAATTCCACTGAAAAAAAGTCGACCTGAGCGCCCTTTACAACTCAAAGCAACTAGTTGCAGTCAGTTGCACATGTTCAACATGAGCGTTCTTGCAACTGGAGTCAACTCGTTACCATGGAAATAACATCACGTGATTACATACATGTGTCATGTGACTTTATAAATAAGCAAATAGAAGCGAACGAAGATATCAACTTTTCAAATGTTGATGATGTCGACCATACTATACTAATATAATTGAGCAAGACCGACCATGCCTTTGGGTTGCTTCTTTTAAGCTATTCGCCATTTTGTTGATCACGTGATGAATAAATTAACAGTCGGGTGTTAAGTATGATCGGTTTCGAGTCGACATAAGCGCTCCGAATTCAGTTGCTCCCAGTTGTCCTTAGTTGCTGATATAATCGACATAAGCACTCTTGCAGTCGGGTTGCAAAATCGACATAAGCCCCGCTTAACAGGTCTTTATTTTGGCTTCAGATATTAAATACAATGTCTATTAATCATATATTTACATAACCAACCCCCTAGATCATCGGGCGGCCGTGATTTTGAAAGGGTTAAAACACAATCACCATTTATTAACTTTCAAATGATAACAATTGCACTTGACAATAGGGACTATGTTGTGAAGACAACAAACACCTATAACTTAGCTCAATTGGCGTGGTTTCAAATAGCTAGTTGTTGGTGCCAAGGAGTAGAGTCGCCTGTTCAACCTTGTTGGTATTCTCCGGGTCCTCTTGTTTCCTTCAACTGCTCAAGACCCCTACGCGCAAGCGAATTATTGAAATAAAATTACACCATATGTTAGACCCGAAATGACCTAGTTTGTGTCGAGTGGACGTTAAACCCCATTTCTCTCTCCCGTGTGCGCGTTGACTCACAAGGTCTGTCATTGAGTCAAGTTACATGCTTTCGATTACCACCTGCACGTTACAAGGGGCATGACTGCTTGTCAACGTCGTGGGTTTCCTCTGGATCCTCCGGATTCCCCCTCCCATTGCTAAAGACCCATACGCACAAGAGAAATTGATCCAATGTCTGTCCCAAAATGGCCTAGTTTCTGTCAAGAGGACGTCCCCCCCCCACCGCTCTTACACTTCCTACTTGGATCTGCGTCTCGATTTTGCCGAGTGCCATAAACTAAGTGTTAAATTGTACGGTAAACGTGATGACTTTGACTTTCTGATTGTTAACTTTCCATTTATTAGTAGTAACATTCCAATATCACAGGCATATATGTAGTGTTTATGTCTCAGCTTATTCGTTACGTGAGAGCTTGTTCATTTTATTCTGACTTTTAAGTAGGTCGAGGCATTTGTCATCTAAGCTTCAACTATAGGGATACTTTCGAACTAAACTTATTAAAACCTTTAAAAAGTTTTATGGCCGTCATATTGATTTGATTGGTAAATATAACATGACGCTCACGACTATTAGTCTAGCCGTAGTTAATTGACGGGTATACTATATCCCTGATAATACAGGGCTACTACATCGTTAACACTGTTCATATCGTGTATTTGGCATACCGATAGTTCATTAGCCAATCATGCTATTTTACCGAGATTTCGCCTAATAGTTTTGATGCAGCTATGGCGTTTGTGGCGCGCCAGACAGGGTAAGCTTACTCTTCCGGACACCTGTTACCACTGTTTGTACACGGTGAACACTGAACGGTTCATATGCTTATTACACTATTTTGCCCGATTACACCATTCTGCCTATACCGTTTTTTTAGGACTGCGAATTTTGTCTAATGGTTTGAATTGTTCTTACTTGGTTTTATTTTATTTTTTTATCTCTCTTTAAAATACGTGTGTAAGTGGCGACTAACGGAAATTCAATTTCGACCTAATTTAAAGCATGTGTCATTATTTTGTCGTATCAAATAAATAGAGAGACACTATACGTCGCACACGAAATTTTTATATGGTCCTTGTTTTTTTATTTCATTTTCGGTTAATGGATTGCACATATTTTACAGGTTGACAGACATAATGATGTTTCATACACTGCAGACTTATTAATTATTTTACGCTGTTTAGTCATTACGATGGGACGCCAAACGAAATCCCGTGCACGTTAAAGATCCTTTGTCAGTTATTGCACACTGTATGTCTTTAATAGGTGAGTCTGGAGCAGAACTGCAGGGCGTTAAACCCCATTTCATTTCATTTCTACGATCACTTGTATGTGGTTCTTTCTCACTGACAGGAATTCCTTTGTTACATGCAATCAAGAGAAGACTCAATGAAAGGCGATTCTGATTTCTTGTTTCTTGAAACCTTATCTGGACTTCAATATTTTGAGGGAGAGAGAGAGAGGGAGAGAGACAGACATACAGAAAGAGATGGGGTTTAATGTCCACTCGATACAAACTAGGTCATTTCGAGACTAACATATGGTTTAATTTCATTTCAATAATTTGCTTGCGCGTAGCCGCGTAGGGGTCTTTAGCAGTGGTAGGAAACCGGAAGTCCAGGAGAAAACCCACGAGGCTGGACAGGCGACCCGACTCCTTGCCACGTATACCGGGGATTCGAAACCACACCAGTTGACTCAATGACAGGCTTTATGACACAGCGCGCGCACGCTCACCATTCAGTTATCCATCCCCCAATATTTTGAGGTCAACATGGTCTTCATGTTGTCTGTTTCAATAATTAAACCCCACGAAACTCGTGTTAATCTAAACTCGTGTACAGTAGTACACAAAACTACAAAAGCCGTTATATTACATAATTATATAATATTATAAGTTTCAATCTATGATCTGATCGAGTTCCAAGAACTCTGATAATCAGACCTAATCACTGTTTATATCTGAGATACTGCAGTATGATGCTTTGTCGGAATGCCGAGTGTTTTTTAAAAAAAGTTTTGATAGTCTTGAACTCAGGGATAACTTAAAGATACACCATGGGAGATTAGATGAAAAGCTGGCTGTTCTCACTATAATAGTCAAAACTCGATAATGTAAAGGGAAATTGCTGAAAATTTCACTATTTCAGTCAAATTGGTCCTCCCTGAACCGAAATTTGAGCAGCAAATCGTATCATAATCCAGTAGCGATGATTTTGGGAGTTGATTATGGTCCTAATAATAATTTAGATAACATTTCAGCCTGCAATAGGCTCTTGTATGATGACAATTGACTTATTAAACAATTACAACAAACTATTGATATATAACAATATAATATAGTATTTTCAATCGGATACAGAAAAGAAGAACTTCGTTTAGCTATTGATACGTTGTTAATGACATTTCTACGTATTTGTTTTTATTGTAGAATGAATACGTTCGTCAAAAAAGCATGTACACAGATTGGTGATGATCCTCTTTAGCAGTTTGTGCAAATACCATGAGAATTTTGTAGCAATCGGCGAATAACTTGCGCGTATAGGGTCTTTAGCAGAGATAGCAGCCCGGAGGATTCAGAGAAAACCCAAGAGGCTGAAAGGCAACCCTGCTCATTGCAATCGAGGAATCGAAGCCAAGCCAGTTGACTCAATCACATACTTTACGATACAACGCACGGGCGTTTTCCATTCCCCCCCCCCCCCCCCAACCAATACAAGAAAGCGAGACGATAGACATATACAACCCCAATTAACAGAGAAGAAATTGGCTTTAACATCCACTCGACATAAAATAGATCATTTCAGGACTTACATATGGTTTAATTTTATTTCAGTAATTCGGGGTGAAAGGAAACTGCGGGGCCCGAAGAAAACCAACGAGGCTGGACAGGCGACCCTACTGGGGATTCGAAACCACGCCAGTTGACTCAATTACAGGCACGTGCTAACCATTCGGCCATCCAACCCCTACCCCATTAACAAATACACTTTAGTTGTTGTTGATGATAGTGTTGAAAGGATATTTGAAGTTAGCTTTGTAAAACTTTCGATTGGATATTCAGTATTGTCTAAGTTGTTAGATGTTTTCCATTCGGAATCCAGTATTGTCCATACAGGGCGACCTATGCTTGTATCTTGTCAGGCCGAACCGATATGTTCGTTTGTTTGTTACACGCTTTAAAAAAACCTTAGATTAAGATGATTAGATTTAATCATAATTACTGCATTTACGATATGCGAGTACGTGTTTGCATAATTCATTCAAACTGCGCGGTGTCTATTGTGCGCACTTAACGGGTACTGCATAATTGCATTTACCATTGTGCATTATATGCATGCACACCTTTCTTGAATACAGCTGACATTCACGGATAACAACAGGGAGTGTCTATGAATAATACATCAAATATCCCCCTAATCCCTCAACAAATGTTTGTTTGTGAACCTTAAAGGGGGGCAAGTTGGGTCTATTAAATAATGCAATTGGTGTTATTGGTTATAATGGAGCACATTTCGTAGCAGAACCTTTACATATAAAAAAAACCAAACATATATTGTTATATGCAAACTTTAAAAAATGTCGATAGTATGGTGATCACATTGAGTTTATTTAATATTGCAAGGGGCAAATTTCGCTACATAACATTTACATGAAAATACCCTCCAACATAATATTATCTTATTATATACAAACATAAAAGTGTCAATAGTATAGTTAAAAAGGCACTGCAATATAGTTTTTTTGTCATGTTTCAACTTTCAAAATTTGGAAGTTTATTTTTATGCCCCTTCGATAAAGCACTGTACAGATATCTCGGTTTCGTTTTTTGTTTATTCACAGGAAATAAATAAAATGTTGTTTAACGGCCTACCTTTCTGAAGATGGTTAGGATTAAAATAAAATAAAACCAAGGACGAACAATCCAAACCATTAGACAAAATTCGAAGTCCTAAAAAACGGTATAGGCAAAATAGTGTAATGGGTTATGAAGGAAATAATTCTGCACACAGAGATCCAACTACTACTAATACTTCGAGAATTAGTCTCTGTCCTAAAAATTAGTATAATGCCTTGTAATGCGATACACACAAAGACTTATATGGAAGCAGATTAAACACTTCTCAAAATTCTCGAAGTATACTTTGTCTTTCGACTAAAATTGTCGATTTGGGACATAGAATGTCGGTCAACTAACTAAATGTCTGTTCTCAAGCGGCGCTAACTGTATGAAGGAGTAGTGGTGTTTTTGAATCTTGAAAAGGGCAAGACGAGATAACTGCCGAGTAGATGAAAATCGTAGGTCCATAGGCAGTGAATTTCAAAAATTGAAGAATCAGGACCTGTTGGACAAGTAAGCATTAGCTTAACTGAGTACGATAACTGTCACCATTTGAACTCAGACCTAAATACTAAATGAGGGACTACTTTGAACCTCGATTCCTTGGCCAAAGGAACTGGAAAGGAATCGGACACAGTTAAAGAGTGTCGTCATGACGACTAGGTATGTCCATCCCGATTCCATTAATAAAACCCACTCATGCCACGTAGCCGTGATATGTAACACACGTATCAGGATGAACATGTCAAAATTTGTAAATGATTTAATAGAGCACAGTGGTTTAAGCAGATCGGGGTTTTATTGCAGGAAAACCAGAGCAATCCAAAAGTGGAGTGTTTTCATTTTATTCCCAAATACAGCTAGGTATCGAGTAGTCTGCATTTTCCCCATACTTTTCGGGTTTGACTGAGGTGCGTCTTCGGAGATGTGGTTTTAATGAATTTGACTCACAGACTCTCACTAGCTAGAAGCAAGCAGGCAGCCACCAAAAAGGCTAGGAAAGGTATTCATATATCGATATTATGTTATACAAGGTATTCTTGACAGATACAATGAGAAAAAATTCTTATAGACTGTCAAAAACCAGGACATGATGTTTCGGACATCCACCTGAAATGTGGCAACAACCTTAAAATAGCAATGTCCAAAACATGAATGGTTCACATTATTATATGTTACACTCTATAGTTATAGTAAACATGAAATCTGAAACTATTTGGTGGAGGGCAGACTTTGAGCTACATGGCCACTAACTGTGTCATCGGCCATCTATTTAATGGATGGGGGCTGCGCATGTACGTTTTGCAAGAGCTAAATCTGCCTGTTGCTGAAATGTTATATCCAGACCAGAATCAACTCTCGGTGTCAACACTAGCCTGCGATATTTGCTGGATTATGGATAATTGAGAGTATAATTTGTGTCGTAACGGCTTTAGTGCGGCTTTAGTAATGATGATCGAGGCTATGCGGAACTTTCGATCGATTCTTTCTCGGTTCCTTGTGGATCAAAATGACTGAAATTTCAGAAAATTGCCTTTACATTATCTAGTTTGTGTTTAACTATTATAGTGAGAACTCGTTGTCTAATCTCCCATAATGTATCTTTAAGCAGATTTTTTTTTTGGTAAACATAGAAATACCGCCATTACTTTTCAATAGCCCTTTGGATCTAAACTCTTACTGGGGAGGTGGGGGGGGGGGTTCTTTGACATAAAGGTTGCTTTGTGCGTGGTAGCTATAGCTTCTTCGACCTAAATTGACACACACCTACTAACGCCACCCGTCTTATCCACAACAGACACTTTGCTACCACCCGGAATAACTTCTAGTTTAAGGAGTTAAAACAATTCATCGTTTGTAATTACCAAATAGTCAAGTGGTATCCTTGATAACTGTAATAGTCATTGTTCTGTTATACTTAAAACGATTTTCTATGTGTGGCCTTAGTCGATTTTGTTAATTTCTATACAGTAGCCCATGATTCTGAGAGGTCAAACTCTTGACTTGATGTAGCTATCGATCAGAGTAGTTTTGTGGCAAGGTGTGTATGACGTGTGGTGTGCCAACACTGATGCTGCTTCTCATTTGAGCAAAAGTAGCCTCTACCTTGTGCACGACTAAACTGGATGATAGTTTGGAAATGGAACGATGTGGTTCAATATCCCACTTTTCAACACTTACTGGGCTAATGAGGAGGGGATGGTTTAGAATTAGATTTTAAAGGCCACATCTACTTTGAGAAGAGAAACTTCGAAGCAATGGAAGTGTCAATATCTAGAGTCTAATTATCCATTTATATTTAGGAGTGTTTGCCAAAGTCTTATTAAATACAGAGAGAGAGAGAGAAATGGGGTTTAACGTCCACTCGACACAAGCTAGGTCATTTTTGGACTAGCGTATGGTTTTCAATTTGTATTACAATAATTCGCTTGCGCGTAGGGGGCTTTAGCAGTGGGCGGACACCGGAGTGCCCGGAGGAAACCAACGAGGTTGAGAAGGCGCCCCTTTCTCCATGTCACATACGCTAACGCTTGGGCTCGAAACCACAGTCGCAAGCCAGAGGTGACCAGCCAGCTAGAGGTCGAATACAGACAAAGTATACTTTAGTATAGTAAGTATTGAGGCATACTGATGACATCAACAGCCATTCTAGAGCTTCTTTCTGTACTACTAGAGTGATGAAAAGTAGCATATTTTGGTCTGTAACATAAAGGTACTGAGCCTCCGCATCCTAAAACTCTACCAAGGTTTGCAGAAATTAAATAAAGAGTATGTTGGCATGGGGGAGACTATCTCCTCGAACCAACGTCCCAGTATGCCAGATTCCCTAAAATGTTCTCTGTATTGACATTCCTTCACTGTATAAACAGCTGCACCAATTTATTTGGCACTTGGTAAAGACACAAGCTCATCTCTGGGTATCAGCAAAGGTAATATTGGGTGTTAGTTTGCAATTACTTTTAGTGAATCTGAAATTAAGTAATGAACGAAAATTCGGATCAAATGTGTTTGGATAACTGGTTAGTTATCATATTGATCTGGATCTGGTATTCAGGGCGCCACTGCTCAAGATGAATTCTCGAATAAGAGTAGTTTGTACACGATGCAACAAAAACAGGCTATACATATTACAACTGAAAAAAACTTTTAACGTTGGTTTTAAGTGAAACACACACGATGCGACAAAAACAGGCTATACATATTACAACTGAAAATACTTTTAACGGTGGTTTTAAGTTAGAGTGACCTCTCTTGTTCGAAAGTTTCTTGGGGGATCAGTCGTTCAGACACAAACGTCTAATATGGAGATTAACATTAAAAGACGTCATTAGTTGAATACTAATATGCCTGATCGTGTGCAGCAAAACAAACAAAGACAAAGGAGCAGTCAGATTTACGACTTTAACTTTCGAGAACAAATAACCCACCAGGTAACTCTCATGGGTTCCTCAAACACCAGTTGTTGTGATCGAGTTTTTTTTAGTTTTGGAATATCTTGCAAACGGCCAGACCAATTCTTTTCAGCACGTGACAAACAGTAAGTAGCGCCATAATACGAAGAAATGGAGGCCAATGACATATGCATGTTCACATCCGTTTTGAGATCTAGACAAACGGTAGTGGCAGGTAGAACGTCGGCCCATCTCCACCAAATGGCCGGCATGAAGCAGGCGGCTGACATGTAGATGACAAATTAAGGAGATTAAAGGGTTGGGGAGACCGTGGCAGTCGGTTCCTTTCAAAGATAAGGTGATGATTGAATATGTAACACGTCTTTGCCCTACTCCAAGAAACCTGCCTTAAAATGGTCGACGTGTGCCCCTCATGACATTGCCTTTTAGCCATTTACAAGCGTATGAGTGGTGCTCATTTTTTTCCTCCTCCGTGCCGTCAATTAGAACATGTGATTTTAAAGATCTCCTTTCAAAAGTTTCTCTTCAGAACCGATTGTAAATCTGCATGAAGTCTGCTCTGCCAGCATTTTCTCCGCACCTGCATGGATGGAGTTTTTTTGAAAGTGTGCTGAAGAAGTTCGGGGCAAGTAGTCTGGTCTGTGGTTTGCATGCTAATTTCTCTTCTGATTGTAATCAAAATGAGTTCTAATGTGGCAGACTTCCTTCTTCGCTCCTTCTGCAATTGAACAAATTGGCAAAAAACAGGGGAGGGGTATTGTTCTAAAGGGAAGGTGAGCGCCTCATGCAATCGACCTGCTGTCGAGATACATTAGCACATCGGAGGCCCGTTATTTATCCGTTTCTTAACAAGTTCTTTATCCGAGGCAGCTGTCAGTACTGTTCTGTTATAAAACAAACGGTTAAACTTGGTCTCAAGGTTTATAAATGTAGTGACACCTCTTGTTACTTCTCGTTTCTTGGGCAGCTGCCTGTAACAGCTATAAAGAAATGGTAAAAGACCAACTAGAAAAATGATTAAATAAGCTGAAACTAGCTGTCTGCTATTCAACCCGATTTATACACAGATAAAGCGCCAATTGCCGTACGACAGTAAAAAAAAAACATATCGGAAAAGAAAAAAACGCAACGACGCTTTCTACTCGAAGAAAGTACAGCTGTAAGATGTGAAAATCGGGAGAAGCGACAGACTGCAGTTAAAACATATTTTTAAGATTTTCAAATAGCTTTTGTTATGGTCCTTCATGTATTATGCTGATTATCTCAAAGCTCAATTAGTTCTTGTTCCTTTGTTAGTTTGTCGATTCCTCACAAAACGCACCGCGCCATAACTTCTTTTTCCACCCTGAATCGTCTAGAACTGCAGCCGACCACTTTTCTTTTTGAACACATAAAATTTTCTATAAATCATTAATAGTCTGAATTGCTTGTAGCATGAAGAATATTAAATTTGCGACGCAAATTACTCACTTTCCAGCCCGACCCAAGTTTTAAAACGCGCTTCATTTCATGATTTGCTACAGCGAACGGCGCGCCTCAAAGTTTTTCTAAACTTTTGTGTTTCCCGCGGTAGCTAGTGCGCAGACTCAGCTGTTGAGAGAATAACGGGTACTAAGAGCTATTGTTAACGTAAAGCCGCCATACAGAGACACAGGGGAAGCTTGTTCAACCTGCTGCTATCAAACATGGGGGCTTCTTCTTCTTGATGGAAATAAGTGTTATTAAAACCGATATAAACAAAAAATCAATCGGGCTATATTTGTACTAAAAGATGTTTTTGTAACATAAGCTTTGTTTAATAGTTAAAAACCCCATTAGTCATTTTTTAAAAATCATTTTATCGCTACTGTCAGATGTACGGTAGTGAAAAAAAAATCACCTTGTTATCGTCCATATTATTGTATGAAAATACATGTTAATAAATTAAGTATACAAATATCTCCAGCCCAAACAATAAAACACTCACGATTATAATCAATATATGCATTACAATTCTGTTTATTTTATTTATTAACTCTTGCAGACATCGTAAATCCGTTACCACTATCTCATACACGTTTGTGAAAGTGGATAATTTTGTTAAACAGTAGAATAATTCGCATCACCGATTTCTCGCCTTATGTTTGGACAAAGTCTATGGAAAGAGTTTAATTTTCTGAACGGAAGTATAATATATCAAAAATTAGTTTTAGTGCGCGTCGAGAAAAACAATGAGAGACACTTGTGTTTAGTGTAAGGCAATGTGCTAGTTCTAAGCATCCCCGTAATGGACAAACGAGACAGATATTTCTATAGGAGCAAATAGAAACCAGTGAAAAGACTTTTAAAAGGTTTTCATTATTAAAGTTGGTAACAAGTGGGAAAAATATACACAAACCACAGAGACACTAGACTCAAATTTTGATTGACAGGCCCGCTTGTGTAGGTAATGCATAGCGTACAATTTTCTATCGCCAACAACACCTTTTTTATCTTCTCTTCTCGCTTTTTTTTCTCGGCGTAAATTTGCTATTGTCAGTAGTTTCCTTATAGCTTGTTAAGGAGCGAGCTATCCATATACACAAGAGAGGACTTGCAATACACTGATTATATCGGTTTACTGAGTGAAACTTTGTTTGACCGGAGAATTATTAAAGGTTAAGTGTATTATTACATACAGGCGGAAGTATTGAAGATGTTAAAAATTACGGTTTATCGATTATAAATTTCTTTGTTTTAAAAAAAGATATTGGATTAAATAAATGAGTGAAACAGCCTATACAATGTGATAACAGGGCCAATGGTTTATTTCTATGGGTTTTTTTAAAAATTTGATATCGACTATATCCGTGACCAATGTGTAGGAAATAAAGGATGGGCCAGTAGATGGAATGGCACCAGTCGAACTGCCGAACTATCTAGAAGTCTCCAAGAGTAGGCAGAAGAATCTCTGATATCAGTTTCCAATTCTTCAGTGCTATGCACGAGTAGGCATAATGATCATACTATATAACACTTATCCGTTAATATGACTCTTCGTATTACCGTGGAATTTATATAGAATAAGTTGGGTTTATAATAATGTAGGTATGGCTATAATGTACTATGCTGGTATATTTCTTGCTACTTAATATACCTATTTATATTTTAGAAGGAGCTGTGTCATTATTACCAAGTATAAAATTAAGTATCAGTTTGTTTTGTGTCACACAAACGCAGTTTGAAAGGAATGGAAGATGAAGTTAGAGATTAAAAGGGAGTATCAGCCTGCTGTACTTAAAAACAAAACAAAATTCAACTAGGTGTTCATCGTAATCAATGTATAACGATAGTGACATCGTTACCATTTTTATTTGAGTGAGTAAAAAATGGGATCTACTTCAGTAAATCGTCTGTGAGGATTTTTAGTAGAAGAAACAACGCTTTACTCAGGCTGGTGCCCCTAAACCGCGTGACAGACGGGCCTGGCATCGAAGACCGGCTCTATGATATAAAACGTAGATGTTAGACAACTACTCCCACCCTCACCCCTTCCATAACCCATTACCCAACCCCACTCATCTCCGCTTTTTAAAGAGAAAGCAGCCTATTAGACAAATTGCATGCTATATACTGTGTTAATATGAACCCTAGTGAGCATTAATTTAAGATGCATACAGTGTCATATTATGACATAGCATAATTAGAAATATTTGTCTGTTTATTTTGTTTATTGAACCCTAGTGAGCATTAATTTAAGATGCATACAGTATCATATTATGACATAGCATAATTAGAAATATTTGTCTGTTTATTTTGTTTATTGAAAATTCAATAGTGTGCTTGACTATCGAGGGACATCTATCTCTAATACAATTAGGAAACTCGGATTGTCCATTTCGCCACCTTTCTTTGAATAAGCTTCCATGCCAGCTTTTCGGGAACGCAAAGTTCTAATCTACTTCGTGCACGATACCCTTCGCTTTTAAATGATAATTATTAACACACTTATCAAAACTGGCTAAATTGCGGAATATTAAAAGAACACGTCGTCCATTTAACTAGGTATCGTCCGAAATTGTATGTCATATCGAAATAAACAGCATATGATAGAACTATAGGTCTATATAGTGTTATATGGATATAATTATTGAAATCGTCTGTGTAGCACCCAGTGACATCAACAAACCAGAAACCATCCAATATTTATGCAATGTCGACATAAACGTACCTACATGGCACCAACAGCAAGACGTAATACTATCAAAGATATGTTGATAGTTGTAGGTTTATACGGTTATAGGGGGGAGGGGTAGCCTAGTGGTCTAGAGTGCCGCGTTTCGACCTCTAGCTGGCCGGTCACCTCTGGCTTGCGGCCGTGGTTTCGAGCCCTAGTGTGACATGGAGATAGGGGCGCCTTCTCAACCCCGTGGGTTTCCTCCGAGCACTCCGGGTTCCTCCCACTGCTAAAGACCCCTACGTGCAAGCGAATTATTGAAATAAAATTAAACCATGTGTTGGTACCGAAATGGCCTAGTTGTGTTGAGTGGACGTTAAACCCCATTCTCTCTCTCTCCCTTTCTTTATACGGTTATAAGTATTGGAATCTTATCTTTAGCTCCCATAGGGCCCCAACAAACCAGAAATATTATGCCATGTCGACATAAACAAACGATTTCGAGTCAAAACGTACCTACATTACATCGACATAAACGATTTCTAGTCAAAACGTACCTACATTACATCGACATAAACGATTTCGAGTCAGAGCGTACCCACATTACTTCGACATAAACGATTTCAGGTCAAAACGTACCTACATTACATGGACAGTATATTACTCTTCCTGTAAAGAGTTGTAGATCTGGCATCTTTACCTTCCATGGAGCCTCACCAAACCAGAAATCATTCGATATTTTATGATATATCGACATAAACGTTACATACTTATTACATAATTGAATTTAACTTTACATTTAGATGGATGGGGTTTAACGTCCTACGCTTCTGCACCTAACCTGGGCTAATTGAAGACGGGAAAAAACCATAGGGTGTAAATGAACCGGCAATTTATATCGACGTAGATATATTTTTGAAAAAGCATTGCATGGATTAATGAACTCGGCAATTTAACACCCGCACAACAGGACCGTATTTAGCAGGGGTACAGGCATCTTCAATAGAAGGCTTGATTTCGCCGTAACTACATACAAATTATATTATCAAGCCCTTCACTCAACACTCTGCATTTTTCGGCACTAAATTTGATTGGGTATAGTCACTTGTAAATACAGCAAGCGTAAAAGTTCAAGAACTGCCCAGTGTTGGAGCAAGGTTAGATGTTGTTAAACTCTCGGCCGTTGCTTCAGGAAGATGGGGTACAGGGGTACATTGCACCCTCAAAATAATAGGGCGCCCCGAGAAATCCCCCGCCCCTCACAAAAAATGACAGTCTTTCAATTATAAAATGATACACTTCATTGTGATCAATATCAGCATCTTGGACATTATATTGGAGCCCCACCACTCTGCTACACCCCTTCTTTTAAAATCCTACACATACGGCCCTGTTCCACAATGATCAAGAATATTGACAAAGACATTTTGCCGAAAAAAAGTTCCTTCGCATAATAGTAATTGAAATCATATTGA
Organism: Patella pellucida; assembly: GCA_917208275.1. Lineage (NCBI taxonomy): Eukaryota > Metazoa > Mollusca > Gastropoda > Patellidae > Patella > Patella pellucida. Next base: position 19,225,064 of record OU795041.1, read on the forward strand.
CGCACATGTAAATATATTTTCGAGATAACATGTAAATGACAGGAATTGTCGAAATCGAGAATTTACCCCCCCCCCCCCCCCCCCACGCAATATTCAAGAATATCGTATGACAGGAACCACTGACATTCCCTTTGAAAATTTATCGAGATAACATAGAGCCAAGGCGGGGATTTAACACCCACGCAATATCCAAGAATATCGACAAAGATGTTTTCTCAAGATACATCTACCGTCGTATGACAAGAACCGCTGACACTCCCTTTGAAAATTTATCAAGATGTACATAACTTAGACAATCACTTTCTTTATCACGTCAAGGACAGGTGATATTTTTTTTATCAACCAGTTAACTTGTAATATAGTCGCGGTCGAGTGAATGCACCGTGGTAATAATTAGAAAAGACTTTCCATCCGTGCCTCGTATATCAATTTTGTACTGGGTATATCATAGCTTTACAACCACTCCAACCGAGCGTCACATCTAGCTTTCGCCCCGAGCTATTTTATCGTTTTCACAGGTGACACTAACGGTTAGCTTCTTAAACTGTAGGTGAATGATTTAACGTCAGTAGAATGGGGATAACTCCAATGACGTTTTCCCCGAGACCAACACATATTGGGGTTGCTTTTCCAGCCTTACGTGTCGCTATTATATACTGTTTTTGCGTCCTATAGTAGATTCGTAAGGGCATACTGAAACCGCAATATTTCTGATTGGTAAACGAAACTAGGTGTTTCAAATACTAATGTGCCACTCAAACTATCCTGACAAATAGCTCTATAAGTAAATTCAACTTTTATATAAAAAAAAATGTGAATAATCAAAATTAGAGCTTTCTGGTCCTAGCGATTTCTTCTAGTTATGTAACTAAATTGAAATAAAATACAAGATTAATGTGATTCTCGCGGAAATATTTTTGTTTTTAGCATATCCTGTATCTGAACCCCCAGTAGGCTACTCCTAATACCATATTCTGCTTTTAATTTTAATTTGTTATTCTTTGAAATCCCTAAAAATTGATACCTGTGACGTTTACATATCGATATCTTTGTGATACGAAAAACTATAGGCCTTTAACCTTGACTATACATGATGTAGAGACGTAGTAGTGTCGTTCAGTTATATAACATCGACTACCATGATCGAGACTAGTGTCGTCTCATTCATCCAGACACATCAAGGTCTGCTGGCCGGCAATCGTACACAAACTTACAAAATCTTAAACTAGCCCCACCCGTAAGTTGTGGCTCATAGGAGACGCCGAAATGTGCCTCAGAGGGAAGTACACAGAAAGAAACAGGGAATCCAAAATTAAGAAAATGAAAACAAGAGGTTTGAGGGAAACTTAATGGATATCACCTGAGTTAAAAGGACATGGAGCACCTGAGTTAAAGGGACATTGAGACAATAACAAGAAAAATGTGTTTCTTACTCAAATCTGAAAATACTATTCTAAAACTTAAGTGTGTCACACAAATTTCAAATCGGTTCTCTCAGGGCGGGACTTTACTGTCATTAAATGATATTTGGGAATACGGGTTTTAGAAAAAGAACAACATTCTGGATATATACTGCTTTTTAGTTTATTTCATCAATATTGCAATACCGATGATTGGCAAAGATACATGCACATGTAAGACTGCAAGAAATAAACGACGAAATAAGGTAATAAATCCATAAAGTTGTGTTTTTGTGAAGAACTTTAGTATAGCCTTTAAAGCTTGTTCATCTTCTGTTAAGTTCCCAGTTCTTTTTAAAAATATATCATTAAAACAAATTTACAATATTTAATTAAATCTTGAATGATTGGCATCCCGTAATATGGTAAATGTACCCATAGACGAAATTTGTAATAGGTTGATTTATTTTAAATAAAATGGCCAACATTCCAACTGTTGAACAAAGATCCGTTGTGTTATTATTCATGTTAGTTTCTGTGTTAACAAAGGAAGTTTGATACTTGGTTTACGAGTTCACTAAAACCAGTTTAACATGAATACTTTTAGATGAATATATTTGTATTATATTACAAGATGGGCTTGTAAATAGGAAACTTTTCAAACAGTCTGCATTCACCCTTTATGTTCAATTTTTATATCTTTTCAATTCAGGTTTTTTGCTGTCTTTTACATGGGGTTATTGCACTTACATTTAGCCATGAATGGGTCTATTCAATATTCAATAGACACAAAACTGAAAACAGCCATATCGTCATTCACTCTACTATATGATGGAAATAACTTTCATTTTTACAAAAAATATAAGAGAGAGAGAGAGAGAGAGAGAGAGAGAGAGAGAAAGAAATGGGGTTTAACGTCCACTCAACACAACTAGGTTATTTCGGGACTAACATATGTTTTTTTTTATTTTAATAATTCGCTTGTGCGTAGGGGTCTTTAGCAGTGGGAGATCAATAGTTTATAATAACCTAGCAATAGTTTATAATATCCTATCAATAGTTTATAATAACCTATCAATAGTTTATAATAACCTATCAATTAGTTTATAATATAACCTCCCGTCTTCAATTAGCTCAGGTTAAGTGCATAACAGTAGGACGTTAAACCCCATTTCATTCTTTATAATATAACCTATCAATAGTTTATAATAACCTATCAATTAGTTTATAATAACCTATCAATAGTTTATAATAACCTATCAATAGTTTATAATAACCTATCAATAGTTTATAATGGTTTATCAATAGTTTATAATGGTTTATCAATAGTTTATAATAGCCTAGCAATAGTTTATTTTTTGCCTTTAAATAATTCATAATAGTTAAGCAATAGTTTATCAATAGCAGAACAATAGTTTAAAACAATATAACGATAGTTTATAATAGCTTATAATTCATAATAGTTCAGCAAAAGTTTATCATAGCACAACAATAGTTTAAAATAATAACAATAGTTTATAATAGCTTTACAATAACCTATACCAGTCTACCAATAGTTTATCAATAGCAAAACAATAGTTTAAAATAATAACAATAGTTTATAATAGCTTTACAATAACCTATAACAGTCTACCAATAGTTTATCAATAGCAGATTAAAAGTTTATAATAGCACATCAATGTCTCTCGATGGTGTAGCCAATTGTAATAGTATACAATAGTTTAAAATAGTGTTAGAAAAGGGTTACTTAAAAATAAATGGTAAATAAACCGAGAATGTTTAAGTCTAATAATGTATCGATAGTGGTATAAACGTTTTGTGTTATACATAGTATGAATATATGTAGGTGGTGATGTATACTAGTTATTTTTTTTTTTTAAAGTTGATACGTATCGTAAAATAGTTAACTGTTGAAAGCAATTCGATACGGAGAATGGTTACTGTATTATAATTACTGAACACTAAGTGTGGTTTAATGGTCGAGGGCGAGACATTAAGTAATATATTGTAACAACAAGAGGACCGTCAGGTCCGAGTGTTTTTACAATATATTACGCAATGTCTAAGCCCCGAGACGATTAAACTACTTAAAATACAGACTCCGCGCGTGCGCTTACAGTGAAAAACATCATGCTAGTCTAATATTGAAATAATGTACTATTGGCAAGTTACCCGTACATTATTTGAAATAATGGTACGCCAACATCAAAGGATGACGTCACATCTGTATTTTAAACCAATTTATTAGACACAAAGGGTTAATACATGTAGTATCTCATTATATCTAAAGCCATTAATTATACAGAAAATCAACAACGGGTACATTTCTAAAAAAAAAAGGGGGCCTTTTACCGCAACGACCAATAACATTTTCTTTTGGGTATTCCCCAACTTTTCAGCATTTATGTGCTGCAACTCAGTATATGATTTATTCAGTACTGGAATATATCACCATAGACCATTAGTAACAAGTTGTATATAACTAGAAAGATTTATTAGTACTTAATAAAAAATAACAAAAGAGCTAATCTTATAAGTAATTCGTGGGCTAAGAATTAACTGGTTCTATGTCCTCTTTTCTCTAAAAGTGAGATGTTTGCATATTTAAACACAATCTGTGAATCAACAGGTGTCCTGTGAGCATGAATTAATACAGGATCGCCGTGTTTTAAATTTTGGTCCATTCCCACCCACAAAGTTCTATGTCCTCTTTCACCAATAGGATTCCTGGATCTGGTGTCATATATGAGCTTGTGACAAAAGGCCAAAAAGTTATCGGTAGGTGCTTAGAATATTGTCCTACAATGAAAAAGGCACCTTACGACGTCTAAATTTTTCGTTGAAACACTTTTTTATTTGGTTTTAAGGGGTCGTTTAGTAGGATAGTACTAGTTAATTCGCGCTCAAGCATGTATCGCCTTGACATGTAAAATGTATACAGTTGTTAGTAATCAGTAATAAAAACCAAAAGACATAATCTTATTAGTAATTACTAAATAAAACACAAGACATATAATGTTAATTGCAATTACTAATAAAAAACCAAAAGACATTATTGTGATGTTACTAGCAATTAATAAAAAAAAACCAAAAGAAATATAATGTTACTAGCAATTACTAATAAAAACCAAAAGACATATAATGTTATTAGCAATTACTTATAAAAAAACAAAAGGCATTATTATAATGTTACTAGCAATTACTAATACAAACCAAAAGACATATATGTAATTACTTAAAGGAAATGACAAACATAACTAGGATGGTTACTACAAGTAGTGATTTTTTAAAAAAAAAATACCATAATTTTTTTGGAAAAACTAAAAGGTATGCCGATATTTAATACGTCTATAGGCCTACATAAATACCCCCATCTGAGTAAACCGACTAGTTTCAAGTAGGCCTACTCAACCCTTACATATTTACTGAATGTACTAATAACTATTTAATGCTTGGAGTAGGTCTAACGGAAAGATATTGGACTGTTTCTACACGACTCCCTCCCGAGTCTAATATAGTTTGGCTAATACCCTGCGTAACACAACACATGGGTGATAAATCCTTTCACGCGTCTTGCACTTATAATACGTGACGTCACACTACAGGTGCAGCGAGCCATCGGGTCACGTGATACAGGTACTCGTGCAAATAATACCAATAAATGCTACACAGTATGGTCTAAAGTGTTTTGGGAAGACGTTGTCTGTAGATCTATTAGAGCTACATAGCCTACATATTATATCCATATTTAATGATAATCGTTGTTTTATTCCTTAGTAGTCTAATTAATTTGTCCAGTTTGTTATTAAAATTCGAGGCTTTATGGAACTACGATTACGATCGTTAATGATTTAATGAACTACTAAATCATGGCTTGAACAATAGATTATGGTGTTTAAAATAATAGCTTTGTAATACAACTAGGGATTCTACGAGGGAGCTTAGATCGTCCGAATTGCGAACGGAAATTTAAATCGGCAGTATTCTCGAAGACGTACTGGAAATGTTAAAAGGTTTTGCCAAGGGGAGATAACTCTGAGAACGCCCCTATCAATTTAATTTCAATACCATTCAAAAAGATAAAACCCTAGTTTAATAGGAAATACAAAATGCCCATATGCGAAATCCAATACCACAAAAACATTTGCATTCACAATTCTAGTGATATGGTGATATAATCTTCCCAGTGCCGATGCCGCGGTTTGAACATTGGGCTAGACCATGTTTGGCTCGCTACCTTATTTGTTTCGGTAACGGAAAAAGGCCCCCTATCCCCCAGACATTTGTATGAGTAATGACATGCATACATAGTATACAATACGATAATTAAAGGAGGTAGATCGCTAATATTTAGGACCTAGAAATTGACCCTAATTTTCCAATTCCGACCTACTGTATAATTTCCGTTTTAATATGTCCACAGACAGGCCACACATTGTATTAAACAACCTTTTTGAAATCCAGCGGGCTTTCCTGATTTTAGCGCCTGTAAGAAGCGTAGGTCAGCCAAGCGTAACACAAATAGGCTATAGAATGTTGAAAAACATATTTCTTCATACAGCACATAACCCGCACACATCATTTAGAAATGTTGGCATAGCTTTAACCCGATACACACAATTAAGTGTTAAAAACTCTTTTATCATAACCCATCGCCTGATATGCTCGATAAGCATAAAAAATATTTTTAATTATGCTTATACAATGTACATTGCACATAAAAACTCCAAATATTTTGTCATGCCCCAATGACAACCAAGTTATTTCACACATACTTAACAAATATTTAAACACAGTAAGCGGAGTCCTTTTGTAGCAAACTGTGAATGGGTGCTATGAAACCGGTGGTAACAATTTAATTTGATTTCAAGCGCAACACAAATGGGGAGAAACTGCAATAAATGAAAGAAAACTTATCTGAGATATCCACCTATGTGGACGCGGATGTAGAGACATGGAAGAAGAAGAAGAAGGAGAAGGAGATTGAGAAAAAGAAGGAGAAAAGAAAATGTCTTGTTAGTCGAAATTAGCACAGAACAGTTCAAATTCGCCGTGTAAATAAAATCTTTGTTTTTAAATTAGGAATTTCACTCTATTTTTTTTTACAAATGTACTACAACAAAAAGACAAGTCATTCGATGTCACCTATAAAAATATTTGTGTTCATATATTATGTTATGTATGTACATGTATACAGATTGACATATATTAGATAAACCAGCTGCAGATGTCATCCTGACTATTAGTGATCCGCTGTCTAATCTTGCCTGCGATATCACCCAAGACGGAAGAAGACGTTTAGTCTGAGTATATACAATCGATCCTTAGTATTCAGCAATCTTTTATTTTAATTTTCGTAAAAATAGAAATGTAATCTAGGGCACTGCTTGCGAAGTTCGGTACCACTGGCTATGTGTGTTAACCTTTTAAGTTCCAACATGGATGTCATTTCGGGAACCTATATTATTATGTTTTCTGTAGGTTCCCATACGACGTGCACGCGATAGTGTTCCACGAAGCACGGTCCAATACTTCGGGTCCTGCAAGGACAACGGCTGCATATCTAAGCAGATAAACGTTTAGATTTTATTTTATATAAACAATCTCACCAAAGAAAAACTAAGGTACAATATCTAAAAAGCGTTTTCCAGCGGGTTAATATTTTATAGGAGAACGAGGGTTTAGGAAGGATGAGCCGTATGATCCACCTCATCCACACAGGGAATCCTGTAGCCATAGCAAAACTCCAACCAAGATTTGTCCCGTATTAAAGCTGTATCGATTTTCCCGGGCTTATTTTTTTCTATGTACAGTCATAGGTCAGGGGATATCAATTTCTTATTTTCCTTCAACAGAAGAACCGTTTCTATTTAATTGGCAAAGATTTGACTTTTAAACGAACTGACGAGCTTGATGTAAATTTGATGAATCTGTCTGAGTTTATTGGTCTAATGTTGCCTCCAGCTCTCCGGATATTCAAATTGGATATTTTATTAACAGTTTGTCCGAATCATCAGTGTTCAATTTAAAGCTCGTTGAATATTCTTTCCTCTTCATTGACACTTCAAGTCGCCAATTAAAACAATATTAGTTCTCGTCGTAAGCCATATTGAAACTCTTTAGTAAATAAGATTACAAATAGCCGTTTCGTTTTTAGCCTCGATGACCCAGACGCTCCACTGAAAATGAGATTGTTTCACCGTTCACGTCAAAGCTGAACATCAAATAGAATACTTATGTTATTTTTATAGATCTTTATTAATTTTGATTCAAGCTCCCTAATGACGTTAGTCTTATTTCTTTAGTTACACTTTTATATTTATATGTCAGAATGTCGGCTGTTTTTTTAAAGGTAGACTACGTCAGTATGTTTTATGTTATCATTTTTTAACGGTGCGATCACTGATTTGGAAATGCAACCATTTGGCATAAATAAAGCAATACGCAGGTTGCCAATGGCACCTTTGATATTAGAAAATGTCCGCAACTTCAGGCTGTGTTGATTATGTGGTTAGGTCACTGGAATCAAAACTAGAATGCATCAGTTTAGATTCTGAGATTTTTAAAGTCCAATTCCCACTTGTCCGGGATGGCCCTGATGGTGCTGACAAGGAAAGTATGTCTAGCCGTTCGGATGGGTCATAAAAACGTCTTGACATTTAGAATCCTAAGAAAAGGAAACTTAAACATTGTTTTTCGGGGCCCTCTCCCCACCGCGCCCCTTACACTGCAAGGGTAAATTTAGTAAGTTACAAACATACGTTAAAACCTATCACATTCTGTCCAAGACTAATTTTTCGGTAGCTGTACTGAATCCGAAAATAAATAAGTGGGCTGTTTTAAATAGACTTATGTGCTATACATGAACGAATCCCGTTTTACTTTCATCTTGATATCACCTATTAAAAGAGAGAGCATTCCGCCGATTTCGCCAGAGGATTGAAATATCGGAGCGCCTGGTAGTCAGAGACTACTATTTGTCGTCTGATTAGAGACGGATATTGAAGAAAACTGGAGTTAATTAGAGTCGAGGGGCGAGCACATGATTTCAAACGATCACTTTTAATAAAAGATAATCGAAATGTTATTCGTGGTCAACGTCAATTTGTTATTGGTAATATCGCCTTTTTCATTAAACCATCCCCGTTTTATATTAGAAGATCACACTAAGCGTGCGTCAAATAGGAAAATGGGAAATGCAATCAAGTTTATTACACGGTGTGATTGTTTTAATATGGAAACAAGTGGGGGCCATTAAGCACGTGTTAATATCAACTTTAGTTTCAAGCACTTGAATTCATCCACACCGCTAGAGGCAAGAAAAACAACAGTATTTTATTAAGTGGCTTGAATTCATAAATGTAAATTAGCACATAAAGTAAAACCAATAAACTAGACAGCCAAAAACTAGCCATGACATGCCATGCACTAAAACAATAGGAAAGACAACAAAAGGAGTTTGATCTGAAAATAATGAAGAGGGGTTGAGTAACCGAATGGTTAACACGTGCTCGCCGTATCATAAGGCCTGTCATTAAGTCAACTGGCGTGGTTTCGAGTCCCCTGTTGTACGTGACAAGGAGTAGGGTCGCCTGTCCAATCCCGTGGGTTTTCTCAGGATTCTTAGGTTAACTCCCACTGCTAAAGACCCCTACGCGCAAGTGTACTTTTTAAATAAAATTGACCATGTCTGTGTCGACTGGACGTTAAAACCTCTCTCTCGCTCTCTTTCTCACCCCCACCCTATCTCTCTCTCTCTTTCTCTCTCCCTCTCTCTCTCTCTCTCTCTCTTATTAGCCCAGTCGTTATAGAGCACTTCATTTGATTTCATGAGTTCACATAGTTAACATATTTTTTACTGTAATTTCGTACCGACCAGGATTAGCGATTTTATGTACAAGAAACACAATTGATAATTTATTAGACAGTGAAAAGTATTATATACCTGTAGATAATTTAAAGGTGGTATATATAAAAGGTCATAAAAGGCAGCAGGCCTTTGATGTGATAGATAATACTCTTATAGGTAAGTATATCGTATACTCAGTATCTTTAATTGTATCCCCATCGTCACATCATTAACGTACATTTAACTATAATTTATAAATTATTGGAGCTCAAAATACGCTGGGAAACAAACTAAGACGACAATAAAATACATGTGTCTGTCACATGCAACAAATAGACGTGTTTTTTTCACAAGAGAATTATTTCTTTACGGAGAGAATTAAAATTATGGTTAATGTTTACATACTTTCTTTTTTTTTATTATTATTATTTTTAACAAAGGCGCTCTTTAAAAAGTCCTCAAGACGATTACATAAATAATAACTAGGTTAAACGGATTGTGGATCGCAATATTGGTGTTTATAGTAATGAGTTATTCCTCATCCCCTGGTTCACGTTCTAAGATATATATACTATGATGCATTGAATAATACAAAGTAGGTTTCGTCAATTATAATAATTTTTGGACCAATATGCTATTATGAAATGAGCAGTTTTTAACGTGTTTTATTTAAACGTATATAATTATGTGCAGTTTTACGATGTATTTTTATATTTATTCTACGACTGGGGGTAATCTTACAAAACAAATTTGGGGAAGGGGGATTCCCCAAAAGTTATTGAAATTTTGTTAATTTATTGGCTAATTTATAAATTCATTAAAAGTTAAAGTGACGTGGATCAATAATGTGGAAATCAGCGCTTGTCAATCAAAAAGCGTTTACGTCACTCCAATCTTGTCGACGTCACCAATAGTTGTGTGAATATTTGAAGTGGGAACACGCATGCGTTATTAATTCAGAATAATAAATCTAATCAAAATCGCATCGACATATAACAAGACCGTCTCTAAACCAATATAACACTTAAAAGTCAGAGTCAGTCGTGTCTCCCCACTTGATATTAAGGACCACGTATCTGCCCCTTTCAATAGAAGTCTTTATTATGATATCAATGGCCGCTCTCCTATCGCTCGACTCGCGACTAATATCGCTCATAAAAGGATGACCCCGTATAGGATGTTAGAATTCCCGATCTTTAAAATAATTCTTCTAATTGTACCTCTGGTTTAATTTTCATCGAAGTCTAAAAATTCTAGATCAAAAGGCAACTATAATATTGCTGACCATTACTTAAAAAATTCGCCGTATAAATAATGTAAATCTTTAAAATAAGTTACGACCTCGCCGAAAACTAATAAATAAATGAAGGAACATCGAGCCCAAGACGGTATCTAACTTATTTCTGTTTGTTTTAATCATCTTTATTACTGTAAAAGAACATTTTCCAGGGATTAATTTGGTTAAGTTTAGATAGGGTAAAGGAAATTGTTGCATGCACATCGAGCCCAAGATGGTATGTTATAATCGTCCAAAGAACACTGATTTTTTCTGGCGCATTCATTCAGTTCTGTACATTATAATATAAAAAAATATATTAAGACAAGGTCAAAGATACATGTTCTTCGGTGAACCTGTTCTTCTAATGAAAACTCGTTATATAACTTATCTAATCCGATAGGATTTCTCTGAAGTATAAAAATCTATTATTTCTATTATTTAAAACATGTTTTCATGTGTATAATTTTAATTTAAAAACGACGGATTTTTGTTCAAAGACTTTAAATTATATAAATAAGTAGCTCCCTTTAAAAATTGCGGTAGGTCTAAAAACGAAATAAATACGAATTCATAAAATGAACAATAAAAGGTTTTATCTTGAAATATTATCTCCCTTTCATTAGAAAGTTAAGTGGTTGGTCACTTTTCCGTATGGAGTATAAAAAGCCTGGCGTCAACATGGCCTCTTGGATTCATATATTTTATATGTTTATCGATGATATAAAACATTTTATTTACCCAGTGGTATTGATGACATTGTATAATCATAGACACCCATTATTAAGTTATACCCCGTTTAAATAATAATAATAGGATTATCATATTTTTAAGTATGGATTCGAATCATAGACATATTATTAAGGGAGCATGAAGGGCCACTTCTGTAGCTGCGGCCAAAAAACTTCTGTCTGCTGCATCCATGTAAATGCTGAAAAGAAAAAAAAATTTATTCATTCATTTTAGACCATGTTTTTTTGTAATAAGATGTAATGGGCCAATAAGATAAATACAGCAAGAATAAAACGCGGACCTTCTAAATGAAAAACAACCCTAAATATTTAAAGTTATTCTGTATGTTCTTATATTTATTCTCGGTAGTCATTTGACACATTTTAAATTTCATAAGCTGATATGAACATTTCACAATGATTTGCTTAAACGTGTATTACCTATTTATTGCTTTTTTAAAACAATGATTTAGAGCTTTGGAGTTCTTCTTACAAAACAAAAATTGCCATCGCCAAAATATAAATGTGTTAACTTTCAATTATTTACTGCTTTTCGAGGAGTTAAGCTTCTGAAATAACACTGACTCTTTAGTGTTGTACTATTTGTTTAAAATTAATAAAGTGTATTTTTTGGTGAGACTGAATCCCCGTCAACCATTCAAATCTACAGATATCATTAGTATGAAAACCAAAATGAAAAAAATAAAATAAATAAAAGGTCTGTCATTTCATTACAAACTTGTCATTTAATTAAAAGAGGGGACTACAAGAAGATAAAGCCACATGAAATGGAAAACAATTAAATCTATCGAATAAAATACATATTTAAATATCCCGACATTTTTATTGGTTTGATATTATGGGCAAACAACAAAGATTAAATTGACAAAATATTAAGTCGTTTTGAATAAAAGTTTTTTAATGGGTCAGCAAAGAAAATGATTATGAGTTGCCTCATCAGAATTAGAATAAAAAGATTGAATTTATATAAAGGAACCATAAAAGAACCCTTACATCAATGACTCGTGCATTGCGCCTAAGGAAACTTTGTTATGACCGCGGAAGTTTCTGGTTTCTGTGACGAAAAGTCTATTTCCTACTTTCAGCGTTTTTCCGGAAAATTAGTTCTTGGCTGCAATTTGAATAAATCCCGGTTTGTGGAATAATCTCATTTATGTAATGTTAAGATGTCTCTATCATCGCCTACAGACCTTTAAAAAACACAAAAGATGTGCTAAAACAATTTAAACTCGTCATTTTCGCTTCTAGCAAAAATCTCGTTTTTTATTACCAAATTAATATTACCCTATTCATTAAAATAGATTGTGTTTTTTTATATCGGTTAAGTCGTTGTGATTCGACAGCGTCTCAAATTGTCTTTCTTCATATTAGAAAAATAATATCAAGTTAAATTGGTCGGGTATTATTGGCACGGAGCAATAAGGTCGGCATAAGCAAGTTGAACTGGAAAAGACGATGTCACTTCTTTCCTCACAGCTGGACGAACAACAAACAGTTTGTCTAAAGACGGAGAAAATTTAATAAAGCCGATTTGAAGTGGCCTATAAAAGACCCCTAGAGTTAATTACTTTCTATATTAGCTAGAATATGGACGATTTGTGGCAATGAGACGGAGCGAAGAAAAAAAAACATTCATCTTCACGGAATCTGGTAAAACAGATTCGATATTAACCAGTTTCCTTCCCCTAAAGAGAAAAATATTAAAACGAATCCAAGTCATTTTATGAGTCGGACGGAACCTTGCTCACGTGTTCTTGGAATTCCTTATAGTCTTAGTTATCAGACATTCTAGGTTTTCAAACCAATGGTACTTAATGTCTCATATATTAACATGTACATAATCTCATTTGTTAACTACAGTACGATAATTAATACAATTTGCATTGATATTCTTTTTATATTTCTTTTAATGGTATCTGTTAAATGTTTTAAAGCAATGTACATTTTTATAATAAATTAGATACTGTTGTCATTATGCCAAGTATGTTATACTACACAAACAATAATGCATATTGTATATTTCGCAATTGTATAAAATCGGTCATAATCAATCATAACAACGGAGTCAAAATACAAAGTATGTTTCTCAATTGCATATAAAAAAAAATCAGTCATAATCAATCATAACAACTAAGTCAAAATAAAAAGTCAAATGGCAATACACCATTCCAATTATACCCAAATCAATTATTAACATAATTACAATATCTAAATCGAATGTGTTGGCAATACGTTAAAGATCTGTTAAATTACATTCTATCCAATTTAATTTAATTATTATCATGCTTTTTGTATTGTCATGTCAAGTGACGCGGGGTGAAAAAAATATTTTAAACATACATTTAAGAATGCAATGTTACTACACGGCAGTAATAATTGTTATTTCATATTTAATATGACGGAGAGCCTGATAAGGACAGCTTTATACATTGACGTATAGGGGGGTGTGGGTGGCCGAATGGTTATCACGTGCGCGCTGTATCATAAAGACTGTCATTGAGTCAACTGGTGTTGTTTCGAATCCACTTTTGTGCGTGACAAGAAGTAGTTTCGCCTATCCAGCCTCGCGTGTTTGCTACGGGGCCTCCGGTTTCCTCCCACTGCTGAAGACCCCTACGTGCAAGCGAATTATTGAAATAAAATTAAAAACGATATGTTAGTCTCGAAATGACCAAATTCTCTCTCTCTCTATTTCTCTCTCTCTCTCTCTCTCTCTCAGTGACGTACACGTAAAAAGTTTGTTGGTAGTTTGAATTCGATTTAGGAGTAGGCCATAACGCCGATACCCTGGCAAAATTTCCCTCATAGCACACGATATGGCGTATGCCCGTCTTCATTAGCCCAGGAACAGAACAGTAGGAAGTTAAACCCATTTCATTTTATTTCCATATATATAATATAGTGTTAAGTGTGTTATTGTTTAATTACTACAACTAAATGCCATTCAAGGATGTTATTTATAGTTTATGACTCCAAACTTCTATCTTTTCTTTTATTTTTGTGAATATAATTTGTGATCAATTAGGCACAATGTATGGTCTTTCAAAAACAACCATTCATGAACGTGTAACATTTGGTAAAATTAAAATCGATGTTCTTTGAAATATGAAGTTTTTATTATGGCATTAATAAATACCTTCTTTTATGAAGGCACACTTACAGAATTATTGATGCAACGCAAAATAATAATGATAATAATAATACCTATTTAGCGCATGACAAAAATAGTCTGAAAGAGTCTTTTGAAATCAGAATTTGGTAACATGTTGATCTGTTAAGACTTTTTACGCCTGTCGGTTCATCAATAAAAAAACGACCATACCTAACAAATTGCTCATGCAAGAATATCACGTATAGGAATCGTTTATTTTATCATCAGATAATTGTATTTATAAAAGACCTGGGAAATTTCGAAGGGTCTTTCATTTTTAGTCATAGTCACTATAAAAATTCGCGATAAACCTGTTGCTGTCATGACTGTCGACACAAACTAGGTCATTTCGGGACTATTAAAATTAAAGCACCAACGCGTCATTACCATTATATAATAAATTAAAACATGGTTTTATTGTCGTATATTATTGTAATGAAATTTAAATAATGGTTTAAACCTGAAATCAAACTGCGACGCCAATGTAATGTACTGGGGTCATAAGCATTCTTATCATTTATACAATACAGAATGTATTTCTTTGCATAATATATTATTATTGATTAGATAAAACGGTACGCCGCTTGAATCACATTTTATTTTAATTCAACTACTTAAGCTTTACAGTTATATTTTTTATCAGCTTTTAAATTTATAACTCAGTGCTATTGTAAGATCGCCAAACAATGAAATAGCGGCGACATATTTAAACTGCAACCGAGGGGTCGTTATAACCTTAGAAGTCGAATCCCTCCTTTTTATTATGGAAACCAAATTTATCGAAACTCAGTCAATTTAATCAAGGACTTCTGTTTTATTTCTGTCCAAAGTTCGCAGTAGAATGACTAATTTTCTCGTTTTGAACATTATTTTGTATTTGGATTCAAATATATCGGTTTAAGGCGGAAATATATTTGCATTTTCTACGGACAGAGTGACATTCTGTTTACCATATTGTTATCAAACTTCAATTTAGAAACATAATTGCTGGAATATTGTTTAGATTTATAGAGTAAAAAAAATACATTTTGTTTATTTATTAATTATTGTACAATTTAGAAGAGAAAGTGAATACTATAATCTATAACACATTATAAAAAAAATAACAAAGTTTGAAAAAAAGGGAGAAATACAATAGTGAAATAAATCTGTTGTATAAATGGATGGGTTGCTATAAAGTTTGTAAACAAGTAACCGAAACGAAATAAGTTTAATTATTTTCTTCTTTGATTCTGTAGAGTTTATATATTTAAATGAAATTCATTAATTTTAAATACAATTAAGTGTAAAGAGGGTAAGTAAATATATACAATTTAAAAAAAAAAGTAGATTAAAATTTGTAAACAAATTACACAAATTTACATAAATACAATTTTTAAATATATAAATACATACAAATGTATATAAATATATACAAATTGATATACATATATACAAATTGATATAAATATATAACAATTTATATAAATATTTAACAATTTATATAAATATATAAAAGGTATATGAATACATAACAATTGATACAACTATATATATATATAATTAGATTTATATAAATACATGAAAATCATTAGTTAAAACGTAAAGAAATACATAAAAATAATTAAATAAATAAATAGATATTAAGTGAGTACTAAGCGAGAATAGACTATGGAAATAAACGTAATATACGATAATGTTAGTGAATAGGTAAGGACATGAATAGAGGAACAAGTCAATAAACAGAATAAACCAAACAGATTAAAGAAAGAAAGTAAATTGTTAGATAGACATAAAGGTGAAAATTATTGAACAATGAATGCTGATGAACTAATTAATAGATTGATGAATATAACAGATTGATTTATGTAAACAAATTAAATATGCATAAATGTAAATAAATTAATAGATTGATGAATGTAAGCAGTATAATAGATTGATAAATGTAAACAAATTAAATATGCATGAATGTAAATAAATTAATAGATTGATGAATGTAAGCAGTATAATAGATTGATAAATGTAAACAAATTAAATATGATTGAATGTAAATAAATTTATAGATCGATGAATGTAAACAAATTAAAAGATTGATGGATGTAAATAGAGTATGGACGTATTATAAACAGGGATCACCATGACAAAAATGAGAAGATTAGATAATACACAAGTAAATAAAAAGATCGTTAATGCCCTTTTGTAATTTAATTTAAAAGTGAACAATCTGAACACAATATGTTTGCCTTACCGGAAAGCCGCAAGGTGAGTTGTAAAATACATTTCCCCACGCCAAGAGAGAGAGAGAGAGAGAGAGAGAGGGGGAGAGAGAGAGAGAGAAAGCAATGGAGTTTAACGTCCACTCGACACAAACTAGGTCATTTCGCGACTAACATATGGTTAAATTTTATTTCAATAATTCGCTTGCGTGTAGGGGTCTTTAGCAGTGGTGCGAAACCGGAGGGCCCTGAGAAAACCGACGAGGTTGCACAGGCGTCCCACTCACGTACAACCGGAGATTCGAAACCACGCCAATTACTCAATGACAATCTTTATGATACAGCTCACCATTCGGTCATCTAACCCCCTTATTAAATGAAGACAATCGAGGTTCTAGATATCTTGGTTATGAAAAGACAACAATATAAAGTATAATTTAAAGTTCGAATTTTCGCTTAGAATATTATATTTTTAGTAGTTACATTGCAAATTCTCATTGATAGAATTTCACGGGACCGACAACAATTGGCGAGGTTATGAGAGAATTACATCTGGGAGAAAGCATAATGTTATTGTTGCTTATTTTTTTACAATATAGAAATAAGCAATATGACTTTAAGAAAATCACCGATATGACAATTCAGTTTCTTTTGACACCTTTTGTACATTGACTGGCTAAATGGTCGAGTCTACACGTGTGAGAGTTATTATTCAGTGGATCGAACATTCAGCCATTTCTCTAGTTGAACAATAAAAATAGCACAGATGTGGAGAGAATACAAAGCCATTTGACATGAACTCCCTCTTGTCATAGGTCGCCAACAGATCCTGGTGGGAGTGAACGTGACAGCCTGAATGGACCGACCTGTGCACTTCCATCAATTAGAATAGCCTTGTAATTAGAATCTCACTTCGTTCTGTAACAAACAGATATAAATCTATTTTGTCACACACCAAAAATAAATGGACAATAAGAAAAAAGAACTACAATCTAAGGACAACGTACGCATTGCTACTTTGGGCGTAATTGTTAGCGTATGGCATTAGTTTGCTTTGGGTCTGCAGATTGCGTTGAGTTCCATAAATAAAAAGAATTATAAAAAATTAAAAAAAAAAAAAAAAAAATTAAATGAAATAAAATTTAATAAAATGAAATAAAATTTAATAAAATGAAATAAAATTTAATAAAATGAAATAAAATGTAATAAAATGAAATAAAATTTAATAAAATTAAATAAAATTAAATAAAATAAATTTGATTTTACAATAGATTCTCTTTTGTATTTTATTTGTCTTTACTATTTCTGGTCAACATAGAAGCATAGTGATTGCATATATGGGAAAAAGAAATAAAACAAAAAGGTGGTCAAGATAATGTGTATTGTAAAACAAGATCGTGTTAAGGAGTAGGTTCGCAAGGCCAGTGGGTTTTCTGATAAATGTAGAGCCTTTCATCAAAATGTAATTTTGGTGTAATAAGGGAGACAACTACACATTGGTGTCACTTTTTTCCCCGTCCAATGGGGTTCTTACCTGGAAATGATTTGGCGATTTTTCTAAATTTTACTCCTAAATATTCCAGGATGTTGACCGTGGTTCTACTTGGTCTAATTATTTAACCTTCTATGCACAATACAAGTTAAGTCATTTAAAAATAAAACATTATCACGACTTTCAAGACCAACAGCACTATTTTTCCTGGTAATGATAAAGTATGTATAAATACGCTTGTCATATTCTTTGCCATGTTTACCACGGTGGCTCATCGACCAAGGAGCCGACACACTAACAGGAGATCCGAGGTTCGATTACCGGTGCTGGCCTAGAACGTTCCAAGTGATTTTTCAGCATGGGATTGATGCCGGGCAGATGACTTGTCAAGGAACAAGATTAATTCGAAATAAGATTAAGCCCACTAAGAACACTTAATCTAATTTCATTACACCCATAACGATTTTAGATTTATGCTGCTTTTTGTGTAGCGCCATTCGGCAAACCTCGACAGATTCTACGCATCTAATCTCGGCTGATAACTCGAACTATTTTAAGAGTTCCGAATGGAAAATGGCTGCCCCCATGGAAATTTCTGTGGAGAGTGTATTATATCAACAAACGCCACGTTTGGCATTGGGTTTGGGGAATTACCAGGGGATATTATCAAACCAGCAGCCTTGAGACAATATCTCTGCCCATTTGGGTATATACACTCTACAAAAGACGCAATTTGGGACTTTTTTTGTAAATGCGAAACATTTTCCTGTTAAAAGTAAACCGGTTGCCGCATCGCAAATGTATGGGCGTAGGTACATATAACTTACTGTCATACAGCCGAGATTTGATGTAGGATACCGGATTCTGTCGATATTTGCAGAGTGACTGTCATACAGTAGATTCACAAAGGGAGCTAACTCCAGAATCAGTACAAATCAACAAACCTCGCGTTTGGTATTTGGTCGAGGAATTACCAGAGAATTTTATCAAACCAGCAGACAATATTTCTGCTCATTGAGGTATTCACACTCTACAAAAGACGCAATTTAAGACTTTCTTTGTAAAAGTGACACGTTTTCCTGTTTAAAGTAAACCGGTAACCGCATCGCAAATGTACGGGCGTAGGTACATATCACTTACTGTCTTACCATTCGTCAAACCTCGAAAGATTCTACGCATCTTATCTCGGCTGTATGACCATTACCGCCATATTTGAAGTATTTTAAAGGTTCCGAATGAATGAGAAATGGCTGGCCCCATGGAGATGTATGTGGAGAATGTATTATATCAACAAACGCCACGTTTGGCATTGGGTTTGGGGAATTACGAGAGGATATTATCAAACCAGCAGCCTTGAGACAATATCTCTGCCCATTTGGGTATATAAACTCTACAAAAGACGCAATTTGGGACTTTTTTTGTAAATGCGATACATTTTCCTGTTAAAAGTAAACCGGTAGCCGCATCGCAAATGTATGGGCGTAGGTACATATAACTTACTGCCATACATCCGAGATTTGATGTAGGGTACCGGATTCTGTCGAGATTTGCAGAGTGACTGTCATACATTAGATAAACAAGGGGAGCTAACTCCAGAATCAGTACATGGATTCAGACTAGTAATCTTCTCCCAATTGCCTTCATAGGCGCAAGTCTATGAACAAAGAGACTGAAGAAACACTCTGAATTCGGGGAGAAAAAATTGATATGGACCTCCTGTCCAAAAGAGGGACGTTATGTCCAAGAAAGGGGCTCTTAAATCAGTGGAAATGGGCATCGTTTACACCAGTGCAAAAGCCGATGGGCATTCTAACAGGAAGGCAGATGCATCATCTCATTTTTCTTCAGTGCCGTTATGCACAGGCCAAGTTCTCATTTTGTTACTTAACTTTGATTCATTAGGTCTGTCAATGTGTCAACTGCCGTGGTTACGATTCCCCGGTTGTACCGAGAAAGCGTACAACCGGAGAACTACGCCAGTTGATCCAATGACAGATCTCATGATACAACGCACACCCGTTAACCATTCGACCAAACAACCCCTCTTTAGTAAAAGGATTTATTAAAAGATTAATTTAATAGCTCTGCTACTAGTTGTATCTGATATTAATCCACAAACCCAACGAAAATAGAAGACTAAATAATTTTCCGATTGGTCCACTATGAACACTAACAGCTGCGGCAAAGTACGAGGTTAGGGGAGTAAAGGCACGATGTTCAACTAGCTTTAGGGAGCCTCACCCAGAGATTTTGAAAAAAACAGAAAAACAGGCTGCCGGAAATGCACCCAGGCAGTATTTCAGGCACTGATCGCTGAGATAAAATATAAAACGAACGGACTTACTAACCGCGACGAAGCCCACGAGAGAGTTCTTATGGGGGACCTTCCATAGAAATTTTTGAAAAATGAACCGCCGGAAATGCTGTCTGACAGTATTCAGTCAAGCACCGAGCGTCGCCACTAGGAGGATATTTTTGATGAGTTAGGGCCTGTCGAGCTATATCAACATTTTCAGTGACACTAGGGTAAACTAAAATTTATGAGTGTTTAGTTACACGGAAATTAGATTTAAACAGACGAAGGCTTCCATTGCCTATGTAACTAACTATAAACTTCCGAGGCGAGAGTTTAATCTAGAAACACGACGATCTAAATGGACGCTTTCAGCCACCATACTACATGTATAGTTAAAACAAATTACATAGAAAATAATGTTAAAATAAATTTTAATAATCTTTTAACTACATAATCACGCACCCATCGAAGATTAATTATAATACCTAGTAAAGTGCATTGTAAACGATATGCCCTATATAGCGGTGACACTTTTGTATTTAATTTCACTATAAATTAGAAATGCTAAATAAAATACATGTCTCGTTCTATTCTTTGATGATCTGTCAAATGATGACATAATACAATGAAATTTTATACATAAATTTTCATGTCAGTATAGTTTAAAGATAGACTCACCATATCTGCATTTATGGATAATTCAAAATTTATGTTCGTAATTTGTCCTACTTTGCAATATAATTTTGACCTTCAACATACAATATGCAATAGCTAAATGTGCCTATTGCTGTCCTTTCTTAAGGCCTGAAATTAGATATTAATTAACTTATCCAGACCATAATCAACCCACGATGTCAACGCTAGCCTGCGATATTTTTCGGATTATGACCAGGTTTGCTGCTCAACTTTCATTCATGATTTAATCATTAAATTGATAATCTAGACTATCGAACCAACTTCAGTAATGATGACCGAGGTTAGACTGAAAATTCAATTACTAAATTCCTGGTTCATAGTGGTTCGATTTCAGCAATTAATTCCCTTTACATTATCTAGTTTTTAACTATTATAGTGAGAACTGCTAATTCTTTATTTATCTAATCTCCCATAATGTATCTTTAATTTACCTTCATGTATTTATAAGGGATCATAAAAGATCCAAGTTGATGTCTTTAAAGATAAATAAATTTTGACACGAAATTTTCACTTTTTAACAATAGAATTGTAACATGCGAGCGTCAATATGTTCCATGGCAAAGATATTTGTTGAACAACGGCTGTGTCCGTTTTAAAATGTCTAACAGCGAATGGAAATCTAACTCCATTAATGGTACCATGTTGGTCAGTATGACGTGGTCAATGGGAAATAACATATGACGTTATCAGCTTTTATAAAACACTTTAAAATAATATGCTGGAACGCTGGACAATACAATACACCATCTTGTATTTCAAACTCAATATAATTTTTAGAAGAAAAATTAACAGGAACCTAGAAAGGAAGCTCACCTTTTATCGACAACCAGTCTGTGCTAATAATCAAATGACGCCAAATGAGCATTCGTGTCACGATATTAATTTATTACAGATATATCATCATCTATGTACGTGCATTTTTCTGGGGCGAGAGAGAGAGAGAAATGGGTTTTAACGTCCACTCAACACGGTCATTTCGGGACTAACATATGGTTTGATTTTATTTTAATAATTCGCATGCGTGTAGGGCCTTTAGTAGTGGGAGGAAACCTGAGTGCCCGAGGAAACCCACGAGGTTGAGAAGGCGCCCCTATCTCCATGCCACACACACACACACCTGGGGCGGTATTTATAAACATTCTAAGAGTTGAAATCAACTCTTAACTGTCAAATATTACTCCTAACTTTGTAGATTTCCCTTAGACCTATTTATAAAACATTTTACTTTAAGAATTACTCCTAACTTGTTAAAAGTACTCTTATCATGGTTAACATGGCCGTCCGTGTACGCCGCCTAAGAGAGTTTAAAACAACAAGGGATTTCTTAGTGGAGTACAACAATGACGAGTTGATAAGGAGATATCGAATGGACATGGGTGGGATTCTTTTTGTGACAGATTTAGTTTGGTTAGTACCCAAGTCTTACATTAAGTTAAAAGTACCTCTAAGACCCTTTATAAATATTTCTAGAGAGTAACTTTTAACTAAATGTTGTTTTAGGAAGTCTTAGAGTAAAAGTTAAGAACACTCTAAGAATTTTTATAAATACGGCCCCAGGGCTCGAAACTGAGACTGATGCTGGTAATAATATAAACTCTAATACTTGTGTGAAATTAACACCCAACCTAGATTGATTACAGATAATCCAAAGCCAGCTTATCAAGTAGCCTATTCATATTCAGTCATCATTGAAAAATTATAAGACTCAAGTACTGACAATGTTAAGGTGTGGATACAGAGAAGAACTCTTAATTAGCCTAGATCCACTTCATTCTTAGTGACATAATTAATGTAGCCTACAGACATGAGACTACAGTGTTGTACAGTGGCATAATTATCTTTCAAATCAAGTTTGCTGTCTAGTTGACTTTCAATGAAGCTTGATTTATAAATCAATGACTTTTGTCATAAAACAGGCAATAACTTTTGTTCTTTAATTAATATAAGTGTTTTAAAAAATCCATTAATTTTGGACTATAGGTAAATTCAAATTAACAACTTTTGATTTAATTTGGCAATATTTTAATCAATTCACGAACATTTTCTGATACCATTATTTGTGTAATTTTGATGATTAGAACTAGGTCATACTTGAACAAATTTATCAGGGTCAATACTCAATCAAATTCAATGTTTAGACAAATTTTGTTTTTAACTATTTTGCATACAATTATGGCTAACCGTCGAAACGAAGTCGTTGAACGCAAGAGACCTCTGTCATTTGATAAATTTGACGATGCGTATTAAAAAAAGGATCTGGCCACTGCCCATTTTTTATCTTTCGTACTTTGATGAGGAGATTAATCCACAGACTGTTCTTGCTATCAAAAAGATGATCAATATTTCAAACAGTCTATAAAAGGAAGATTTGCGTACACAATTTATTAATAGATTTTCCGAAAATAGGTCTTCATTTGGTTTGCACCAAGACTATTCCTCGGGCACTTATGAGACTGCTACCACTCCTTCAGAAAATCTAGAACGATTGGAGAAATTAGCTACTCAACTTGGAGTAGGTCGTACCCAACTCAAACATAAATTTGTTTCAATCCTCCCTACAAACCGTCAACAAGTCGTTGCCATGTCAACGAATGACACAACTAATTTTAATGACATCACAACTAAAGTTCAGTGTTTCTTTGATATCAATAAATCTGACAAAACTGTAAATCCTAGTAAGGAGGTATCCTTCTATAAATCTGACACAGATGATCTATCCTCATTACGAAAAGAATTAAAAGCACCTAAGTTGCATGTAGCATCAGATGATCTTACCAGACATCGCACCAAACATCCAAATTATAGCCATTCTTGAGAAGACTTGGTAATGGTAATCTACTTTTATGTTAATATTCTATTAAGTTTGATGTGCTAATTCAAAATGTAAAGTTTACCCTTCAAGCTTTTATTGCTGCTGATTTAATTGGAATTGATATAATCATTGGACAAGAAACTTAAGCTGATTTGAATGGAAGTCTAAGTTTTCGTGATAATGTATTTCATTGTAAAGCTACAGCCATTCCATTTTTAACCGCTCATAGTATATATGTCAAACTTAAACATTGTCGATACATCACTGTTCATGGTAAAGTTCCTCCTGTGTTTAGGAGGAATCGTCAAGTTCTCGTTTATTGTGTCTGTCATATTTCTAATATGTATCCTTCAACAGTTTTGTTTAAGCTTGAAAGACATAAAGTCACTATACCTGTTCATAACACTAGTACTAAAACATTGCATATCAGACCTACTCGACCTATTTCGTCTATATCCCTTCAAGATATTGTAAGTTATGATACTATTAACTTCCCTTCAGAGTTTGAACAAAATAATGTAACATCATCAAGTAATATCAAGTCTGTTTTCAAGTAACAAATTGATTTGTCAAAAGGTGTGCTTGATCTTTCTCAAAAAGACAAATTCTATGATATTATGTTGTGTAAAAATCGGAAAGCTTTCATTCTTCATAGTGAAAGTGCAAAATGCCCTGACATGCAAGTTGATATATAAGTAAACGACAATCGCCCTTTTTACATTCGCCCTTATCCAAAAATAGAAGTCGAGAAAAAGATTGTGGATCAGGAATTAGAAAAGCTTGTCAAACTAGGAATTTTAGCTGTACGTCACCAGTCGTATCACCAGTTCTCATTCTATCAAAGAAAGGTACCAATGAAAAGTGTGTTGTTGATTTCAGGTATCTTAATTCCAAAATCAAACGTCTTAACCATCCATTTTCCCTATTATCTGACACCTTAAAGAGGATTGGTCATGCTAAACCTAATGTTACAAGCTGCTTAGATCCAAAGTCCGCTTTCTTTTTACTTCCATTATCACCTAGAGCCTAACAATATACGGGTATTTCATCATAAATGGTTAACGCAAGGCTTTTCAATCTTAAATTATTGGTGAAATACTATCGAAAGTTCCTGGTACCTATTCATTTTGTATAGCCAATCTTGACGATATTATCGTATTCAGTAAAGGCAACCAAGCTTACACAAAGCATTTACAGTTCATTTTTAGTGACTTAATTCAAAATGGTCTTTCCAATTATATCCCTTCATCCTTCAGTAGGAATCCCATAAGATTAGCTCTTTCGTGATGAGCGATCAAAGCACCCTAATGTTGTTTTTTTGGAGGGGGGGGGGAAGTTTGAACCCGATACTTTCTATGTCGAAAGGGAAACCTTCGCAGGAAAAGTCAAATCCGAGGCAACCAAGATGGCCGTCAAGTGCAGCTAGGCCTAGTTATAGTAGTACTACTACTAGTACTGCAGCGGGCTCTATTGAGAAACTGAATAAGAAGCCAACAGTGTTTCCCAACATGAATTTGGCTATTTCAAGCGAAAATTCGTATTAAGGAAAGATGATTTTAGAAAATCTCAAACGGAAAATATTCAAGAGCGGAAAGAAACTCAACAGGAATTCTTTAACTATTATTTTGATAAAGAAGATGAAATTAGCTCGCATTGCTCGTCACATTACGCAGAACAAGATGTTGGAAAGCGAAGACGAGTTTGTAAATACTGAAGCAGTCGAAGGCACTGCAACAATTACTTGTTTCTGGAAAGAATGAGCCTTACAGGACACATTCTGGGCAGAGTTAAGCATTTTTCGCAATAAAATAATATTCATGAATAATGCATGCCGAATATTGAAGCCAGTCTGGCAGGAGCAGTAAATAACATGATCATACATGGGTTGTAAGACGAAAAGATGAATGAACTACCCAATTTCTATACACGACCTAAAACTTGTCAAAGTTTGACGCATAATTGGGGGTCGCTGAGCGGGGAAACACCCTGCAGTTAATGCAGAAATCAATGGCAGACGTCGAGTTCTGATGAAAACAGACGTAAACGCTAATTACCGTTCATTATGTACAGTTAAATGACCGAGCGGTGCCTTGCTGTTTGGCGCTGACTTGTGTGATCGCCTACTAGAGATTTCTGAAACTAACAGGGTCGTGAAGAAAGTGAATTGGGATCGTTTAAGTTACAGGGAGTCAACAAGATATAGTCCATACAATAAAATGAAAGCCAAGAATCGACGATATGAATCAAACAGTAGCAGAAACTTTGGAAGGCTTGTTGGTAATCGTTTTTTTAGACAAACGAAGTCAGCCGCCACCAAAACGAAGAAAGCTACACGGACCGGGTCTGAACAGGGAGCGAAGGCGGCATTAAAGCAGTGGGCTACTTCGATCCAGCTCACAGGGCTCACGTCATACCATATTTCGCACGTCATCGAATCAACGTTTTCCACCATAACGCACGTGCTCACACTGCCAGAGTTACTCGGGATTTCCTACAGCAGAACGGTGTCAACATTATGCACTGGCAAGCCGTTAGTCCGGACTTAAACCAGATGTAATAACTTCGTACCGACATCTAACACAGATTTGTTTCCCAGAGTGTGGTTCCACTCCATGTACAGACGCTGTGCTAGTATTGACACTCGCGGTGGACAAACCAGATACTGAATGCATAGACTGTATTCAGACTCTAAACCTTCTCGTAATGCTTTGGAACTGTGAATGATGAATTAATTACTAATGTGTCAACATAACTGTTCACAAAAAATGCTTTGATTTATGTAGTAAGTCGTTTTCTTAAATGATTTGATTAAAGTGCTTCTCTGATTTTTAAATCGTACTAACGTTTTGTTTTGCTGTTTAGCATACTGAGGCCAAACGTATCTGTAAGCATACATATCTATGTTCATTTTGTCTACTTTGATATCATCGGTATGTACCAAGGTCTATTAGATTTTTTTTGTGAAGTTGAATTTCGCAATAATAGTTATTCAAGGATACCTGAAGTCAAGACAGCATGTTGTATGTCACGACCATTCACATATTATAAATGGTAAACATAAAGTTTATTTATATTTCAGAAATCAGACACCCCAAGAATTATTAAAGACTATTGCTGTTATTCCCATCAAATACTTTACAGTACACTAGTATTTATGTACAAGACGCCATAAAATTGTTCTTTTTTTTCTAAGAAAGGGCCACGGTCAAATGCTCAATTACAATCGATCGATGTTGACATGCTTTTTGCTGGAAAGTTTCGCATCAATATTTTGGATATTGCAAGGTCGTTGCGATGACGTCTTGCATGGTTGTTTGTCCTTCAATGCACCTGTATCTGTTTTATTGCCCAATCACGTTTATGAAATTAAAGTTCTGTTTTCGTGTAATTCAAAAATAATTAAAAAGTCTTCTTGTTTCTTTTCAAACATCTATCCGTCTGCGATGAATAATGCAGGCTGAAAGCGACGACCTGTCAAAAAGTTGACATGCCATTTATTATCTTTATTTATTTTATTGGTATGACACAAACAAATAAAAGAAATAATTTTGAATATTTTTTTTAACCTGTTTAAGCCCACGAACCTTGGCGTATATATTATGTAGGTTTACGGGCATGCATACAGACATTTGAATATGCTGTAATTTGAAATGAAATCAGGTTTAACGTCCTACTGTTCCGTTCAGATTATGCCAATAAGAACTTCAACTGTAAAAACACCAAAATGTCTGTAAATATCGATAAAATACGGAAGCTCAAATACGAACTAATTTTGTTTTTTTTTATTTTCAATTTTTTATTTTTTTTTATTTTCTATTTTGTAAAAATAATTTTAATTTTTATTTTGTAAAAATAATTTTTATTTTGTAAAAATAATTTTTATTTTGTAAAAATAATTTTTATTTTGTAAAAATAATTTTTATTTTGTAAAAATAATTTTTATTTTGTAAAAATAATTTTTATTTTGTAAAAATAATTTTTATTTTGTAAAAATAATTTTTATTTTGTAAAAATAATTTTTATTTTGTAAAAATAATTTTTATTTTGTAAAAATAATTTTTATTTTGTAAAAATAATTTTTATTTTGTAAAAATAATTTTTATTTTGTAAAAATAATTTTTATTTTGTAAAAATAATTTTTATTTTGTAAAAATAATTTTTATTTTTATTTTGTAAAAATAATTTTTATTTTGTAAAAATAATTTTAATTTTTATTTTGTAAAAATAATTTTTATTTTGTAAAAATAATTTTTATTTTGTAAAAATAATTTTTATTTTGTAAAAATAATTTTTATTTTGTAAAAATAATTTTTATTTTGTAAAAATAATTTTTATTTTGTAAAAATAATTTTTATTTTGTAAAAATAATTTTTATTTTGTAAAAATAATTTTTATTTTGTAAAAATAATTTTTATTTTGTAAAAATAATTTTTATTTTGTAAAAATAATTTTTATTTTGTAAAAATAATTTTTATTTTGTAAAAATAATTTTTATTTTGTAAAAATAATTTTTATTTTGTAAAAATAATTTTTATTTTGTAAAAATAATTTTTATTTTGTAAAAATAATTTTTATTTTGTACAAATAATTTTTATTTTGTACAAATAATTTTAATGTTGTTTTTTTTATTATCTATTTTGTACAATAATTTTTAATTTTGTAGATTAATATTTCATTTTAAAATATGCACTAAATAATCAAAATTTGAAGAAACAAAAGACAACACATCACACCATTCTTAAATTATCACCTAATAGTAGCAAAAACCTTTCATACAAAATATGCAAGAAATAATTAATACAAAGATCCCAATCAGTGCACTAAAGACATAACGGCACCGAGTACAAGACAATAGTCACTTGTACATGGTTAGCACGGTTAGCACGTGTGTGCTGTATCATAATGCCTGCCATTCTGTCGACTGGCGTGGTTTCGAATCCCCGGTTGTATGTAACAAGGAGTAGAGTTTTCTCTGGGTCCTCCGTTTCCTCTCACTGCTAAATACCCCTGCGCGCAAGCGAATTGTTGAAATAAAATTGAACCATATGTTAGCCCTAAAATGACCTATGTGTGTGTCGAGTGGACGTTAACCCCTCCTCTCCTCTCTCTCTCTCCCTCTCTCTCTCTCTCGTAGAACATATTATGTATCAAGAAATAGTCTTGATTACCTATGTCTAAAAATTTTGAACTTAACAACACTGTTAATCAGTCTTCCTAAACAGTAAACTACGACCGTGTCATAATGTCAGACGGAGAGCGGAGACACTTATCAAGCTACGTGGTAACATGAGCCGAATGGTGCTCGAGAAAAACAAAATTATAAATTATTTCACAAAATAGAAATTAAAATACAAAATATAAAATTATAAGTTTGAAATTAAAAATTATAAGTTTAAGATTAAAAATTAATTTACAAAATTATAAATTATTTTACAAAATAGAAATTTAAATACAAATATACAATTAAAAGTTTAAAATCAAAAATTATAAGTTTGAAATTAAAAATTATAAGTTTAAAATTAAAAATTATAAGTTTAAAATTAAAAATTATAAGTTTAAAATTAAAAATTATATATTAGAATTAAAAATTATATATTAGAATTAAAAATTATAAGTTTAAAATTAAAAATTATAAGTTTAAAATTAAAAATTATAAGTTTAAAATTAAAAATTATAAGTTTAAAATTAAAAATTATAAGTTTAAAATTAAAAATTATAAGTTTAAAATTAAAAATTATAAGTTTAAAATTAAAAATTATAAGTTTAAAATTAAAAATTATAAGTTTAAAATTAAAAATTATAAGTTTAAAATTAAAAATTATAAGTTTAAAATTAAAAATTATAAGTTTAAAATTAATTTACAAAATTAAAAATTATAAGTTTAAAATTAATTTACAAAATTAAAAATTAATTTACAAAATTAAAAATTAATTTACAAAATTAAAAATTAATTTACAAAATTAAAAATTAATTTACAAAATTAAAAATTAATTTACAAAATTAAAAATTAATTTACAAAATTAAAAATAAATTTACAAAATTAAAAATTAATTTACAAAATTAAAAATTAATTTACAAAATTAAAAATTAATTTACAAAATTAAAAATTAATTTACAAAATTAAAAATTAATTTACAAAATTAAAAATTAATTTACAAAATTAAAAATTAATTTACAAAATTAAAAATTAATTTACAAAATTAAAAATTAATTTACAAAATTAAAAATTAATTTACAAAATTAAAAATTAATTTACAAAATTAAAAATTAATTTACAAAATTAAAAATTAATTTACAAAATTAAAAATTAATTTACAAAATTAAAAATTAAAAAAATAGAAATAGTAAATCGAAAGAAAACAAAATTAGTTCGTATGAAATTTTGGTAGTGAATCGAAAGTTTAAATTGCAATTTTCTCAAAATCAGGTATTTTGACTTATCACAAATGTGTTCTAAACCCTCGATTATGTCTTAATATTACCCAATTTGTATTTAATGTTCACCAATTCATTATACCGTGGATTATATGTGTGAAATTGAACTTTTATCTGTATAAATGAACTTGATCTGTATTTTCCCTTTCTTCTAAAAGTACGACTACTAAATTCATTTTGCGAAGTTGATATTCGTCTTTATTAAAAATTATGAAACTGATAAAAAAATAGATTCACTGGTTTCGGGATTAGCTAGCTATATAATATATTCTCGAAACATCAAACAAATTCTATCATCGCTATTCGTAATTTAACTTAACTGCACTTTTATTTACTTTTATATTATGACTGGACTGAATGTAATAAGGAAGCCCACAATACAACTATAGATTGAAAGTGATAAGTAAAATCACAATAAAAAAAAGATATAGACTGATTAGCAAGACCTCAACGAATAAAATAATAGACTGAATATGGAAAGTAAGCTGATGAAAAAACAAACAATTATAGACTGAAAGTGATATGTAAGCTGATGATAAAAACAATTATAGTCTGAAGTGATAAGTGATTAGTAAGCTGACAATAAATGAACGTCTTGACTGCAGTAAGACCACACTGAATAAAATAATGAATGGACGTTATTACTAAGCCCACTGTAAATAAAACAAGAAAAATAATCTAAAAGCCAACCGTGATTTTGATAGACTACTGTTATTGGTTGGTATGTGTATCAGCTTGGACAGGCATAAATTGGACTATAACTCCAATAACAAGTCCCCATTCCAAGTATCAATGGTTTTCCAATCGCCGTATGTTTACCAGTATCTTGAAAAACCACCTGAAAACAGAAGGACTTGCTTCTAGAAGGGTCATGCCTGGCATGGTGTTTAAAAACTCGCGGCTGGAATCGGAAGGAGTGACTGAGCATCCATTAGCTGGGTAAAAGCAGAATATAGCGCCATCTCAAGAGTGGACGATTTCGCACGTGGAGGCACAGAATGGTGTATTATTTTGGAACATTAGCCTAATAAGCATGATCTTTGGGAAGTGTCTTACACGATTGCAAGCTGAACATGCTCTCAATTCCAGATAATCTTACAGACGACCAGTAGATTTGCATTGTCATAAAATTGGTTGTTATCCTATTCTTATAGCCAAGCCTGTTTACATGGACAAACCTCGCCAGTCCCGCACAGTAACCAGCTACCACCAACAAAATGCTGTGAACAGTCATATAAGATGTCGTTGTTCGTTGGATGCAGGAATATGTGCCCCTTGTTCGGGGATGAGGCGTAGGATGGAAGCCACCATCTAAACAGGGGGAGCCTACAAGCACTACCTTCCCATAGATCAGGATCTCATATAGGTAAACAATGTAACATTTTAACCCATAGCATAGGAGCCAACATGTAATTGTTTGGGGGGGGGGGGGGTGCCAATAACGATGCCGTTGGTTCCGTGACACTTTATTCATTAAAAGATCAATGTAACAACAATTGTCGTGTAGGTTGACAAGAAAAAATATTGTTTTACAGATTATTTCGTATTCATATTTATTCAATGTGAGTTGTTGTTCTTAGTGGTTAACGTCCGCTTCCATCGAAGGTGATATCGCAGACAAGATGTCTTATTTTTATTTCATTATCTTAGCGCAGGCTCAGGGGTCTTTCCTGTGGGAGGAAACCGGAGTATCTGGAGTAAACATACGAGGGTGAAAAGCGCCCCTGTATCAAAGCCACATGAGCTTACACAAGGTATCGAAACTACAACCACAAGCCAGGGGTGACCTGTCAGCTAGAAGTTGAAGCGCGGCACTCTATACCACTGAACAGTGACTCATATAAAATACGCTAATTGTCGGCAATGGCTCAAATAAGAAACGCATTGTCACAATGTTTATTTTCAAACGAACTACGTACAAGTAACATAAAACATTGCCGGCCATATATGCTTTGAAGTTCCGATAGCGTTATAAAAAAAGTCCCCAATCAATTTCTTCTTTATGAGAGACTTGGCAATTTATCTTCCACCGAAAACAGTAAATATTCATTTTTTTAATGTGAATATCTATTATCAATCCAATCTTTCAGATTTAACAATCCATAACCCATAATTTACTGATATCGGAGTTTACAGACTCCGATGTCTGCTCATTTCAAACATTACATAACGGGTAATTCCATCACAGGCAGTATGGTCAGGACACGCACACCATAGGGTAAGCTTTTGGTCAACGGCGTTAGCTAACAGATTTTAAAAGCAGCGGATGAGAGGGCTCTCTTGCCCTTGTCTTGTGGGCAACAGCAGCGTCCTGATATTCCAATGCGTTTCTTCGAATTGCTCCTAAGGTTCTGAGGTTGAATATACGGTCATGATTACCGAATTCTGATTTTGGTAGTTCGCACCATTGGCACAGGCACGTGGACGAATGAGTCCCCAAACCTAGAAAAGCATTCGCCAGTTTGAGATCTAATATTGCCACAAAGTCCACTCTGTCCTGTTCGACAAGCACATTTCAATAAACCACCGATCTATATATAGTTGCCTTACCAGTTTCGTCCTTAAAATCCGGCAGTCGAATAGTTCTCGTCCTAAGTACTTTCCCACCTTTCCATGTTCTCATGAATAACGCTAGGCGTTCGGTCTGGTGGAGGGACATGTCAAGAGTCGTCTGCATCTTGATGAATTCATCTGCCAGTATGGACGTATTAGGAAACATGGGGTCCTGGCTTTCTGATCGTCAAATCCTTACCTCTCGATTTCGACTGTTATACTGGTTGAAGCTATATCTCTAATCAAATCGAAAGCAATGATTTCACTGGCGAGAGGAACACATTTCACGACCACTGACAGGTTCTTGCGTGCATTATTTGCTATACAAGGTCTTGGATGAGTTATTCCCCTACCCACAGGCTGATAACAGCGCTGGCATACTCTTGGCAGGCCTCATCGAAGGTGGCTGTAGTTATTTCACTCCTTTCGTTCGTCCAAGTGGAAAATTGTTTTAAGGTCTATGGCTGACGCTGACGGTATTTTCCCTGGCGATTTCACACAGGACACATGTGCAGGTTGGACCTGTACATGTAATCGCAGTAAGCAAAAGTTTGAAAAATCGTAAGGTTCTGGTAAATCTTCCAATGCCTTCTCTCCCATTTCTACCTTTATCAGCAGATTCCGACATCGTCCACAGATTGCTCCAGGTAACCGCATTTCACTCTTATCATAGTTTTCAATGTAAAACTGACGTATTCGACTTAAAACACCGGTCCAACTGCCTTCATACCTGCGCTTTTTTAAAAGCAGACGAGGCAAACTTTTAGTCGGCTTTCTTGATGTGTCAAGGCTTCGCGAGGTATGACTTCATAAATGAATTTCAATTGAATACCAGCAAACAAAATAATACTTTCCCAGAAATCTCAGAATTCAATAGGATCACAGTTATTCACTCGCAATGTGAAGTCAGGGCCCGTACCTAGAAAATGGCTCGATGAAAATTTTTAATTTTTCCGTTTTTGGCATAAGCCAAGGATACCAATTGAATTAAAAATGGAATCGGGTTGGAAACTCTTTTTTTTTAGCCTATCCGAAATTCAACGAATATGTGCGGCATCCCTTTAGGGCACGGTGAACGTATTTGTCATGCACATCCGCCAAAAGATTTGATTTATGGTTTCCGTTAAACTTCAAAAATAACAGATAAAACAATTGTTCATATTTTACTCAAATAAATAACTTTGCTAAGCCTTCGTAAATGTCATATAAAATTTAAAATTTATAAAAAAAATTGTAGAATATAAAAACATTTTGAATACATAAGACGAGCAATCTGGATTTAGCTACCTTTTAAATAAAAACACAGCCCCAAAAAAATCACAGCAAAAAGCAAAAAAAAAAACCAACTCCAGATTTTGATTGTCGAATATAGAAACATTTTGAATACATAAAACGAGCAATCTGGATTTAGCTAGTTAAATGGCGACCATTTAAAAAAAAAACACCGCCAAAAAAAAAAATGAATTAACAGCAAAAAGCCCCTCAAAAAACAACCACAGATTTTGATGGTAGCAGAACTTTTTAAACGGCCTCCATGACTACATCACACCTTCCTTCTCCATTGCCAAAGATATGAAAAGGGTGCAGTCGGGGAGTTTACGTGAAATTGGCGATTTAACTTCAAAGACGTATTGTCAATTATTAGCACCGTGGCAGTCAAAGCTTTTGTAAATGACATCGTTAAAGGACCTAAGTCCATAACTCCAAATCCTCCAAAATCTTCGACATCGAAATCACGAATTATTGATCAATTTAAATCAACAATGATGATGTAAACTTACCGGGAAAAGATGAGCTTCTGATATCCTATAGTTAAAATAAAATAATTTTTTTAACATTAGTACACGAATCGTGTACAATAATGCGTTTCAGCCCCAGTTGTATTGTGAGACTCGAGGGCGAGGCTAGACACATCGCATCAAACCAAACGGAATTATGTAGACTGGAATAACTAGACGCTAGAAATATGCACTTGATTGAAATTGCTGGTTTATTTCGCCGAACATAACTGATTAGAAATTGGAGTAAAAACGAAAACCAATGAATGTAAATCAGTTAATATACATTCATATTACAGTATTCTAAATGTGTAACAACCCACTTTTGTGAATTTCTAAGTCCCAAATGTTAGCGATTTAGCTCCTTTATTGAAGTTGGTTTTTTTTAACGTCCGCTTCTACAAGGTCATATCGCAGATATAATCTTTTATACTTCGGATCTGTCTATTAGTTCATGGTGTCGCACCACAGTGTTCGACCAAATAAAATAATGTTTTCTATCTATGGTCATTTAAGGGGGGGGGGAGTCTCTTGGTTAAAGTATCCCCCCATATTTAATGTTTCGCTTCGCTACGGTTAGTTATACTACACTGATCAAATACCATTATCAATTTGAGCACACGCTAGATTATACGAGTGGTCACGGTGGCTAATTGGGTAAGACGCTGGATCGCTATCCTGGAGGTTGGATGTTCGATCCCTGCATTAGCCGAGAAAATTCATCCAGATTTTCAGCTTGGTTCCCCCTAGGTGTACCTTGACAGATGGAATTCAATAAAAGAGTAGGCTGTAGTGCCGCTGCCCCGGCGTATACCTGTCTTTATTATCCCAGTTCAGAGCAAAAACAGTAGGGCGTTGGAAAAAAAACAGGTAACAGGAAACAGTAAAGGGCGTTGAGAAATTAAGAAGTCAAGTAAAATTATTTAGATGTCTTTTGGTAATTCAGCAGACGCCAATAAACTATAAACAAATCAATTACCATTATGTAAATTTGATTCACAAGAAGATGACATGCTATTATAAATGTAGATGGGATCATATGTGAAAGTAAATGATAGACAGAAACAAAAATCATAACGATGATATATGTGTGGTATATTTCTGATATATACGCCGAGGGCCTTTTCACAAAGTACATGTGTTGTTATTTTTTGATTTAACAGTATCGTAACACCGTTGTTCTACTGTAGTACGTTATTTGTTCAATCTGTGAAAAGTTTTAAGATGTATTTAACCAGAGCAATGGTATATTTCATAACAGGTGGGATATATATATATATTATATCATACATTTTTTAAGGAACCTTAAAAATGAAATTTTATCACAGTTTTTAAGCTTAACAATGTAAAAGTAATAACTGTCTGTTTCAGGTTTTTCTTTTGGCACCAGATGTTATTATATTATTATTTAGACATTTATTCACACGCAAAGTCTATAATCAAATCTGTCCATTGTAGGTATTCCTTTTTGGCATCAATTGTTGTATAAATTATTATTTAGACAAACCTATAATCAATGATCTAGGCCATCGGATGGTCGAGATTTAGATGGATATGAATAACCGTGAGATTTACAAATT
The DNA here is from genome assembly GCA_917208275.1 of Patella pellucida. Classification (NCBI taxonomy): domain Eukaryota; kingdom Metazoa; phylum Mollusca; class Gastropoda; family Patellidae; genus Patella; species Patella pellucida. Next base: position 19,261,329 of record OU795041.1, read on the forward strand.
TTACGATAAAACGGACAGTCGATACCTGACGCTAAAAGATCTACGATAATCTTCAAACACTCATAACGTCACCTAGAAGAAAGAAATTTAATAGAAATTTCCCAAAAAAAATTCTCTTTATTTTTTTGAACTATTAGAGTAAGGATTGAAACACATAATGCGTCTTTAAACTTAATGAATGAATCTGAATTTTTGAACAACTGGTTATGCTAACGTTGTAAATTTATTTTCATATTTTTTTGCTTAAAATAAAATTTCCGGCCATAGTCGTTATCCTAAATGCATGTCCACCATTTAAATCATATTTTTAACCTTCCGAAATATTTATTTATATCTGTCAGCAAATGTTTATAAATTATGATCTAAACCTCTGTGTCCATGGTGTCAACAATTAAACACATCTAAATTTCCATAGGATGTTGTTTTATTGTCTAAAATCATATCTATCTCCATAATAAATGGCTGTAGCGAATACCAATTAAGAGATTAAGAACATAGAAATCGACATTAAATTGTGTCATATATTGATAATAAATGGTTGTAGCGAATACCAATTAAGAGATTAAGAATATTAAAATCGACATTAATTTGAAATTGTGTCATATATTGATAATAAATGGTTCTGACTAATGTCAATTAAGAGATAAAGAATATCAAAATTGACGTTAGATTGTGTCATATATTGATATCAATACGGTTGATAAACATGAATTCCTACCTATGGCGAGCCTAGTCTTGTGAACAGTTTTATGGCTAATGACGTTTGAATTAATTATCTTGCCAATGATCAAACTGTACGTATACTATCTTATATGAGAGAGACAGACATTAAAGTGTGGCATATATTGATAATAAGTCAATTAAGAGATTAAGAATATTAAATTGATTGTGTCATATATTGATATTATATGGTTGATAAACATATTTTATGAATTCCTACCTATGGCGAGTCTAGTCTTGTGAACAGGTGTATGACTAAAAATAAACACACTTGTGACACTTATATGGATATACTTCTTCTGAATTTATTAACAAGCTACGTTTCTTGAAAACGATATCTGTATTTGTATCGAAACGTAGCTTGTTAATAAATTCAGAAGTAGTATATCCACATAAGTGTGTTTATTTTTAGTGAAATATAATTCTATATGCCTTATAGGATTAGTTTTATGACTAATGACGTTTGGATTAATGATCTTGTCAAAAATCAATCTTTATTAGAGGTATTCGGGCTATAACAGAAACCATTTCTTAAAATTATGTCAACCTGTAGGTATATTATGTTATATGAGAAAGACGGACAGAAACCACCAGAAAAAATAGATAAATACAAGGGAGATATGGGTGAAAGATGGGGTGTGTGATGGGGTATTATTCCAGAGTTCTCCATCTAGGATTAACCCCTCTTCCCCTTTCAAAAAGGCTGTGCGAGGATGATCCCAATTGTTTGGGGGGGGGGGGGTCGTCGGAGAATGAACTCTATTAAATTTAAAATTTAGTGTAAAGCATTGAAATTGGAAAGGATTAGCCTCAGCCGGTTCATTTTCAATATTCTAGAACTTTCTTTTTCACAGATATTACATGTCTGGAAGTGCTGGTGACTTGTTTATTTTCAATATTCTAGAGCTTTCTATTTCACACATATTTTACATTCCTAGCAAAGCTTGTGACCTGTCATTTTCAATATTCAAGAACTTTCTTTATTACGTGACTCAAAAAACTTGTGACCGCGATGAGGACTTCTTTAATGCAACAACATCTCAGTGTTCCTTTTGGATACTCTGATGTTTTTATTGTTCGATCAAAAGAGTTTATGTGTGGGCGGAACATATTAGCTTGCATTTTTAACTTTGATATCACTGTCATCCCAAGAATTGATTCACTCACTGTCATCATAAATAAAAATATGTGACACAGACAAAAAAAAACAAACGCCTACATGTAAAAAAAACTATTTCCCGAAGTCAAATTTGCCACAATATTTAGTTCTCAAACAATTGAAGACAAATGTCGTTTTTCCCCAAAAAATGTTTATGGGTTTTGCGAAATATAACAGATCTAACTCTTTCTAATTACGGAGATGGAGTGGGGATAGGGGTATTTGGTGAGATTGGTGGTGGTAGAAAGGTTAGGCAGAGAGTCCCGGCCCAACTCCTTCATTACGGTACAGTAAATGACAAATGTGTCAACCGGGTTCCTTCATACTACGGTCGTCCTACTGTTCTGCTCCGAACTGGGCTAATGATGACGGACATACGCCATTGTGTGCTATGAGGGAAATTTTCCAACGGATCTTTTACGTGCTCGTTTTTAGTCCGAATTACTAGACGGCTGTCCTTATCAGGCTCTGGCAAGGAGGGACCATGCCGGAAAATCTGGATGAACTTTCTCGGCCAATGCAAGGATCGAACATACGACATCCAGGCAAGCGAGCTAGCGTCTTACCGACTTAGTCACCGTGACTCACTGTTTATAACGAACTGGAACTCTGCATATCGCAGCGAGGGGATACTGAATACATAAATGAGGTTTAACGTTCTACGTTCCTGTTCCGAACTGGGCTAACGGAGACGGGCATACGTCCTGCATCACTGAAAAGGGTGAACCAATCCGCAAAATCTGGATAAAATTTATCGGCCAACACAGGGATCGGCCACTGGTACTATACAGGAAGTATGTTATGGAATCGGCAACCAATCGTAACTTGAAATATATGTACTGCAGAACAATAACATTAATCTTATTTTTTACTACTATATTAGAGCTCATGTTGAATAAAGTAAAAAACTATTAAAATGGGTTGGTCAGACAAAATATTTGGAATCACACTCAAGCAGTGCCGAACCAAATCAAAGTTCTATTCCAAATTCTGACTGGTCAATAGTCCGATTAACAATCAAATGTCTAACTGCGTAACAATGTCATTCGGTTTAAAACTGAGCTCAACATTGTTGACACAACGTTATGTCATGACCGACGAAATTTTTGCGCACGATTAACCAAAGCATAGCAGAATATTGCAGGAAAACAAATTGTGTGACAAACGAGGATGTCAACGGTTACAATGTAAAGAATCCTGTTTGGGGATGAACAATGTACTTTCACTGTTTTTAATATTTTAAATCACTGTCCATCATTTTAGCAAAGACACACAGATTAAACAAAGGGCGGTCATGTTGCTGTACTTTGGATATATTTGATTGAATGGGAAGAATATACCTACTTCCCTAAAAACTCACGTATCATAAGTCAATCCAGCAATGGCCAGAGAGGAATTTTAGATAAAACATCAAATTTCTCGCAGCTTAATCTACGCTAATATAGATTATTAAAAGTTAACATTTAACAGTAATTAAAAAAACAAAATTAAAATACCAACGCTAGATAATCTTGCGCTAGATATTCAATCGGAGGCTATCAGTAATTTTGGCACCTGGTTACGCCAGAGATCAATGTAATTCAGTCAATCTAAACCTTATAGCTCAGGTTAGATGCAGAAGCGTAGGACGTTAAACTCGATGCAAAAGATCTTAAATGTAAATCCATTTCGAATAAAAAAGGTTCAAAGATAACCTGCCCCTGCTTCATGTCTGGACGTGTTCCAAATTATGCTATCCAACACTAGATGGTTATTCTATGAAACCGTTCGGATTGAGTTATAGCTCCGACAATAAAAGTATCGTCCTGGGGCGGTATTTATAAACATTCTAAGAGTTGAAATCAACTCTTAAATGTCAAAAATTACTCCTAACTTTGTAGATTTCCCTTAGACCTATTTATAAAACATTTTACTTTAAGAATTACTCCTAACTTGTTAAAAGTAGTCTTATCATGGTTAACATGGCCGTCCGTGTACGCCGCCTAAGAGAGTTTAAAACAAGCAGAGATTTCTTAGTGGAGTACAACAATGACGAGTTGTTAGGAGATATCGAATGGACATGGGTGGGATTCTTTTTGTGAGAGATTTAGTTTGGTTAGTACCCAAGTCTTACATTTAGTTAAAAGTAACTCTAAGACCCTTTATAAATATTTCTAGAGAGTAACTTTTAACTAAATGTTGTTTTAGGAAGTCTTAGAGTAAAACTTAAGAAAACTCTAAGAATTTTTATAAATACGGCCCCTGGTGTCTAAGCGGTATTTTAATGGTTTATTGCGTTTCGTCACTATAAGTCACGTGTTTTTTCCAGCAGACAAACACATATTTCTATTGGTTTTAACAATATTTTATATCTTGTACAGAATGGTACGAATGGGTATATATAGCATTCTGAAATAACGGATTTGAAATGAAAACAAGCCCAGGGTTTAATAGATTGACCCCTTTTATTCATATTAAAACTTTTACCTAAACTGAAGACTGGTTGTTTCCCCTTGCCGTCTATAAGAGTTAAAGAGTTCACCCCGAATACCTACCCCTCAGTTTATGGATCAAATGAGGTTTACCATCTTTTTCCGAATTAACATATGATGCAGTTGTATTTAAATATAGTTTATTATGAATCTCGATAGTAAGGGGCCTAAAAGATGTTTTTAAGAGACCATTGTGAATATCTTTGATTCTGTACCCCCACCCCCAATGATATATAAACCTTATGTTATGGGACTGTAGTTTGGGGGATCGTTAATGCCACCTTGCTTTAAATATCAAAATTCTTTAAAGTAGTTTTGAAAAGATTTTGCGTAATATTTCGGCAGGAGTGGTCGGCTATTCTTAAAAGACAGTTTTAACGTCCACAAAGTTTACGGATGTGATAGAATAAGTTAAAAAGAGAAGCTGTAAAATCAGTCTATTGGAACTTTCTGTCTTTTAATTTTTTAATGCTGTAGGAAATCTCTTTCTTTGACATTTGTGCGAAAAAAAGATGACATTTTATGGTTATTGTAACACGTTTCACTATTACTGGATTAATTGTTTAATGCTGTAGGAAACCTCTTTCTTTGACATTTGTGCAAAAAAGATGACATTTTATGGTTATTGTAACACGTTTCACTATTACTGGAATATTTTAGCAATATAGTCGTGACGACATTGTATTTATGGGCAAGGAATGGTGAAATTAATGATGACTTTATATTTCATTAAATTGGAAAGATGGTTTAACCAATATTTTCATCTTTACAAATCATTCTCTATTGTCGGTATATTAGATATGGTATGAGTTTATTTAAAACGCAAATTAATTGTTTTGCAAATACTGTGAGAATAACAGGAAAGAAGGTCTGAGTTCAAGGATAGATTGTGGCAAAATACACATGACGGAAAATCACCATTACATCATCCGGCGTGTTTGACCAATCTCTATACTTATTTACATCATATTTGACCAATTAAATAATTGAATGTCCAAATCTAGCTGATACAAATCATGGTACTTGTGAGAATTCGGCACACTTCGATTAAAATTCCAGAAAGGTACGATCTAAGATATCTAAGCTAGGTTTTCGAAGAGTTTAGCTAGTATTGACTACTGTAATCTGTGCTATGCTTGTATTTATGTATACAGCTATGTTATATCAAATGTAAAAGCAAACTGTTGCATTGTTATAACTAAAGAAGACAAACGTCTTAAGCAACCAGTAAAAATGCACAACGTGAAGGAGAAGGAAAGACAGCTAAAGACAATTCTAGACTATCACAAGGCTAACGGAATTATGTAGCAAAATCAATGTGCATGGGTAATAATGTACGATATGGCGACCGGTTATCTCAACCTCCGCTCTCCGTGTCAGACAAAGAAAGGCCCATGATGCTACAATATCTATCTAATTTATTTGTGTAGTTAAGATTACTTGAGTTTAGTATTCCGTTGTTTTAAATTCCCATTTGTCTTCCTATTGTTAAATGGTGACCCAGTGAGGTGGCAGTAGCTTTACTAATCGGGGGGATCACAGATTATATCAGGGTGTAAGCCGAATTTGTCAGACTGGTTTCGTTTTGTCAATGGTGTAGAAGAGACTATGGCATGATAAAAAAAACGTTTAATTCCATGGAGACTAGACGGGAACGGTGCTGTCCCGGCAAAGCGTCCCTCAAAACACATGAATATGTCAGTTTAATTATCCAAGTTGGTGCAGAAACTCTGGGCATTGGAAAGTTAATACTCAAGGCGCGTTTATCACAAGATAAAAAACACAATAAGCAGTCGAAAAAAGATGAGTCTTTAATATGGTACAGTGTATGAGAAGCAGCTATGACCAAATGTTTTAAGTCTGTATTAGGTACCACCAGATTTAATTCATATTAGGGCATGTTCAATTTTACGATTGGCGTGCACGCGAATGAACCCTGTCCCTTGGCAAAATGACCTTTATAGAACACTGACTAAGGTATGATCGGCATCATTAGCTCAGTTGATACATAAAAGTAGCATGTTCAATATTGATGAGGTCTACAACTCTACATTTATTTCAAAGCATATTAGTTACAGTTTATTACTTATTGATATTATCATTAAAATGATAATATCAATAAGTAATAAACTGTTACTAATTTAGTACAAACAAATTATAGACTAGGGTAATTCAGGTCAGTGAACTGCTGGTGGCGAATATAAAATATGGATGGGATCACGCGAAATAAATAAGTAGACTATGGTAATTCAGTTCAGTGAACTGCTGGTGGCGAATATAAAATATGGATGGGATCACGCGAAATAAATTAGAGCGACACTTGAGGGTTATTCTTGGTGTCGGTACTAAAAAGTCATACATAAATCTTCATTAGAGCACTAGCCCTACTAATATATCAATCCCTTTTCATTGAGTCAACTGGCGTGGTTTGGATTCCCTGATTGTACGTGACAGGGAAAGGTGTCCACGTATGTTACTTTAGAAATGACCTAGTTCGTGTCTAGTCATCGTTAACACCCTTTCTCTCTCTCTCTCTCTCTCTCTCTCTCTCTATCTATCTCTCGGAGATCCTTGATGAGACTTTCTGTACAAACTTCGCCGATGTAAGCAATTGGTTTGCTCGATACTCAAAGACATGATACATTGGAGTTTAATTCAGTGAGTAATAAGCATGATGATACTTGATGTATAGTGTTTTTTCACCAATAACTTGACTGAGTTCGATAACGATTTTAGGAGACATTTTGAAATTGTTTCAAAAATCACTTCCGTGTAACTACTCACGGCAGAATATTCTACGTTTGAGACAGTTCTTTGAATTTTGTCAGCGTAATTCCCCTTTGTAAAACGAAGGGACGAGGGGTCGGACAAGGCAGGGCGCTTGTTATTCGAATGACCGAGGTCCAGAGCTTAATTTGATGACAGTTTTTATAGGCGGGACCGCAACTTTCTCTTCAAAATATCACGAAATATCCTTCATCAAAATAAACAATCAAGACATATGCCCGTCTTCATTATCTCAATTGGCGACAAACGTAAGACGTTTTTTTGTTACTGTAATTTGTATGTCTATTACGTAATAGTAAAGAGTCTACACTATCCGTTTATGCATTTTTGTTGATGTCAGTTATATGTCTATTACGTAATAGTAAAGTGTCTACACTACCCGTTCATGCATTTGTGTTACTGTCAGTTACATGTATATGTCTATTACGTAATAGGAAAGAGTCTACACTTATCCGTTTTATGTATTTTTTTACTGTAATTTATGTTTACTATATAAGATTTATGGATCTACACGTCTCCTTTTATGCATTTTCTCGTTTTTTATTGTTCATATTGTCAGTCAATGGATTAATTTATCATATTTGGTCCCCATCCTTGACTTGACACAAGTAGAACCCACACTTAAATATAATATATTGCCCCATTACCTGGAAGCTAAATATTTAAAATAAAAATAAAATATGTAGAGCAGAGCAATCCGATTCAAATGGCGTCTGACTCTATTATTTTGAACCTTAACACGAGAGAGAGAGAGAGACAGAGAGAGAGAGAGGGACAAAGAGACAGAGATAGATGGGTTTAACGTCCATTCGACACAAACTAGGTCATTTCAGGACTAACATAATATGGTTTAATTTTATTTCAATAATTCGCTTGCGCGTAGGAGTCAGTAATAAGCTGTAGATGACAATGGTATTTTTATTTGGGGAAAAAAATAAGTCATGTTGCGTAAAATATGCCTGATCCAAAAAAAGGGCGTGGCACCTATCTAATCGAGAAGTGACAAGAGAATTAACAAGTGACTTAGTGGCCTCTACAGTTACAAATTTACGTATTCTACCTATATTTCTGATATTAAAATAGCACAATTTACCAATATTATTTATTGACTTGAGCTCCCATAAACAAAAAACTATCAAAGATTGTACCAATATTACGAGCAGAATCAGATGAAAATATATCAAAATTACTAATTACAACAGGGGGTTATAATTTGAAAATATACTTAATAACAAATATTCGGTTTTATCATCATTCAATTTTTAAAAGTTTTTTGACATCCATTTTCTAATTTCACTAATACAGTTCTCGAGTTTTGATAAAGTGAAAGAGGATAGACATTTAGACGTAACTGAAATATATAATTGAGTATCATCAGGATACAACTGAAAACTGTGACCATATTTTCTGACAATATCACCTGATGGTGACGTATAGAGGGTAAATAAAAGCACAAGACCTGTCAAGACCCCGAGGAACCCCAGATGACAAAACAAATTCATACAATATTAAAATACACCGTTTTCTAGCAACAAGATAGCTTTCTAAAAGATTTAATGCAGAGCCACAGGTGCCGAATTTATATTGAAGTCTACGTATGTGGCGCAGTTCCCCTGCACAAACTAGTAGAAGAATGGAAGGGTCCACCCTGTCGAAAGCAGCAGACAAATCAAAAAAATTAAAAAAGTACATTTTCTATTATCAACTTCCATTAAAATATCATTTAAAACCCGAGTTAAAGCTGCTTCGGTATTGTAAATTGTTTAAGCACTTAGTTTATACATTTTTCCAATATTTTAGAAATAAAACTTAAGTTAGAGACAGATCTGTAATTTTTAAAAATATTAGGATCCAGTGTAGACTTTTTAATTAAAGGGGTAACATAAGCTGTTTAAAAACGTTGGGAATAACAGAGGATGGTATGCAAAAATTAATAATATTGGTAAAACTGAAATAACTTCGTCCGAACAGGAGTCCGAACAGTATCTAATGAACATGATTTAGGAGCAGACGAATTAATTGCCTTAAAAACAAAAGATTCAATAACCAAGTTAAAACTTTCTAGATAAGAAGAATCTGAATTTTCTCACTTATCAGTTAAGTCACTGGTTTTATTAAAATCGTTTGAAGAGGCACAAGTGAGTCCTAAAATGTCAGCAAGCTTAGAGTGGTAATGGGTCGCGTTCTCTTGTATATCTTGAATACGTTGAATGTCATTGAAATCCGAGTTTACGATTTCCGCTTTAAATATATTAGTGGCAAGTGATTTAAACCTTGGGTGTGTTACAGTCTTTCCTGTTGGTAGTGGTTTCTGGATCTTAAGATTAAAACTTGCCGGGATACAATCAGATATTAATTTGTCCGAGACAGAGAGATTAAAACTTGCCGGGGAATAATCAGATATTAATTTGTCCGAGACAGAGGGATTATCCAGTTTAATATCACATGGATTATTACCTGATCGAGAATATGTCCACCATAAACTCTCCATGTTGCATCATTGTATTTGTAATGCAGGTGTGAATTTTATGGTCTCAAGACACTTCAGTGTCATGTTCTGGTAACCCCTATAAAGATTTATCGGGAATAAAACCAAAAGTTTAAGTGTTTTAGTACGTAGGTGTGCGGATAGCCACAGTGTTACATCATATGGCTATATTACTTCATGTTACTTTGGCCGAGAGAGTCTATCCAGCTGTCCCCTGTATATACACACTGAAATGCACGTAAAAGATGCTCAGTAGGTAGGCGCTATCCAACTAGCTTGGTGGTTCCAGGTTCGATCCCGGTCACGACTAAGAGGGGTTCCTGGTTTTTCCCTTCCCTTTAATTGTGTCTATCATAGGTGTGAATAACAAGAATTACTCATAGCTTGAATTGGACAAGATTTCCTCGATAGCACACTACGTGGTAGTTGTACATATGGCAGTCATGAATTTCTAGGTTGAAAAGTGGGTCGTTAAAACCCCCATTTCATTTAATGTCATATAATATATTATTATGATTAAAGAGGTAGCCTACATTCCCAAATTTAAATTCAGGTATTTGCTAAATAAAACAAATAGTTAAACTGTCATCATCATGTGGAAGTATTTTTTGTTATTTTCAGTGTTAATGTTGTTAATTATTACAAGTGAAGGATGTTATACGAATTATATGAGATGTAGTCACGAGTATACCATAACAGTTACGGAAGCATCTAGTACAATAGACCCCGACTTTTACAAAATATGCTTGTAAGTATTAGATAGAATGTATTCACTTTAAAATGGTAATTTGTGGCATATTAGTTGTCAAAGTTGATATCATAACTAAAAAGATGCATCTTATTTGCCGAAATAAATAAATGTGTTATTTAAAGGGACTGTCCCGATTTCAACAGAGTCTAAAAATAAAAGTCTGAGTTCGTGTGAAATTTAAGCGCCGAAATAAAGAGGAGTGGTGTATTTACCTTGCCTTAAAATTTCAGCTCAAAATATTGAGTTGTTTGGACGTGAACGTCAAAAATGCTTATTCGGACACGTAACCCTTTTAAGATTTCTGGTCAATTATTTCGTTGGGTGACCTGATAATATATTACCGTGCCTTAAAGGTCTATACAGTGAATGTCCCCTTATTGATAACGAAAGGTAAATTTCACCAACACATTGTTTTTATAAAATAAAAGTCTGGTTTTATTCAGACACCGCATAATACAGCTTTGGACACCGGTATCAATTTCCTGATAAAGACTGACGGGTATACGTTGTTTGAAAACATATCACAAATATTGAATTAGTTGCTCGGCCCTTTGGTACAGGATTTTAAGGGGTTTTAACACAAAATTATGCAGTTTTATTCTCCAAAATATTATCGGGATTAGCCCTTTAAATTAAATCTAAAATAGCCATATTAATTAACTGGGGTGACCAACGTGAGATTTCCGTAAGGTTCGCTCCAGCTTTTTAAAATATGAATTCAAATCCATGCCAGGTTATGCGGTTGTATGGCCACTTGTATGGAGTTAGGCGTCTATATCTTAAGCCCCCTAACTGTATAAAGGAGAGTGAGAGAGAGATAGAGAAAGAGAGAGAGAGAGGGAGAGGGGGGTGTTAACGTCCACTCACACAAGCTATGTCATTTTGAGACTAATATGGTTCCATCTTATTTCCAAAAGGATGGGTCTTTGGCAGTGGGGCGAAACCCGGGATCTAGAGGAAACAAACGAAGTTGGAGGGCTACCCTACTTCTTGTCGCGTTCATGCGGGGAATCGAAACCATTTATTTATATAAATACATGACGGGGCGTGCACCCAAAGATATTTCAAGAGAGTCGCGATTAACGCACTTTAGGATGGACACTGGACAATAGTCTACAGTGTGGGCCGAGAATAAATTACTAGATTGTTCAAGTCCATTTGTCACGGGTTGTCATAACCAAAAATATCTGCCTAGTGATACGGATAGGACGAACGACGAAAGTCCATCGGCCGGCACATTAGCGAGCAAATGAACACTTGGCACCAGGAAATTGAAGACAGTAACGCCGAAGTCTAGGAAATATTCTGCCCTCACTTTGAACACACAGCCACTGAGCCACATAATACAATTTACTACGTTTGTCACCATGACTGAAATATATAGACTAATCAACGAGGAATTGGTGCTTTGTTGGAATTGGAATTAGTGCTTTGTTGGAATTAGTGCTTTGTTGGAATTGGTGCTTTGATGAAAGTGGCCGGTCTGTGACGGATTATCTTTCCAATTTACTGTGATCAATAATAATTCTTTATTACCTTTAAGGAATTCTTTAACACAGATAGGGGATGAGAAATTTGATATAAAATAATAAATAGATATACATAATACATAATACATGGATATACTTTAACAAATGACAGCCTTTTGTATTTCCGTCTGATATTGCTTGGTTTAGTATACATATGCTTTGGAGGATAAACTATGTCTGGCATCTTTTTGTTTTAAATTTTGGCACTCTGTAGCAAATTCCCGAGGGTAGTAATTCGTATTCACTATAAAGAAAATGTGTTTCATCAAAGGCTATAGTTTTTGCCCACATTATGTACTTTATCTACTTTAATATATATAGATATATGCTTGTTGACAGCGAGAATAAATTTCAAAACTATGACACGGTTAATCAACATTGTGGAACGGTAGATATTATATTTTGAACATGGGTTTTATAATATATTTTGTGTTTTTTGACCAGGCCCGTACCTAGCCCAAAATTGTTAGGGGGCAAAGGCTTCTGCGAGCGCCGATAGAGCTTCTGTGGGCGCCGATGTACTCACACCTTACCGTCCACGGCGAACGGTACAGGGAGGGTGCTCTCGCCCCGGAAAATTTTGGAAAATAGTGTTTGCACCTGAAATTTTAATATGAATTTGAGATTCACAATATAATAATTTGTAGGAAAGAATACTTTATAATTTATGATATCAACGAAATGTTTGCAATCGGATCAGAGTGCGATTTGTTTGAATTTTAAAGATTATCACGCCGTTTAGGGCGACCAATTTATTCCTGGGCACCTAACCAATTTCATTCGACATGGGCGACCATCCAATCTCGGCATTATGGGCACCCCTCCGGGATGAGGAACCATACCAATTCATTCGTGGGCACCTTACCAATCTCGTTGTGGGCGCCCCGCCAATTGTTTTATTTGTCCCATGATTTCGTCGTGGGCAACCCACAAATCTTGGCATTATGGACGCCTCTCCGGGATGAGGCATTATACCAATCATGTCGTTTTGGGCGACCCAACCGACCCTTACTCTCCATTATGCATTATGTGCGGCCCAACAATCATATAATATTGTCATTAGTAATGGTTAGCGTGCGTGCACTGTATCATAAAACCCTTTTCATTTAGTCAACTGGCGTGGTTTCGAGTCCCCGGTTGTATGTGCCAAGGAGTGGGATCGCTGTCCAACCTCGTGGGTTTTCTCCGATTCCTCCAACTGCTAAAGAGCCCTACGCGCAAACAAATTATTGAAATAAAATTAAAAAACGTATGTTAGTCACGAAATGACCTAGTTTGTGGCGAGGGGACGTTAAACCCCATCTCTCTCTCTCAGAGTATATATTCGTTCTCTTTAATTCTGTATCAGTATTGTGCTTGTAGTCCGGGTTAAAATTGAGGGAGGTGTCACCTGGAGAGGTAGATCATGTGGTTTTTCTAGACCAGTTTTTTATTCTGAGCCATTTCCCGCTAGGGCGCTTTTTCAAAATGGCCACCGAAATCTCATATGACTATATGGGTTTAGTAAGTAACAATGATGCATGTTCAACCACTTTTTGCATTGGTTAGTATTCAATTTGTTCCCAAAGAAGCTGCAAATGTAGTCCAGACTCTTGAAAGTGATGAAAAATGAGGGCGCTCTTTACGCGGCCGCCAAAAACGTAGATAAACTGTCTATATCTTTTAATAAGCATTTATTGAGCCACGCAATGATCACATTTTGCATTAATTAATAATAATAATAATAATCTATTTATAAAGCGCTGAATATCCAACTAACTAGTTGCTCAAGAGCGCTATATACATGTACATGAGATTAAAATAAACCATGATACGATAAACATTTAAACACATTGAAGGAATGAACAGAATGAAAGTCTGAAAAAGGTAAAAAATTACCACAAACAAAACAGTAAGGGTAAACAGAGTTGAAGAGTTCAGTCTTAAGAGATTTCTTAAAAGATGTCATGTTTTTGGAGTTTTTAGTCTTTTTTGATAGTCTATTCCATAATGTTGGGCCACTATGGGCGAAAGTTCTCTCACCACTTTGAGTTTTCACTGGGGGACATACGAGAAGGTTTTCATTCTGTGAGCGAAGTGAACGCGAGGGAGTGTACGGTGTTATAATTTCTTGTAGATATTTAGGAGAGTCAATGTTATTCTGTGTATTATATGCAATGACATTTATCTTAAACATTATCCTTTCTCTAACCGGGAGCCAGTGTAGCTGTTTAAGCACAGGAGAAATGTGTTCACGTGGTTTTGTTTGAGTTACGATCCGAGCTGCTCGGTTTTGGAGCTTCTGTAGTTTAGTGATTTGCAAAGCAGGTAAATTGAACAGAAGAGAGTTGCAGTAATCCAAGTTTGATAAAACAAAGGCATTAACCAACATTTTAGCAGTGTCGATGTCAATAAATGGACGCAGTTTTCCAATATTATATAAATGGAAATTTATTTTCTTACATGTCAAGTTAATATGAGTGTTGAATTGAAAGTTACTGTCAAACAATACTCCTAAATTCTTTACCGATTCTGTTGGTTTAACTTTAACATCACCAATAGAAATATGATCAAGGTGGACGGACTCCAAAAAATTTTTGTTGCCAATATGTATGACTTCTGTTTTGTCGTCATTCAATTTTAGAAAATTACATTTCATCCAATGGCGTATATTCACAACACATGACTCAATTCTTTCGATTTCATTGTTGACATTGGATTTGTTTAATGCCAGATAAAGTTGTGTATCATCTGCGTATAATTGATAATTAGTATTATTTCGGCGAATTATATCCCCGATAGGTGCAGTATAGAGAGAGTGAATAATTGTGATAAGAGTTATTTACAAAGCATCTTCATGATTATGCATCACACATTTTATAGAGATATAACACGATGGGGGCGCTCTTGGCATTATACGCTAACATATCATGAGAAAAGGATATGGGCCAGTGTAGGTTAAAAAAAAGATAACTGTGGCTTAATTGACCTCTTTTTGCATTAGTTTTACATAAAGTTATTTGAAAGGAATCTACATGTGCGATAAATAATCAATATGGAGGTGAAAATTGCGGGTGCTCATCAGAATTACCGATAAACACCAAGTTGGTAAGTCGTTTCTGTATGGTCACTGAAATGATGTCTGGGATCTTGTTCTTGAGGGACCTTTAGGGTAAGATTTATACTGAATTGTCCTTACAATGTATACTGGTATGACAAATCACTCACAATGTTATAGCATTAATTTTCAAAGTCGCTCAGATCACTGCATTCTGAATTTCCCTCGCACTCATTGTCAATAAACAGTTCTTGCACATCTTCAGGCGTCATTGTCGCCATCCACTTCGGCTCAATTTCTTCATTCCAACCTTGCCACAGGCATCGGTACCTTCATATTCGTTGATGCCTGCTGAACACCATTCTCGAGCTATGAAATGCGCTCAGAGTTTATGAAGTTGCAGTGTTTGACAACAGGGTGGTAGCAATGCTATATCCTTTGATATTTTCTCCCTTGTTAACTATTAGTCAAAGATGACATACCTTGCTTCATTGACATTCTTGGTCTTTACCCCGTACATCAGTGATACGTATTCTTTAAGGCACACCTGTGATGGTAGAGTGTCTGAAGCTGCGGGTATGTTAGAAGTTGTTGGGGACCAAGCCCAGGTTTGCTAAGGCATTCTTCTAGGAGTCTATTGACAATGCCTGCGCGGACTATTCAGAATGTAGTGATTATTGCTATAACATTGTGAGTGATTTGTCATACCAGGATACATTGTAAGGACAATTCAGTATAAGCCCTTACCCTTTAACCTCCGTCAAGAATGAGATGTCAAAACATTTTTTCGGTGATCATATAGAAACAACTAACCAAATTTTAACTTACTATCTCGACATATAAACATACATGTAGTGCTTATTTCAAGCTTAATGACCTTTGCGTGGCCTGATAAATGCTTATTAAAAGATATAGACAGTTTATCTCCGTTTTTGGCGCCCACATAAAGAGCGTCCTCATTTTTCATCACTTTGAAGAGTCTGGACTACAATTGCAGCTTTTTTTTTGAATAACTTTAATACTAACTTTTGCAAAAAGTGGTTAAACATCCATCATTGTTACTTACCAAACCCATATAGTCACTATGTATATGGGAATTTGGCGGCCATTTTGAAAAAGTACCCTAACGTAAAATGGCTCAGGATTTGGCCTGTTTACCTCATATATTCTTGTTTAGAATAAAAAAAACTGGTCTAGAAAAACCGCATGAGAATTTCTACCTCTCCAGGTGGCACCTCCCTCAATTTTAACCCGGACTATTGAGGCGTAACTCCCATTAAATACAGTAATTGTTTTAAATGGAACTTTTGTGTTTATCGTAATGTGTTTCATTACTAAATGCCGTTCTAACAGTATAAATAATAAAGGCATACTGTTTATAACAAAGGGATCAACTTATATCTAGAGAGACGTGACTTTTATTTGATTTTGTTTAATTTGAAAGGTGTAACTTTTGTTTAATTTAATAGTGACTACTGTGTATAATTTACTTTGACGCCAGAACTGTATTTTGTCCTGGGTTTGATTTAAGAGCTATAATTGTTTTATGCTATATAGATTCCCATATGTGATATTTGTAGTGTATTTTTTTAAGAGATGTGATATTTGCATTGAATAATTTCAGAGGTGTTATATTTGTGCTATATATTTTCACTGATGTGATATTTTAAGAGATGTGGTATTTGCATTGAATAATTTCAAAGGTGTGATTTGTGCACTGCAAAATTTGTGCTATATATTTTCAGAGATGTGGTAATCACTGATATTCGCACTGTATATTTTCAGGGCTGTGGAAAAGGCTAAAAAATGTCTTGAGGAGGATGTCGCCGGTTGCCCGTATGGTACACAGGAAGCTGATGATGTCAAAGAATTTAGAGCTTTGTTGTCTAAGGCTACGGATGTTTGTGCTGAAGGTAAGAAATGCATTGAAATAGACCCTTTTAGTTGGACCAAAAATGGATAAATTGTTCCACTGGCAATGTAGTACCGTGCACGATTTATACCATGGTCGTGTTCTCTGTAAAGCCAAGGACTTGTAAACCAAGGGATGCATGTAGTGTTCAAGTCAAAGATATGTTGTGTCACACAGCCACATGATTCAAAAAAAAATTTGTACATCTCCATCAGAGTCAGAAACCACAAGAAAGACACACGATAGAAACAAGCAATACCAAGACTGGGTAATCAAAGATAAATCGCAGCATTTAAAAATGGCGGCGTACAATAAATTTAGAAACTTGCCCTAATCCTTGCATGTCTGTGTCACTTTGGCAGGTACTGTTAATTTTGTATAAACAACGGTTTTCGATCCACATATCCATAAGAATTTTCTTGGATTCAGAGACCGAGGGATTTCAATGTTGGGCGAGTCTGGCGTTCTTAATAGGATTGATCCAATATGGTGGATTGTTAACATGTTTGTTTAAAAGTCCGCTTCCATTCTAGGTAATTTTACTTTATGTTCACAGCACCGAAATTACCTCCAGAATGTGTTACTAAAAAACTCGAATGCGATGGAAAGGCCAGGGATTTATCAGATATCGTTGTAACCGTAGACTTTTCCAATGTTGCAGTTTTCCGTGGAATAATCAAAAAGATATGCCCGTAAGTATAATCGTCGAAAGTTTCTCCAGCTACCCAGCTAGTTTGAAGTTCCTGATCACCATCTGTGGTATTTTAATTTGTTGTGAAAGCCGAATCTAGGCTAATGACGTCGGGCATACGCCATACAGTGTGCTATGAATTTTGTGTGCACGCAGAGCGACATTACAGACTCTCATATCGAATTTCAACTGTCAGGGATCTTTTACGTACACGTTAATGTGTACACGGGACCTCGGTTTTTCGTCCTATCCGAACGACTAGCGTCTGACAGTTCTTGTCAGGCCCTCTGCCCTGCATCACCGACAAGGGGGAATCACGCCGGAAAATCTGGATGAACTTTCTCGACCAATGCAGGGACCGAACGTCTGATTATCAGGCTCAGGCTGGCGAGCCAGCGTCTTACCCACTTAGCCACTGTGACCCTTATCTCTAAAAGAAATATCAGTCAGCGAAAAATGTAAGATCAATTTAAAATTTCGCAACACTTGGCATCATCAGCCGATGATCTAAACGCGGCGTGGGCACAACAAATAAGCTCCACCTACAATATTCGTTCAAATCTTGTAATGGACGTATTTTTAATCTGATGGGATCTGTAAGACGGGCAATTATCAACCGATGATATAAATCAGCATGCTGAGGGCAGGGGCGCTTGAATGGCGCTAGGGCCAGGGTACCAAAAGATAGAGTGGGGGAGGATTCCGAGGGGGTTCTCTCCTCCCGGCCTCTAGAAAATTTTGAAATTCCGAGAACGTTGTTAAGAGGTCCTCGAGCATTCAAAATTCCAACATAAAACCCTTTAAAATACATGATAATGAAATCGACAAAAGCCTTATTCACAATTTTTGTATCATGAGCAATTCATCTCATAAAAAAAATCTTTTTAATTCGACATTTAATACACCAATCTTCATTAAGAAAATAGAATAAGTTTTTTGAACGAGACAGTAGATTAATTAGATACACGATTGAGCTAATATTCAGCCAAGGCATGCACTGATAGCTGATAATGAGATTGCAAAATCCGGTTCGCGGCCGACCAAGGAGTAATTATTATCATTTAAAAATGAAAAGACTCGTAAAAAGGTTGAACATTTTCATCATTAGGGCATGGGTATACATGTATACCTCAGAAAAGGGCAGGGTACCATTTGTATACCCTGGTACCCGGGTTCTGGCGCCCCTGGCTGAGGGATTATCTAAATGTAAACTAATCGACCGGGGTATATTTCAGGGCTAATTAAACTGTGAAAAACTAGAGAGTGTCCGAAAAATGAAAATGGCTGAATTCAACAAATTACTTTTTGATTTGGGTCAAAAATTAAATGTTTTGATTTTATTTGATTTTATATGTTTTGTTTTGATGGATGACAATCCGATGAAAACAAAATCAAGATTTGCTGAAAGCTTTGATTTCAATTTTAGATATAAACGTATTTTATTTATTTTCAGTGTCTTTTTTAATACAACAAATTGCTTAGAAGAGTTTGAAATTTTGTGTCCGGGTGTTGAAACGGCAGCGAAGAAAGCGGTTGGGAACTTTCAGCACAGCTTGTTAACTATATGTCGCAAAAATAATAACAGTAGGTGAAGTAAATGTAAACGAATGGGATTATGAAGACAAGGGAGAGAGAGAGAGAGAGAGATGGGTTTAACGTCCACTCGACACAAACTAGGCCACGAGGTTGAATAGGCGACCGTACTCCTTGTTACGTACAACCGGGGATTCGAAACCACGCCAGTTGACTCAGTGACAGGTTTTATGATACAACGCGCACGTGCTAACCATTCGGTCATCCGCCCCCGTTTATGAAGACGGGATACGTTATATAGTGTATTGTTTGTGTGTGGGGGGGGGCTACAGTGGCACTACGGCCTACTCGTATATCGAATTTCAACTGCCAAGGTATCTTTTACGTACATGTAACCACGTTTTTTGTTCTATCCGAACGATTATAGCGTGTCCTGTGCAAGACTCTCTGTCCCGTACCACTGGGCACTTCTGAAAAAGTCGATAAACTTTTTCGGTAAACGCAGGGATCTAAGTCGGAACCTCCAGGTTAGCAAGCCGATGTCTTACTCACTGAGGAGCCACGCTATGTAAACACCTCTGATGAGATTTTCGGGATGGAACACGGGACCCCATGGAGTGTCCAAAAATTAGAAACAGATGTGTGTAACTAACATGGCTTGAGTATTATGGACTGCCCACAAATTAGAAACAAAAACCGCACACGGCCAAACAAGAAATAATTAAAAAGACACATTACGGCTGGATAATAAAATTAAAGAAAAATCAAATGAATTTAAAATGGCAGTGTACAATACACACCTTTCGTTAATTCCAAGACAAAAGAGGGATCACGGTGGCTAAGTGGATAAGGCGCTGGTTCGCTAGCCTGGAGGTCGCGTGTTCGATCCCTGCATTGGCCGAGAAAGTTCATCTCGATTTTCCGACGTGATTTCCCCTTGTCAGTGATGCAGAAGGAGGGCCTGACAAGGACAGCTGCCTAGTCGTTCGGATGGGACGAAAAACCGAGGTCCCGTGTACACATTGGAGTGCACGTAAAAGATCCCCTGGCAGTTGGAATTCGATATAAGAGTAGGCCGTAGCGCCGCTGCCCGGGCAAAATTTCCCTCATAGCACACTGTATGGCGTATGCCCGTCTTCAATTAGCTCAGGTTAAGTGCAAAATAGTAGGACGTTAAACCCCATTTCATTCATTCATTCATTCCAAGACAAAAGATATGGCCATACAAATGGTAGAAATGATATGTGGATCATTGCGAACTTAAGGGTAATGACATATCGACGATGAACAAAAGTTCCCTTTAAGTATGTTAAAGTTTGTATTTTCAAGTACTTACAATGTATTGCAACTACGTTTTATTACTATTATTTATCTTTTTCCTTTCAGTTCAACCCCCATTTTCCTGCTTAATAACTGAACAAAAATGTGAGAAGCACGCATTTAAAGCTTTAAGATCGCTGCCAGAAAATGAAGGGTATCCCGACATTCTCACTCAAGTGAATTTTTGCACGTAGGTATATTTATGTATGTAATATTCGAAACAAACAAATGCATTATGCAAGAGCTAATTCATCCTCCTCGCAGTGTTCCGTTTGATTAAAGCTAATCCTACTACTCCCTGCTGGACTGAGTGGGTATTATTGTCACTAATTATGACTGGTCAGTGGTCCTATTACTGGCCAATCACTGACTTCGTTACAAAGGTATTATCTTTAAAACAAGACGTTTAATTAGGGCAACTGTGTTTACATAACGTTACGTCATGGCTGCACGTTTGTTTTTTTTGATGCTATATTAACCAGCGCATAGCAGGATATTGCAGCAAAACTAATTGCGTGACAAACGAGGCTATCGGTATTGTCGTAAAGTAAACACTACTGTATGGTAACGAACAGACTTTCAACGTTTTTAATACCTTAAATTTTTGTCTAAAATATTAAGGAAGACCCAAGATTAAACGACGGACTGTCATGATGTTGTACTTAAGTGATAGCTTTCATTGAATGGAAAGAATAGACACATTCCCGTGTAAGTTCAAGAAACAGACGCCATTCCAGCAATGGCCAGAGAGGGATTTCTCGGGCCGTTGCTTCAGGAATATGGAGCTAATTCTGCCTGAAATGTTATATTAACTAATAACTAAATATTTATTAGCATAACACAGCCATAAAGAACACTCTAATCTATCGGATTATTAATTTAAAATTGGATAATCGAGGCTTTGTTTAATATAGTAACAACGGCGGTGGCAATGGCAATCGAGAATCCGCTATTCTCTACACAGCTCAGTATCTATACATGTATATTCATTTTTCAGTATCTATATTTGAACTATTATAGCAATAACGGTCAGCCCCGTATCTCAATCTTCTTTAATAACTAAGTCTAACATAACGACAGTTGAATGAAATCATACAATTACTGACGTTGAACACATTTTATTCCAGGGACATGCCTATTGCCCTTAAATGCTTTAAAGAAGTGGAGAAGCAATGTCCGGATAGAGCCAAGAAGGTATCAGCATTTATCAAAACGTACTCACCACTTAAAACCCAGTACTGTGGCAAGATTAACAGTAAGTATTGCCAGACAAACGAAGTCTTGCTTTCTGTCGAATACATCTATGTCTCCAGGTAGTTTAAATTGGTTTACCCCATATTAATCGTTTTTAACACGCCATTCTGTTTTTAACGCTATAAAGTTGTCGTTAATGGCACAAAAGGTTCTTTATGGCATCAGTAAATTGCAGTTGTTCCTTACCGTTTGTTGGTTGCGACCCCATCCCAGAAACCATCATCTGATCGCGACTTCTGGAAGAACAAAGTCCCCTTTTAGTATAAAAATAATCTGATTAAAATACAGATCTATATTTTCGATGGCCTACAGTGCATGAAGATCTGACCGGTTGTTGCGATGGCTCATTTCAGATGTCACACGAGCCTCTTTTTACCCTATGGTGTCAAACATTTGATTAACCAATTAACATTGACGTTACTAGTGGATCATGTCGGAATGTCATTGTGTTCGGGTTAGTCTTTCAGTTGCAGGTATATATAGTGGCCGCCATATAGCGAGTTACTGGCGATTTCAATGGGCAGGTTCACAAGACGATCTGGTACAAAGACAATAACAAAACTACAGTTGCAGATTTTATGTCTATAATTCATTCAATGGTTGTACTTGATGATGGCAAAAGTTTTTTTCAACTCAATCTATCTATCCATTTCAGGCTAAGAACTTTGGGTGGTTAGATGGCCTAATGTTTAGCACGTGCGTGCTTTATCATAAAGCTTGTCATTCAGTAATGGTTTCGAATCCCCTGTCGTACGTGATATTGTTATATCAATATTACCAGATATTCAGTAATTCAATAACAGTAATCTCTAACCTCGTGGGGTTTCTCCAGGTCCTCCGGTTTCCTCCCACTACTAAAGACCCCTACGCGCAAGCGAATTATTGAAATAAAATTAAACCAAATGTTAGTCCCGAAATGACCTAGTTGTGTCGAGTGGACGTTAAACCCCATTTCTCACTTTCCGCTAAGAATTTTTCAGATAGCCCTCGTATATGCTTTTCAGGAAAATATAGCATTTATTCAAAAGTTTCGGAGTAGACCGCCGCGACCCTAACAAAAGTGGTTTATCTTTGTTGATTTTGTTGTTTTATGTTTTGCTATAATATTCTGATATATTATTACTTCAGCTATTTGATTTCATCAAATCTATTCCATAGTTCTAATTAAGTTTCGTGTATTGTAAGGTAGTAAAGCGCCTGTGACAATAACTTATTCATGGATTCTTCTGTATTTCATCTTACAGATGCAGTGTGTTTTCAGAAAATGTCATCATGTATAGCACCATATGTCGCTGCTAGCTGTGAAAATATTACCAGAAGTAATGTTGAAAACTTTCATCAATGCTGTGGGTTTGTAGTTTTTAAAACAATGCAGTCGATGTGTATATACAAATATATATATTAAGGAATTAAATTGTTTGGTATTAACTGTAGACATAGGTTTGGTATCATCAACCGTAGTGTACTAGTCAATACAACCAGTATCTGTCATTACAAGGTTTGGGATCAACTGTAGTACACTAGTCAATAAAATCAGTATCTGTTATGGCAAGGTTTTGTATCAACTGTCGTACACTAGTCAATACGACCAGTACCTGTCATTACAAGGTTTGGGATCAACTGTCGTACACTAGTCAATACAATCAGTATCTGTTATGGCAAGGTTTGGTATCAACTGTCGTACACTAGTCAATGTAATCAGTATCTGTTATGGCAAGGTTTGGTATCAACTGTCGTACACTAGTCAATACAATCAGTATCTGTTATGGCAAGGTTTGGTATCAACTGTCGTACACAAGTCAACTGTAATACACTCAGAAACATTTGAAGGGTTATACTTCTATTAAATGCTTACATTTGAGGATTTAATAATTATGACGGCTATCTATTATCAGGTTAATCAAAATGGGAATCGTGTCAAACCTGTCTGTATCTAATATCAGTTTTTAATTCTTACAGGCATTCACGTGACATGATGACTTGCTTAAAGAATGGTGGTTGCCCGGATAAAATGTTTCCGTACGGTCCAAAAGCCTTGTTTGTAGCAAAATACAATATGTACTGTAATCAGTATCAAGGTGAGTCAACGAGTTCCAGTTTTTGAATGGCGGAAGAGAAAGAGAGAGAAACTAGGTCATTTCGGGACTAACATGGTTTAATTTTATTTCAATAATTTGCTTTTGCGTAGGGGTATTTAGCAATAAGAGGAAACCGGAGGACCCGAAGAAAACCCACGAGGTAGGACAGGCGACCGTACTCCTTGTCACGTACGACCGGGGATTTGAAATCACGCCAGTTGACTCGATGACAGGCTTTATGATACGGCACGCACGTGCTTACCATTTAGCCATCCAACCCCCTTAAATGGGGGAAAGGTGGGTGAAGGTTGGAACAAAAACTGTTTGAGGAAAAATGAATTAAAATCAAATGGTGTTTAACGTCCTACTGTTCTGCTCCTATTAACTGGGATAATGAAGACGGGCGTACGTCATACCGTGTGCTATGAGTGAAATTTTTACCCGAGCAGCAGCGCTACGGCCTACCCTTATATCGAATTCCAACTGTCAAGGCATCTTTTACGTGCTCCCCAATGTGTACACGGGACCTCTGTTTTTCGTCCCATCGGAACGACTAGGCAGCTGCTCTTGTCAAGCCCTTCTCCCTGCATCAGTGACAAGGGGAAACCACACCCTTATTGAAAAAGGGTAGCTCAATACAATACTATGGAGGAAGGTGATTAAACAGCAAGATTCAGCGCCGGTCATTATTAAGAGACCACTCCCGTTAAGCGGTCAGTCGTGAAAATTCCCTTGGGTGGCTGCTTAATGCAGATTCTACTGTACTTGTAGTTTATGTTCAACATCCCATCAAAGACATTTAGTTATTAGACTGGGCACATGCGAGATACAGATCTATGAAATATAATTTATTACTTCTCGCCTTCTCGACTAGAAACCTTCAGGCGTTATCAAACAAATACAATCTGATTAAAACGTAGATCCAATTTTGTTTCGTTTTTATAGTTCAAAATTTCGTTTTTCCTTGTCCTTTTTTACACTTAGATCTGGAAGACTTGTTATTTAACTCGTGTTCTGCTTGAAATGGGGGATCAGTCAATCAAATGGTCCGTCGAATCGAGAGTTTGACCCTTTTTGCGCGGAACTGTTGGTAGACACATATCAGCGATATAAATCAAAACAAAGCAAAAGTAGATAAAAAACACAAGGCGGTCGCTAATTGGTTAATCGAATGACTGACGGTATCGGGTCAAATGTCGCTTGCTTGGTCCTGACGTCAAAGAATGTTAACTCCCACTATAACTTGTTAGATCTACATGTAGTGTAAGCTATCAAAAGTATAAAAAACAAAACGAAATATTGATCTGTATTTTAATTAGATTGCAAGCAAATGATACAATTAGAAAAACAAAAAAAAACACATGTAACATGTAAACGTTTGCATAATTATTATGAAGGCTGACTAATCAATTAATCACAGTGTTTTAACTCATTAAATCTGTTTTGTTCATGTTTGCAGGCATGTTTTAAACCACTTTAAAGGACCCAAGTCCGTAACTCAAAATCCTCCAAAATCTTTGACATCGAAAACACGAATTTTTGGTTAATTTTAATCCAATTTTAATTGGTTAATAACTGATTTGAAATTGAATAAAAAACGGACACCATTGAATGTAAATCAGTTTTATACATTCATATTACAGTATTATATGCGTTGCGACCCAATATTGTCCATGTTTGCAGGCATGTTTTAAACCGCTTTAACTCATTAAATCTGTTTTCAGAATATTGTCCAGGTTTGCAGGCATGTTTTAACCCGTTCAGTGATATTGATGACATAGTAGATATATGTCCGTAAGTAATGTTCTATTTAATTTGAGGGAAGCCACGGTGACGAGAAAGTTCTTTGGAATTTCAAAACAGGTCTTCCAAGAGGACCTGACAAGGAAACAAATCGTCTGATCGTCTAGATGGAACCAAAGAACTGAGATCCCGATTATATCATTAGCAATGACTTCAATATTCACCAAAGTTTGAAGAAAATCGAAATTGTGTAGGCCATGGTGCGATTATCAAAGTAAAATAAAATATTTTCCACGCTGTCAATAACCATGTAAATTGAATGTGTTTTATGCCTCTGATTGTTTTTTAATTCAATTTCTATTTTTCAGTAAAATACCCAGTGTACTTAGTTGTATAACTGCATCGTGTAAAGGTAAACCACAACATGGCAAACTGTCCTTTAATCAGATTAGTTCCCTGTATAGAGAAGTATGCCAAGGTCAGTTGATTCTTCCCTTTTAGTTGGATTTTATTTTTTTTGTATCTTTTATTCTTGGTGCATATTACATCATTCGTTAAACATACATTACGCAAGTGCTAAATATGCCTATGCAATTTGTGAAAATGTGGAATATAGCAAGGCTTATTGGAAATAAAGCTGTTTCCGTTCATGGGTAAACAACACGTAATCATACTTCCTCCCCAAGTAAGCCCTAATAGGCTACTAAAAAAGAACCCAGTAAATTCAAGTTCATTGACCATGGGGACCTTATTGGCTATTTGTCTATAATGTTCCCGGTAAAGACCTAGAAGAAATAAATAGGTATAATTCAAATGGAAGCGTCTGTGGATAATTACAACTCTGTGAATTAATTTTAATTGGGCCAATATTTTAGAAGACCTGCCCTGTATTCCGTTAAGGCGAACGTTACCAACTCTAGTTCCAGCAGAATCTTTGCAATAGCACATAAACGTTTACTAAGGTACTGACTCCTTTCAGGGCAAGTCATGCTTTCTAGCGGTTTGCTAAGTAAATCGTTGCAAATCAAATACCGAACGCGACACTGATATACAGATGCATAGTAATTGTTAAAGACATATCGGGAAGCAAACGGCAAAATAACAAATTAACTGATTAGTTACTGTAAGTGTCTATGGAGTTCAGGTGTATAACAAATTATTCTAGGTCTTGACAATTACCAAAGTGTTACCAACTGTACAGGATTCAGTAGCTGCACGATGTCCTCTGTACCATCAATACCAGGATCCCATCCAAACTTACAAGCAGCTATTCATAGTGGAAATCCTTCATACTGGTGCAAGTAAGCATAAGCTATTATAATCTATTGTCTTGAGATTGGTGTCCATATGTTTCTAATGTCAGTCGCCTGTCCAACCTCGCGTGTTTTCTCCGGGTCCTCCAGTCTCCCTCCGACTGCTAAAGACCCCTACGCGCAAGCGAATTATTGAAATAAAATTAAACCATATTGTTAGTCCCAAAATAACCTGGATTGTGTCGAGTGGACGTTAAACCCCTGTTCTTTATCTATGTCTCTGCCCCCCCCCCCTCTCTATCTCTCTGTTTCTTTCTAATATAAATACAACTTTATTAGACAGATACGAATGTTATTAGGAGGTTTTTAATACAAATCTGAATCATCATCGAGGTTTCACCTAAATTAGTTTAAAGAGTTTATCAACATCTGTAGGTTGGTGTTTGTCAATTTCATTGAATAGCATGTTATATTATGATCCAAATTGAAATAATTGATTTTACCAGAATGGCGAAAGGTACATCAAATTGTCTGTCATCAGAGGTTTCAACCAACACCGAGTGTTATGTTACGGATGATGTCAAGAGGGATATAGCTATTTTAAAAATAAAGACGGACACTATATGCAGAGATGGTAGGTGCTGAAATTTTTTTTTTGAGGAGTACTTTGAGCAGAAATGAAATGGGGTTTGACGTCCTACTTTTCTTCATCGTCAAGGCTAATGAAGATTGCCATTCGCCATATACTGAAATTTATGACTCTTATTCGAAATCCAACACTCAAGGGGTCTTTTACGTGAATATCATTTGGTACATAAAACCTCGTCTGTTGGTTCTATCCGAACAACTAGACACTTTTCTTTATCATCCCCATCGTCCTACACTACTGACGAGGGGGAAAATGATCCGGAAATCCTGGGAACTTTCTCATCCAATACCGGGAGCGTAACCGAGACACCAGGTAGCGAGCCTTATCTAACCTACTGAGCCACGTTGAGCAGAAGTAAGACAAAAAATTAAGAAGTGTTCGGGCCATGTTCTTCTTATATGCCATACATTCATATTCAATCGAAGGAACATATTGTGAACAACTCTGTAGTAAATCTGTTGTTTTATTTTAAATGACCATTTTCAGTTGATAATTGTTATGCTCTGCCATTTTAATGTGGTCGTATATTGCAGTCGCCCCCGTTCGTCGCGGCATCTCGTCGTATATGTATTAATGCTGTTTACATTATTGAGACGAAAAATCCGACTGGTCACTTTGTCGAAATATGTCAATGCTTTAACTACAAAATTCGGCATCTGTTTATACTTTGAATTTTAATCCAAGGGTGGTTAAAGGGAGAAACTGGTCAAGGGTCAACAATTTCTTTTAATTACATCTAGAGTTACGGCCTTTGTTAAATCTTGTCAATCTGTAGCGACAAACTGTATCATCTGATCAGCTTAAATATATATTGTCAAAATTACTTTGTTGAATTTCAACAATTTCTGTCACCTTGTAGAAACCTGATAATTACTTAATATATTGAGTTGTTGTCCTATATTAGGTCGACGTTGGGATTCTTAATAGACTAGAGTTGTTATTCGATTGATATGATAAAGCATACATGCGTTAATGATTATAGTACATGTAACTATTATTGTTAATTCAGTGAGAGATCCATGTCCTGGTGTTGGTGATTGTGTGGATGAACTGTTTAATCTGGGAGATACAAGATCTTTACTAACAGCATGTCGGTAAGTTATAACACACGTTAATTTGCCATTTGTTATTCTTGTTAGCAGGTATCTGTTGGTGGGAATGCTATTCATTCACAGATTCCCCGTCCTGTGCCATTGACAATGGGAAATCACCTTGGAAAAGAAAACGACCACCGGGAAACTTTCTCGTCAAACACCTGAATCGAGCGCCGGATCGTTTAGATATTGAGCTTGCGCCTTGTCGCTAAGTTCCCAGCTGGTGGGTAATATAAACATCTAAATAAATAAAAATTATATTATCATTTGTCACGTTGTTGGCTCTACCCCAATAGGACCTCGTTGGTTTTCCCTTGATCCTCTGGTTTATATAACTGATGCATGGATTTTTATAGCCTATGAAGTAATTTTTATAATATATGACTTTATAATCCTTCAGTGGCTTTATATAACCCATGAATGGATTTATATAATCTATGAATGGATTTATATAATCTATAAATGGATTTATATAACACATTAATGGATTTATATAGCGCTTGGATGGATTGGCATAACCTAGGAATCTATAAATGTAATTGTATATCCCTTGAATAGATTTATGTACCCCATCAATGGATTTACATAACCAATGAATGGATTTATATAACACATTAATAGATTTATGTAATCTATAAATGTATTTATACAACCTCCCATGAATGGAGTATATTACATATAAACAGATTTATATAACACATAGTTGGATATACATTCCCACCTTTGAATGGATTTCAATGTAACGTATGAAAGGATTCATATATAACTTATGAAAGAATTCATATATAACTCATGAAAGGATCATATATAACTTATGAATGGATTTTTATATAACTTATGAATGGATTTATATAGCTCGTGAATGAATTTATGTGAACGGATTTATATTAAATATAAATAGATTTATAGAACCACCCATGTATCGATTTATATAACTACCTATGAATGCATTGAAATATTTATTTTTATAACCTATGAATGCATTTATATACCGTATGAATGTATTTATATAACGTATGAATGTATTTAAATAACCTATGAATGTATTTGTATAACACATGAACAGAATTGTGTAACCCATGAATGGATTTATATAATACTTGAATGGATTTATATAATCCGTGAATAGATTTATATAACATATGAATGGATTTATATAACCTATGAATGGATTTATATAACCTATGAATGGATTTATATAACACATCAATAGATTTATATGACCTATGAATGTACTTGTATAACATATCAATGGATTTGAATGAACCTTGACTGGATTTATATAACTCATGAATGGATTTATATAACTCATGAATGGATTTATATAACACATGAATGGATTTATATAACACATCAATAGATTTATATGACCTATGATTGAATTTATATAACATATCAATGGATTTGTTTAATCCTTGAAAGGATTTATATAATACATGAATGGATTTAAATAATACATGAATGGTTTTATATATTACATGAACAGATTTATATAATACATGAATGTATTTATGTAACCTAGTGGATTTTTATAACAGCGCATTAATGAATATATATAACTCATGGGTGGATCTATATATAACCACCGACAATTGGATTTAAATATAACCAATGAACGCATTTGTATAACCCTGGAATGGATTTCTATAATTCGTGAATGGATTTATATAACCTATATATGAATGCATTTGTAAAACACATGAAACGATTTATGCATAACACATGGATGAATTTATATAAAAACACTACACAAATATAAAGAAAACGACCAGTGGTGTGTGATTATTTATGCTTGTGCTATATTTGGACAAACATTTGATTTGTTTTCCAAAACAATTTTATCGTGTGTTTTTTTATTGTTCTCAACCCTTAAATGCCCTTCAAGGATATCGAATTTATATAACTTATGAACGCATTTATATAATTAATGAATAAATTAAAATAACCAAACATGAATGAATTTAAATAAATTAAAGTAGATAAAGTACAAGTACTACTTTGTCTACGGTAGAATTTACATATTCACAAATGAATTTTATATAACTTATGAATGGTATGTTTGGAATCCATGTTTAGATATCAGCTGTAAATGTCGGATTATTGTTTATTTTCTTTATTTTATAGCAACATGTCAAATTTTACGACTTGTTTGACGACAGCTTTGACGACTTGTGGCGAATCAAGTTTGGTCCATGCAAGTTACAGTTTGTCAAATATGGAAAAGCTCTTCACCCAAGCATGTGATGGTAAATAAAATGCATTTTCTCTATTTTCGTTAGTGGTGCAGGGGTTGATATTTGTTATTATAATAAAATTAAAGGAGAACCACAGCCGTTGCGTTTTAAAAGTCTATCCCCTTTATTTGAAAAAGTCACATAATAACGTCACATAAGATATGTGAATTTGTTATAATTAAACACGAAAATGTTTGTTTGTTGATGTGCTTTGCTTTAGGTCAAAAACGGGAGTAAAATGTAATTTTTTCAAATATTTGGAATTGGATATTTACCGGTTAAACATAAGGCGCACATTTCATAATCAAATTTGTAGACGGAAATTGGAGATTAATGGAGATTTCAAATTGTTCTGTATTCCGTTATTATTGATCGTTTTCAATAATTTTGGAGCGGTGACTTTTTGGTAGAGGTAGATTTTTGTTCATACTCGGGCGTCTTGCCCTGTTAATTTATTTCAAACGTTAATGTTTTTTAGAACTTGCCAAAATCACTGCCTAGAAGACTTTTATCCTGGCGTGTTATCCCTTTTATTTATTTCAAACGTTAATATTTTACAAAGTACGCCAAATTCACTGCTTATACGACTTTTATTCGGGCCTGTTATTCCATTATTTGATTTGTTAATATTTTCAGAGGTTTCAAAATTCGAAGGTTCACTTGCATGTAATAATATTGAAGCATGTTTTGATGTTGATCTACCGACACATCCAACGAATTTAAATGATAAATTATCAGATCAAACTTTCTGGTGCAAGTTAGTATCTAATTTTAAATTGACATTCATATTACTCGAATTAGCATTCATATAACTTAAATTGACATTCATATTACTTAAATTAGCATTCATATTACTTAAATTGTCATTCATATTACTTAAATTAGCATTCATATTACTAACATTGACGTTCACATTACTTAAATTGACATTCATAGTACATGTACTTAAATTGACATTCATATTACTTGAATTAGCATTCATATTACTTCCATTGACATTCATATGACTTGAATTAGCATTCATATTACTTAAATTAGCATTCATATTACTTAAATTGTCATTCATATTACTTATATTAGCATTCATATTACTTACATTGACGTTCACATTACTTAAAGTGACGTTCATATAACTTAAATTGAAATTCATATTACTTAAATTTTCATTCATGTTACCTAAATTGTCATTCATATTACTTAAATTGACGTTCACATTACTTAAATTCACGTTCATATTACTTAAATTGACATTCATATTACTTAAATTTACGTCCATATTACTTAAATTGACATTCATATTACTTAAATTGTCACCAGAGTAACCAAACCCGGTCTCGTGCAGTGCACACGCCACTCGCCGTTTGACATTACACCAATAATTAATCAGTAACAACATGATACCGACGTCATCAATTTATCCATCAATCAAAATTATCTTTATATCAGTTCATTCATCATATGGACTGGGAATCGCTTTCCTTTTTTAAACGTGAGATATTTACTATTTAATATT
The DNA here is from genome assembly GCA_917208275.1 of Patella pellucida. NCBI lineage: Eukaryota > Metazoa > Mollusca > Gastropoda > Patellidae > Patella > Patella pellucida. The sequence goes on from OU795041.1 coordinate 19,293,545, forward strand.
AAACCATCGTGGTTCCGCATTTAACATGAATTTTTTTAAGCGCATGTCCTTATATCCTAACACCCAAAGGTGGTGGTGGAGGGTCTCCTTTCAATCTTTCGCGTTCAAATTATTATTACTTACATATTATAAGATTTATATTACACAGATTAAATGACTTTCTTTCAGAACTTTAAGGAGTATACTAAAATGCAGTTCCTCAATGAGTTCCTCTTGTGACCATACTAAAGAAATTTCAAATAATTTATTGAATCTATACAATAAAGCTGAAAGATATTGTCCATCACATGGTGAGAAGATATATATTTTTATTTATGTTCAAATTATTATTATTATTTTCTTCTTTTTTTTGGGGGGGGGGGGGTCAATCTGTACATAGAACGGTTTGCTAGAACGAGACACATTATACCGACAATCCGTCGAATTCTATCGTTTGACAATTGCTTTAATTGCTTGTCGGCCTTGATAGTCTTAATATTCAGCATTATATTACGTCAGTTCAGGATCCCAAAAGTGTGTTTTGTTGATGAATCAGTATGATATCCATCATAATATTCATATGTGTAGAGGGGTGGCAGACTTGATTCAAATAACTAGAGAATCCTTTCTTACTTTGAGAAATAAAAATAATTTTAAAACGAAAAATCCTTAGTTGCTCTTTTAGTTTATTGTATTTTTTTGTTTTTGAAATGTTAATATTCACCAGAATCGAGTTCTAAGACTCGGAAGGATAAAAAAAAAACGTTTTGCCTTATCAATTTTTTTTAACAGTTGCAGTAGCCGTGAAAGCTGAACAACGTCCCAGAAACTCGGTATCGTCAGGTAAAAACATCAGTATTTTTTTCAAATAAAACACTTCAAATTTAATACTAACCTATTTTTAACCCGATGATTTTTACAAATGAAATTATCTGCCACATTTATAATGTCATAAGGGTGATTAGCAATTGTATGGTAATAGGTATATAGTCATAAATGACATCTTTCCGTGTACGCGTTTCTGTGGGCGAAAACGTCGCGCGGAAAGAAAGGTCCCCTTTAGCGATTCTTTTGCTGACACTTCTTCTTGCGTGCGGATGTTTACGATCTGACGCACCAACACCAAGTCAACATTAAGTCAATAAATCTCTCGTTTCACAAATTCAGCTGGCAAATGGAATATTCTTTCTTTTTTTTGAGGGGGGGGGGTCTTATGTAAACTTGAACAAAACTGCTTTCCATCTTTATAGGCAATAAGATCTATGTTTACTATGTCCTTAGATTAGCGGTACGGTGGTGGTGGTGTGTATGTGTGTATGCGTCGCTCGATTCCATTATGCCACGATTCTCCACCATAAAACCGTTATCCACGTCCACAGGAGACGGTTTTCCAAGAACAATGAGCGTCTAGAAGTCGAGTATACAGTTTTTAAGTCGCAGTGATAGCTACTAACTCTATTTTCGAGCTTGAGATTGTAAATCAAAATATTGTTTGACCCTAATGTTCTGTCAACTCTCGAAAAACAGGCAGAATTGACAGGCATATCTTGTGGATCTGTTCCATGTTTGCAAATTACCTAGTTTACGACTAGAAGTGATATTTTTGTACCCAGTTTCACGGATAGGTCAGTCATAAATGGGGGAAACTAGTTCACCTTTTCTTAAAATAGGGATACTCATTAATTCTTCTTTGTCAAATACACTATAGAAGTGGGTGTTGAATATTTCAGTTTAATTACATTTTCAATTGTAAATGACACTAAATGAAGTTTTAATGGTGTTAAACGTCTGACAGTACTGCTCCGACTGGCATAATAAAATGGGGTTCAACGTCCTAGTGTTCTGTTCATATGGCATACGCCATACAATGTGCTATGAGGAAATTTTGCCCGGGCAGCGGCGCTACGGCCTACTCTTATATCGAATTTCAACTGTCAAGGAATCTTTTACTTGCAAGCCTATGTGTACAAGATTGGACAGGCGACCATCCTTGTCACTTACAACCAAGGATTCGAAAGCACGCCAGTTGACTCATTGACAGACTTTTATGATACAGCACGCACGTGCTAACCATTCCAACCCCCCTTATCGAGTTTGTCGGCCATGTAGCGATAATATTATGCTACTACGATGTAACTAGTTTGGTGTCACTTTTTTTTTGTTGTTGAAATGTTATATCAATGAATTGGTTTTAATTTGATTATATTGAATACATTTCAGTTGTATCCAGCGCTCTTTTAATCCTTGCACTACCAACGATCGCCTTACTGTAATCCCATGCATTAGTACCATGAAAGAATATAAAAATATTTTATCCGTACATCTTCTGTTCTTTAAAGTTAAAAGTGATGGTCTTACTTGTTCTATATTTTAACAAAAGACAAATGATGACAGCTTCGAAAAACTCTAGGTGCCTCGATTTAAGTTTTATACCATTAAAATGGAAATGTTTAAAGTTTATGTATTCAAGTTTACTGTCAATCGTGTTTCTTATTATGTAAGTTCTCGCGTCTTCAATGATGTCACAAACTTAATTTATAGTGTGTTGTAAATAAATATGTCATTTTTTTATCTATCTATTGCGTAAATCAGTGGACATTGTAATTTGACATGAGCTAATAAATGTCAAAAATAGTATTGTTTATGTGCCATAAGTTTATTATAAGAATGTAGGGGACTCGGTGTTCGTGATAATTCGTGTGCCATCTACACTAAATCTGGGTTGATTCGCCTGAACGACTTTAAAACAACGTCACTGTACAGTCCGTTTCCAGATTTATCGATAATAATATTATGGTATAGAAAGGCGTGTTCCAAAACCCATCTGCGTCAAGTAAGCTTATGTTTTCTTAATTGTTCTCCTACCTGCAGGGTATGTGCAGTTTGATTTACAGATAGATAAATTTGCAGATGTAGGTTTTTATTCGTTGGTTTTCGCCAACAAACGAATGAACGAGGTGATGACGATTGCGTGAATCAATGTTTTATTATTAAACAATCTAGGTTCAGCTTGTTGATAACTGGCAGTAGACCAGAGGTAGAAGGGGGGTAGTATCCGAATTGTTGGCAAAAAGCGGGGAGTTGACTTTTCTAGAAGCATTTTTCCTCAGGAATCCGAAAATGGTGAGTGATCAGTCAGGTGAAGGAGCGTTCAGGAGTTATCGATGTCAAAAGGTCACCAAAGGCTATAGGAGAAAGGGGGCAAAAAACGGAAGTTGGCATTTCTAGAAGCATTTTTCCTCAGGAATCCGAAAATTTGATTAATTGGTTTCACAAATTATCCTTCATCACTTTTCATGCCACGACTGCCTCCTTTAACCTCTGGTGACCTTCGGACCTCGATAACTCATGAACGCTGCCTCGCCTGACTGCACCCACCATTTTCGGATTCCTGTGGGAAATTGCTTCTAGAAAAGTCAACTTTTTGCCCACAATTCGGATAAAACCCCCCCCCCCCCCCCCTTCTCCCTCTGGTCTACAGCAGTCGTGGCATGAAAACTACATTCTAATGATAAACGTTAAACTACGGAAAACCATAAGGGTCAATCAAATGAAAATAGAAAAAATTCTTACTATCTTGTAATTACAAGATAGCCTAATATAACCTATCTTGTAATTACAAGATAGCCTAATATAACCTATCTTGTAATTACAAGATACCTATCTTGTAAGATAGTCAAGTTTTCATTTGATTGACCCTAACGGACTTCCGTATAAAGCTTATTTTTGTAATGTGGAAAGTAGAAATCTTGAAAATAAATCAGGTGTAGATTTATAAAAAAAAAAAATGAACATAAAAAGATGAATATTGTTATAATGCTTAGCAGAATTTACATGTATGTAGAATCCGGGATACATTTCTGACTTAAATGTCTTTTAAAAATGTAGATAAGGTTAGGTAACTTATACATGTACACTTTTACATGTACCATAATGCGAACTTTTTCGTATGACATACATAGCCGAAAATAACACTGGGGCTTCAAGAATTAAATGAAATTATTTAAAGAGGTTTGAAACAACATGACATAAATTTAGATAAAACCTAATCTGTTTCATTTAAATTGTATATATTCATCAATTGTACTGTATTTATTATAATTGTATTGTACTGTATTACAATTGTATTGTACTGCATTACATTTGTATTGTGTCGTATTACAATTATAATGCACAGTATTACGCGTGCATTGTACTGCATTGCAATTGTATTGTGCTGTATTACAATTATATTGTGCTGTATTTATTATAATTGTGTTATTCAATTGAATTGTATTGTAAATTTATTGTATTGTATTGTATTGTATCGTATTCTACTTTTTAAAATGACAATGTATTTATTACAACTGTAATCTGTCTGTTTTGTATTCAATTATTGATACAATTTATGTTATAAAAGCCGTAGGCCTCCTGTACTGAAACAAAAAAGAATTCTGGGCTTCAAAACATTTATGGTATTTTAAATATTTGAAAATGATTGGTTGCACTTATTTCCTGTGTTCTATGTCGAATTAATAAGGGGGTGGTAAGATTTAAGACATACATAACCTTTTGGAATTTAGGTAGGTCTATAATATACATGTATACATGTAATTTTTATTTATTTACATATATAATTATAATTATGTTTTCATGATGTGTAATTATTATTTATGTTTATAATTATTATTTATGTATATAATTATTATTATCTTTGCATGATCTGTTTTAACATTATTACTAATAAAGTACATGATCTGTTTTAACATTATTACTAATAAGGTTTGAACAATTAAAACGAAACGAAATAGGATTAGAGTTTTAATCGGATTGAGGCAATATTCAGTTTTCAAATTTTTTTTTATCGTAATCAATTATGTTCGGTGAAATTACTTCCGCATTGTCTTCTGGGATATATTTTTCTTTGGTCATTACAAATGCCGCTCGAACCCATTGTGTCTATAGAATAAACGAGTCGTGTAGTCTAGTGATTTAATAATGCTCATTGTGTCTCGAAAATTGGATATCAGGATGCCATAATATTAACATGGCATGAGTACAACATCTATATTGATTGAAATAGGGCAGTATTGTTTTTAACTTCGAATATTGCGGATAATAATGAGTTAATGCCATGTCAGAAGATTGTATAACAATCTGATTAAAATACAGAGCTATATTTCGTTTCGTTTCACTTATATATTTTCGATGGCCCACATGACATGGAGATCTGACTGATTGTGGCGTTAGATCGCGTTAGAGGTCATACGAGCGGCTTTCGATCCTATGATGTCAGACAATAATTGATTAACCAATCAGCATTGATGTTACGTGGATTACCCACATTTACTTGCAAAACACGCCTGAAGCTCGTCGCAACGGACAATTTCATTGTCTAATCCCTCACATCATCCAGAACACGTCAATGATAACAACTCCTCCAGATCCTAGTGAAGTAAAGACAAGTAAAACGACATTTAGAACTATAAAAACGAAACGAGATAGGATCTGTGTTTTAATCAGAATGAAGATTGTATAGTACAATTGACTTTGTGGGGATAGTAGAATCTACCGAACGTTCGAAAAGGTGTTTTATATAGTCTAAGAGACACTGTCAATGTAAAACATAATGATGATTCTGTGTTTGTGGCTTGATACCGATTTTAGCACAACGGGACGACTGTACTATACCGAAATCAATCCGAAAAAAATACCTCAAAATAGTTTTTAATACTAATTACGGAACAAATCTGAAAAACCCTACCAAAAAATCACTAAATACCGAAAAACAAAACTAATGAAAACAAAAATTTGTAGGTGGGTCATATATCAGGCTAGGCCACGCATAAATATAGTGGGACGGACTATGGTGGTCATGGGTCGCGTGGGTATATTTCGCTTTATGTCATAATGTCGTTGTGCGAGTTATACATAGACAATTTTTGCCCTAATTTTAATTTCTCCCCTTTTCTGCATTTTTTTTTTGATCTAGAAAGAGTACCAAATCTGCAATTTCGTAGCGGTTTAGAAAAATACTGATGATAATATCGGGGGGGGGGGGGTGCAGTCATTTTGTCCCAAGTCAACATGCAATTACAATCCTCCTAGCAAAAAATCTAAAGGGTCCACCGCCTACAAAATTACGATGAGGACAGTGCCAAATGCTGTATTACGTGTGCCTATAAAGATTGAAACCAATGGAATTTGAAGAAATGTTGAGCAAGAAGTTACAGGGGTACGACCGTTATGGGCAAATAATTGTTAGTCTGAATCCATACAGTATGGTCACAAGGGGGACAACTCTTTAAATACGGGTATTTTCAAGATGTCAGCCCCCATGAAAATAAAGCCAGCATAAATATTGATATATATTTGCATGATTTTTCAATAAAAAGAGAATGGATGGTATGCAATAGTTATTTTAACAAAGCATTATCGTCTTTTATAGACTATGTCTCTATCACATCATATGAAATATAACACATCACTAAAATTAACGTAAAATCGTCGTGTTTCGCAATTTATTTGGTCAGAGAAATAAATCCCAATGGCATATTGCAAAACGTAAAATCAGCGTTTTTCAAAATTTCAAAAATTTGCTCAGAGAAATCCCATGCAAAGTACTGGTCGCTCCTCGTAAGTTAACCCACCTCTCTCCCACAAATGCACATATTGTTTTCCAAATCGGCGATTCATGTATAGTTGAAATACTTCAATTTTCAATGTTGATATTATTACGTCAGGTGTTGGAAAGTCTAACAATTTCAACAATAATGGCGATAACCTGGATACAATATCAGAAAACGCTAAGATAATAAAGAGTAGTCACTAGACTGAGCAAACAGGAGCAAATAAAGCCTGACAACCAGAAAATTTTGCAGTACCGGTGTCACAGTTTCTGTTGGTCGCTGGTGTGTGTTGGTTCCTGGCGCATGCGCAGTTGTAGGAGTCATCTCACACTGTTATAGACACAGTGTGTGTTGACTCCCCGTGATAGGATGACCCCTACGATTTTCTTAAGGTCAGATCGGTTTCTACTACTATCTACCAATATATAGTACTACTACTGACAGCCGAGGATGTTGAGTTTCTATTGTTTGTTTATTTCATTTAAAAGGAGAAATACAAATTAACGATCTTATAAAAATTGAAAAATTCCCGTACACATGCAGAAACAGAAAAAATAATTGCCCCTTGGTATAAACGCAGAATTTGTGTGATTCATGTTCAATAAATAGTGGTATTTTCAGATTTAGTTTCAGATGTAGATCCCTATGTTACTATAAAAACGGATGTTACCGGTTTTCGGATAGAGGCCAAAGCCGATAAATATCCGATACTTATAGTAACTAGTATAGTAGATCCCATGGTTTGCATGATAAAGTATTTGTATTTGACAAATAAAACACACATAGGCAACTTGTAAAATGTTTATTATGTTCAAAATTAAAATAATGGTTCAGAGAAATCCCAATCATATGCAGGCCAATTTCAAGCCAATCATCAATGTGTATGGTTTCCAGTTCTACTGATTGTACGCGTGTAGCGACTAATCACTAAAAACAACGGCAACAAAACACGAACGATAGAACAATTAATCTCTAGCCAATTATCCGTTGATCGTGTAACTACTGATCACTAAAAAAAACAGCTAATCACGATAACAAGTGTGTTTATTAATGACAAAACTCTAACTAAGAACATAACACGGAAGTGGATGAAGCTGTGTTGTCCGTGTTGCTAACACAAACATCCGTCTCAGACATGCGCAAGTGCCCAGGAACCAACACACACCAGCGACCAACAGAAACTGTGACACCGGTACAAATGGCTAAAACTGGACTCTTCTAATAGTAAGTGCAGGAGGACCACACTACACACAAAACAAAAATCTACAAGATAAACCAGAACACAACTAAAAACGTTGAGATATACTGATGTGCTTAATGTTTTTAGGTAAGATTGGATGCCTTTAGTTCCAAGTGGCATGTTTGTTGGCACATTCAATAAGAAATAATTAAGTCCCTTCATTATAAATTATAATCGTTCAAAATATTTCTGATCGAGCATACAGACCTATCATTTTAAATCAGCACCGCTTCATAATCATTGATTGAGTCTTGTCTGTGTTGTATAGTTATCAATAATGTATCAATATCTATCATCTTTGTTTATTGACGTGTAGTCAATAAGGGATAAATTAGAATCCCTTCCTTATAATCATTCAAGATATTTTTTTTTTTAAATTTTTGATTTTTTATATTCTAATTAATAATATCTTGAATCTTGCACAAAGACTTAATATAAGTTTGACTATTGAATAGAGTACGGTATAATATTGAATATTGATTTTGCCTGTGAAACTTATTATTGTCAGGCCTTCACGTAAAAGAAGAGCGAGGTGAGCTTTTTATAGCTCTCCTCAATGTCTAAAATGACTCGCCTCAAAGAAAATAATCAGAAAAAATATATCGGTAATGAAAAAGATGTCATTTGTGACAATCAACTTGCTTATCCATTTGTTTAAGTCTGCTTATATTAAAGTTAACAGGCGCTTCGAATTACCCTATTTCTGAACAGGACCTCATTTGACCAAATTCTGGCCATTTGGTTTCAAAATCAATTAATATCTCAGGTCTTTATCACAAATTCTATTAAAGCTGTTCTCAAGAGATTCAGGGGAGCTTTCTCAGGAGAACGATTTACCCTTTTTCCAATTTCAGCTTTTTTTGACTCTCCAGGAATTTTTCACACAAGGCAGGTATTGTTGAGAGAGGCAGTGTCTTTGTTACATACTTATACATGTAGGGTACAGGCATATTGAAAAATTGTGATGTCGGCGTCGGGTAATACCTTTGCTTTTTTTTAAAATTATGTATTTTATTTATCAGCTTTTCGAGAAGATTTAAGGAAAGTAAAAGATGAATTGACTGAAGTAGAAGTTTTATTACAAGATTTATTAGATAGACAGTCATCTTTATTACAGCAAAAAGACTCACTAGAAAAAATACTACGTGAACACAGTGAATCTTCTAAACAAGATACAGCTACAGACTGGAATAAAAATGGTAAATATAATCATACAAATTAACCCTTTAGACCTTGGGTAAATATTAGTTTATGGAAGTGATGTAGTTCATACTCTTATATCTCTCGATAGCCCATATGCCCATGTTGTAGGAAGGTAGGCCTATTGTAGTTCTTAGAGGCAACATATGTGCGTGACGTGACTCGATGTACGGTATTTGCGACTGCCTATGATTATGGGTGGTCTAAGAGTTAAGGGGTTAAATGTTTCCCCATGTTTAAGTTCTAGAACTGGATCTCAGTTATTAGGTTTCTATTTTAGTCAAAATGACAAAACATCTAGATATTCATGAGTAAATGGGAAAATCAACTCTCACCACCATAACTCTGATTTACCTTCAAATTTCTGTTATTTAGATTTCTTTAATTCTCTTATTTCAGATTTTCAGTGGTCTTCTGATTTAAACGATAAACTGAAATCTGTGTTTAAATTAGACAAATTGCGTCCCATGCAGCTGCAGACTATGAATGTTACTTTATCTGGTAAAGATTGTATGTTAATTATGCCAACGGGTGGCGGTAAGAGTCTGTGTTTTCAACTTCCAGCAGTTGTATCTAAAGGTATGTTTGATGTATGTAGAATATATACTTCATTCTCTGTTCCAGTCTGTAACCTGTGCATTCCAGAATGTACATAGAACTTACTGATCAAACTAACAGGATTTTGATGTGTGCAGGCTTTGTGTGGTCTAAGTTCAACTTGACTTTCTAGGGAGCCCTAGTTAAGATGGCTTTGGACGGTATAAGTGCTAAAGAGTTTTTCATAACTTTGGAAATACTGAATGGATCTAAACCATATGAATGCCTTTTGAAGATAAGAGCCATGGTTGTTAATTGAGTAAGACGCAGTCTTGTATGTTCAATCATGGTGTTTGCCAGTGAAAGTTCATCAGTATCTTCTGCCGTGGTTTCCCCTTGTATGTGTCCATAGAAAGGAGGGCCTGACAAGGATAGCTGTCTAGTCATTTGGATGGGACAGGAAATTAAGGTCCTGTCTACAGATTGGCATGCACATAAATAATCCAGTGGCAGTTGGAATCCGGTATATGAGTAGGTCGTAACACCACTGTCCTAGCAAAATTTCCCTCATAGCATACTGTATGGCATATGACAGTCTTTATTAGCCCAGTCGAAGCAGAACATTAGGACCTTAAACCCACCTTGTTTCATTTATGTTAAGAGATTCAACATTCACAGTTATTATAATTTGAAAAGTTCTGTACAAGTACTAGTTGATTGGAGTTTCATATATTGTCAGGTACAACTTAATTCATTATATCAAGGCCTGGGCAAAAGATTCCTCCTTTAACCTAAACCTAAATGGATTTACTAAATATTTTCTCTCTTTTATTTCAGGCATAACGTTAGTTGTGTCTCCGTTAATTTCCCTAATGGAGGATCAGCTCATGGCGCTGGAGGCTTTAAGTGTCCATGCCACAACTCTCAATTCATCTACAACCACTGCCGAGGCTAAAAGCATCTTTGATGCCATGACCAATCCTAAAGCCACGTTAAAACTGCTGTATGTCACACCAGAGAAATTAGCCAAGAGTAAAAGATTTATGAATAAATTAGAAAAGATGTATCAAGTGGGAAGGTTCGCCAGACTTGTTATAGATGAAGTACATTGTTGTTCTCAGTGGGGACATGATTTCAGACCAGGTAGGTGTACAATTACAGTATAAATAAGCTGAGTGTCCTATCTGTGATCAGTTCTCTAGCTGTTAACTGAAATAAGGCCCTTCTCTGTCACCTTTTCATCTGATAGCTTATTAATTTTTTTACAATTTTTTAAAAATATCTCAGCCCAGAGTTCATTTCTTTTTAAATTTGCATAGTTATTTTGATACCAGTATCCAACTGGCTGACTCTGCATTTAATTTCAACTGTGGAGGGTTCTTGTCAGTAAGTGTACAATTTGACCTAAGTTTTCCATTCCATCTAAATTGCTAGACACTATTTTCCTGCTAGGCCTTCTGTACTGTACCAATGACAAGCGGGAGACCGGCATGGAAAATCGATATGGACTTTCTCGGCCAGCACCTTCTTGTTATTGATCCAGCACCATATACTCATTGTTCCAATGTGACTCCTTTTGTATTTTTATAATGATGTGTTTCAAAGGATATCCTTGATAAATGACTTGACACTTCCAAATTTAACCAGACATGTTTAATAGAGTTACCTCCCTTTAACTTGGGGCATATAAACCTGCAGTAATCATTGAGGATATTTAATATAAAACAGTCATGAAGTGATGTGACAGTATCTCAGAAACCAATTATTTTCTTTAATTTTCCCTTAGAATCAGAGAATGATATTATTATATTAAAGGCTCAATACCACTTTTGTTGTAACTGAATAATATGTCCCAATCATTATGCTGGTCAACAAAATTGTACTATTTTACAATATTCCAATTAATTGATGATACAAATTTCATCTTAACACACCTAATTTAAAAAATTGGAAAAATTCAAATAAATGATTTGAAAGCCTAACGTAAACCTTTCCAAATGTGACTTAGATTTAAAAATATTTTCGAACCCTCTGAACAAGTAAAATAGGATATAATGGATAATTTACACAACAGGTAGGACACTTAAACATCTAACACTCAGAATAAGGCTATTATTTATTTTCTTGAGCTGTCAAGCCAGCAAGAGTGTTATTGTCCCTTTAATAATCAAACCTTCTCCATTAAAATACATCAGTGTGTAATTTGTATTATTACATCATTTTAGATTATAAATTTTTGGGAATTATGAAACGTCAATTTCCTGAAGTACCAATACTGGGTTTAACTGCTACAGCGACTGTCAATGTATTAGAGGATGTTAAAAAGATATTGAATATATCAAAATGTCAGCTGTTCCGAGCTTCCTTTAACCGTCCAAATCTTTATTATCAGGTAAGAGACCATTACACTCTGGAAATCTGTTGGTAAAAATTAATTTTCAGTTTTATTGTTCAATTACATGGTTTTAAACAATATTCTATTCTTTTAATCAAAAATAGTCACCTAAAATTCTTATAAGACTAGTACAAACGAACAGGTTCATTGGGATATTTTCAGAATGGATCTTCATTCTTCTCTGTTAGTGGTGCAGGACCGAGGATCTGGCAAGGTACAACGTATAGTCGTTTGGATAAAACGATAAACTGAAGTCCTGAGTAGTTCGTACCCATTGGCATGCATGTTCAAGAACCCTTGGCAGTTACAATTCGATATAGAACTTAGTGCCGCTGTCTGGGCATAATTTTGCTCGTAGCACATAATATGGCAGAATATTAGTAGGACGTTAAACCCCATTTCATTTCATTTCACAATCGAAAAGATAAGTAAACAAGAAAAAGACTTATGGATATCGGTCTATCTATGTTTTGAAATTAAAGGAAAGGAAAACTAACAAATCAGCAATTTATAAATATTAATTCAACCCACAGGGTCACGTAAGTCATTTTTTCGGAGCTCCATTTACATTAGATATTAGACTAATTCAATATGTTAGTATCTGTTGTATGTGCTTAACACATTCACGAGTGAAAATTTCACCAGATGTAACTGTACAATTTTCAATTTAAGGTTAAACCAAAGCCAGCCACACAAGTTGAGGCTTTAGACGAAATTCAGAAAATTATTCAAAGTCGATTCAATGGTCATTCAGGTATGTTAATTACAAGGTATTTATAATGTGAATACTGAAGTTCGGTTTATGTTGATCTTGTTCTATTTAGGGTATTTGATTAAATTTCTGTTGTTGAATTACTGAATATCTAGTAATATAGATATAACGATATCAAATTGATTTATCATGATTATTATTTGTGATAATGGCTATTTGGGATATATCATAGCAACCTCCAATATCTGAATTTAAAGCCATTTCTGGTCAATTGACGGATTTAAAAGCAATATCAGTCCAAATATGGTTCAGATCTGTACAGAATTTACCAAAACATAGAATTGAGTCCTTCAGAACATTTTGTACCTTCTAGAGACGATATAAACAAGCCATCGCCACCTATATTTATTGGGTGAAATCTATTGATTAACTTCTTTAATCTGGTTAAATATCAACCTGTTGATTATCTACCATTGATGTTTGAGTTTTGTGTTAATAATTAGATGTTAAAAGCCACAGTGGCTAAGTGACTAAGATGGTGACTTGCTTACCTGGAGGTTCAATTTTCCATTCCTTCATTGGCTGAGAAAGTTTATCAGTATTTTCCAGCGTGGTTCCCCTGATGGAAAAAACAAATTTCCTGTGTATACATTAGCATGCACGTAAAAGACCCTCTGGCAGTTGGTATGCAGCTGTCAGGGCAAAATTTCCCTCATAGCACACTGTATAGTATAATATAATACAAGAACACTTATTTTGGATACAACCACTTGGTTTATTGTACTGCAACGATTTAACAAGATTTTACAAGTCATTTTGAAGTAAATACCCAATCTTGATGAAACGTTGCAGTATAATAAATCAAGTGATTGTATCCATTATAAGTGTTCTAGTATTATATCATAAATCAATTACTAAATGCCTGTCAACGTACTGTATTGTATATGCTTGTGTTCATTAGCCCAGTCGGAGCAGAACAGTAGGAATTTGAACCCCATTTTATTTTACATCATTTCAATTAGATGTTAAACAGTCAATTTAAGTACAATAATTTAGTTTGCATTAATGTGTGAAAAATTAGATATGTTCCTAAGATTTTCAGGGGGTTGAATGGCCGAATGGTTAGCATATGTGCGCTTTGTCATAAAGTCTGTCATTGAATCAACTGGCGGGGTTTCGAAATCTTTGGTTGTACGTGACCAGGTGTAGAGTCACTTGTCCAACCTCATGTTTTTTTTTCAAGTACTAAGGTTTCCTCCCACTGCTAAAGAGCTCTATTAGCAAGCGAATTGAAATCAAATTAAGCCATATTATTATGTTAGTCCCGAAATGACCTAGTTTGTTTTGAGTGGATGTTAAACCCAATTTCTCTCTCTCTCCCCCTAAGATTGTCTGATCGGTATCAGTGGCTTTACTATGGCTTGCTATTGATTATACATTTTGTGTTAATTTCTGCAGGTATTGTATATTGTTTCTCAAGAAAAGATTCTGAAGAAGTGACATCAGGGCTGCAGAAACGTGGTATACGCTCTGGATGTTATCATGCCAGTTTGTCATCACAAGAAAGAAGTAGAATACATCATATGTGGAGTACTGGACAAGTTCTGGTGAGTTGCTCTTTGTAATACGTGTACAGACTACTTGTGTGTCTAGTCCTTTGCAGGGGATGGTAAACCAAGAGCTATACTTTAGAGAACCAGCTTGACAGTGGGGCAATTGAGTTAAAGTAGGTATGAATACTGCTGTCCAATTGAAATTCTCCTACCAAGCATTGTACACATAACCACAGAAATAAAAAACCATGATGTCTGAAAATGTATTATGAGACATTAAACACCATTCCTCTCCAGACAGTTGTTCACTGGTAAAAGGTGTAAAATCTCATTGAAGCGTATGTAAAAAGTTTAAAACTTTTAATCTGCGACTGAGAGTTTTTACTTTAGGTAGATACATGTACCAGAATCACTCCACCACTTTTATTGCCTTAATTTTTTACAAAGAAAGGTTAGGGTTGTGGTTTTATTTAGCTGTTAGAAATAATTGTGAACAGATTATGAAATCTCTTTAAATTTTATTGCCATTGGGTCAACTGGCATAGTTTCGATTCCCAACTTGTAAGTGACAAGCAGTAGGGTTGCCTGTCCAACGTCGTGGGTTTTCGCTCCCGCGTACAGTTTCCTCCCACTGCGAAAGACCCCAACGCGCATAGCAAATTTTTGTAATAAAATTGAACCATATGTTAGTCCCAAAATGACCTAGTTTGTGTCGAGTGGAAATTAAACCCCATTTCTCCCTTTAGATGACATGTTGTTTTGTAATTAATGATATAATTTTGATGACAGGTTGTTGTGTAATTACCAGTAAATGTATAATTTTGATAACAGGTTGTTGTGTAATTATATGCATAATTTTGATTACAGGTTGTAGTGGCTACAATAGCGTTTGGTATGGGTATTGATAAACCAAATGTTAGATTTGTTATACATCACTCAATCAGTAAATCTATGGAAAATCTTTATCAAGAGAGTGGGCGTGCTGGTAAGTACAATTATGTCATTAGAAATTGTGCCTAGTTTATCACAAATATTGTTCGATGTAGCTGACAGTAAACATGTCTTGCTTGTGATCCCTTTTTATTGCGGACTGACAATAAAATCTGTATAGCTATGGTGGTTTATATCCTATTTGATCACATTTTTCAGGGCATAACTTTCACTTGCCTTGATGGTTCACCTCTAGGGTCTACGACTCTACTGTGTAAGGTTTATTCAATCCATCCATCACAGCTAGCATTTTTTCATGGATACCTGTATGATTTTCTTTGTTGTTATTTCCCATAATTCTTTGTTTGAGAAGCGATACAGTAAATACACCAAATGCTTCTTAGACATTTTTGGATGAATACAATTATAGTATACATTCAAGGCCGTTTACTTGGTTTGTCTTCATGAAAAAATATAAAATAGACATTAAAGCTGGAACAACATTTTGGGGGTTTTCAGATAAATGTTTTATTATCTGTAACAACCTTTTTATTAAATATTTTTGTAAAGTGGTTGAAAATGTTCCGTGCTTTTTACTGTGTAAATTATTGTTTCAGAATGCACTATATATAAGAATGTATTATTATTATTATTATTATTATAAATGTTGATGAGTTGTTGTTGTTTGTTTTTATCAGGTAGAGATGAACAGAAATCCGAGTGTATTGTATTTTATCGTTTAGCTGATATATTTAGACAGAGTACAATGGTATTTACTGAACAAACAGGGTTAAAATGTTTATATGGTATATTAGCATATTGTTTAGATTCTAAAAGGTGAGCTGCTAGTAAATAGTATTGTTGTATTTAAACACCATTAAAAATGTTAAAAAAACATATGTTAGTCCCGAAATGATCTATTTTGTGTCAAGTGGACATTAAACCCTATTTTTCCCTCTCAGCATATTACACATTGTTTTGTTTAAGACCATTAAGCAACTTAAAATAGAGACTCTAGTGTAAATAATGTACATTTGGCACATTGCATGTATATTATTTAATATAATGGTACACCTACATGATAGGATGATGTTATATCTGTATTTTAAAGGTTTATGGAAACATCCAGTTTTGTTATGGTTTTAAAGTATATAGTATTTAAAGTATGATATGTTTTCACTCTAGAATATTACAAGATTATTTTGTTTACAGGTGTAGACGGTCGATGATAGCTCAACACTTTGGAGAATCGTGGGATGCCAGTCAATGTGATGGCATGTGTGACCACTGTGATATCAACTCAATATGTAAGATAGCAGTTCTGTGCTTGAACTCATATTTCTTTCTCATTGGTCTGACATGTGTGCTTTAGATAACAAGGTCTGTCATTGTGTCAAGTGGCATTGGTTCGATGTCTAGCTTCTATGTAACTAGGAGTAGGGTTACCTGTTCAACCGCTAGGATTTTTTTCTGGGTCCTCCAGTTTCCTCCCACTGCTAAAGACCCTACCCTAACATTCAAGATTTTTTTCAAGTAGACATTAAACCCTATTTCTCTCTCTTTCTAAATGGAAATAAAATCCATTTTAAACAGATAATTATATGTGCTTCATGCATTACAACCATCAGCATTATGTATTTTGACCTCTAGCGGCTGCGGTTTCGAGCCCTGGTGTGAGCGCATGTGGCATGGAGATAGGGGCGCCTTCTCAACCTCGTGGGTTTCCTCCGGGCACTCTGGTTTCCTTCCACTGCTAAAGAGCGCTACGCGCAAGCAAATTATTGAAATAAAATTGAACCATATGTTAGTCCCGAAATGACCTAGTTCTGTTGAGTGGACGTTAAATCCCATTTCTCTCTCTGTGTGTTTATGAGCTTCATGTATTTTCAGATACGTCAACTAATATTGACATTACAAATCACTGTAAAAATGTTCTAGCTATATTAAAACAAGCCAGCGAGACAGATCAACGGGTCACAGCCTTGAAGCTTGTGGACTCCTGGTTCGGCAAGGGTCAAGGCTCGCTAAGGGTGAAGGACATTAAAGTGACAACTATATCTAAGGAGAAAGCTGATATTATTATAGGGTATATGTTACTAAATGGGTATTTAAAGGAAGATTTCCACTTTACAGCCTACACTACCATTAGTTATATATTACCAGGTGAATTACTTTATCTTTTCTATTGGGGGGGGGGCACGGAGGCTAAGTGTGTAAGACGCTGGCTCGCTAGCCTAGAGGTTGGGTGTTGATCAATGCATTGGTTGAGAAAGTTCATCCAGATATTCCCTAGTGGTTCCCCCTTGTCAGTGATGCAGGACAGGGGGCCTGCAACGACAGCTGTATAGGCGTTCAAATGTGACGAAAAAACAAAGTCTTGTGCATACATTGGCGTGCATGTAAAAGACCCCTTGACAGGTAGAATTTGACATAAGATTAAGCTGTAGTGCCGCTGTTTGGGGAAAATTTCCCTCATAGCACACTGTTTGGCGTATGTCGTCTTCATTAGCCCAATTCGGAGTATAGAAGTAGGACATAAAAACCCCGTTACATTTCATTTATCTCTTTATCGAAATCAGCTTATATCTTTGATTTTTAAAAAAAATATTTGTTTAAGAGGCATTAATGTTTTCGAGGTCTTGATCATAAAGAGGTGGTAACAAAATAATATTTGATTCAGTGTGATTTTACTAAACATGTACTCATAGCTGTTCAAATTGGAATGGGACAGACTTTCATTGATTTTCAAAGAGTTTACTCTTAAGTCCTTCAGTGCTTGGAATATTTTGGTATTATTTTGTAAAATGTTCATTGGGACTGGTCAAATCAATCTTTAATATCTAGCTTTGAATACTAAACTATGTTTAATACTGTAAAACTTTTCAATTTTCAAAATTCGTCTTTTATCCAACCAACATTCTTGTATTTTGTTCTATGTCTTTATTTTATATTCTTTTCTAGGTCCCAAGGCAAATTTATTGTTGAATGGAAATCGTCAGATCTCCTTTAATTTCAAAGTAAAGGCATTGGGTGCAACAAAAACACCCAAACCATCAAAAGAATCCACAAAATCACCCAAACCATCCAAAGAATCCACAAAAACACATTTGTCATCCAATTCAATGTCACAAAAAAAACTATCTAATGAATCTTCTTCCAAACAAATACTCAATTCATCAGCAACCATAACTTCCTCAAATCATCACAACAATGAAAATCTCGGGAATGTTAAATCGGATAAAACAAATCTAGAGACACCGAGTAAAAAACCTAAATTGGTCGTCATCAACAGAGAGAATTCCCAGCTCAGTTCCTTTACAACTGATCATGTGTCACCTAATAAAACAAAGAGCAATAACTCTAAGCGCTTTCATTCTAAGGGGAATAACTCTAAGATTAAGAAGCGAAAGCCTGTGATTAGTGATAGTGACAGTGATGGTTTAGACTTTGGTGAATTAAGTTTACCTAAAAAGAAAGTTTCTAAAAAAGAAAGATCGAAAGATAAACCTAGTTCACAAGGCGAGAAGATTGCTAAGGAAGGTAACTCTGCTTCAGAACAAGCAGAAACTGCTGGTGTAAACGTTAATGGTTCAATAGACAGTGTTCCTATATGTATTGGAGATTCAGATTCAGACTTTGATTCATAAAAAAGTTGAAAATATGCTCTTTGTTTGTTTTAGTAATTTATTGATTAGCTTGATTATCTGTTCAAATATTCGTAATTAATGGAAAAATGCCAACGTAGTGACTGATCTTTAAAGCGCTACATGTATTTCACCTAAAATAAACGACGAGATGTGCTATCGTGTCACTCGATATTTCCTCAGTATTTACTCGGTAAATCATGGAATTCCAAGATAGAAAACACGGTAATATCGTGTTTGCTCAAACCTGCACCATGCCCGTACTGTACATTGGCATACACGTAAAATTCCCCTTGGGTAGGTCCTTGTACTGTTGCCCATTCAAATATCCCGATTAACTTTCTTGACCAATACAGGGATTGAAAATGCAATATGCAGGTTAGCGAGTCAACGTCATACCCACTTAGCCACCGTGGCTCCTGTGTTATCGGACAAGGTGAGAGAGAGAGAGAGAGAAATGGGGTTTAACGTCCACTCAACACAACTAGGTCATTTCGGGACGAACATATAGTTTTTAATTTTATTTCAATAATTCGCTTGCGCGTAGGGGTCTTTAGCAGTGGGTGGAAACCGGAGTGCCCGGAGGAGTCTGACAAGGTACCTCAGGATTTCCAAGTGTGGTGTATTCTAGTCAGTAGTTTAAGCAGGAGGGCCTGCCAAGGAACAGTATCTGTAAAAGAACCCTCGACAGTAGGAATTTGATGAAGAGTGGGCAAAATATCCCATAAATGCTTGTCTTTTATAGCTCAGTAGGAGCAGAAAAGTAGGATTCAATTAGCTTCGTGCACATTTGAGAAACATTTGGAATGCAAGTAAGATTTGGGTGTACTATGATTAGGTTCCTTGAAATTAACTTTGAACTAGCAAAAATGTTCAGTGGCACCAACAATGCCTGAAAATACCAATTTGACTGTAGTTGTACCTACCATGAGTTACAGAGAATCTCCCCCTGCCAGCTAATTCCTATAAAGATGAACACCCATTGTCCTTATTGATACAATATTTAGGTCAAAGTTTAACTCTAGGCTATAGTCTTTGCAGACTGAACAATCAAGTAAATACTACCAGGCATTCATTTTCCCACAGGAGACTCTCAAGACGCCCATGTAGGTTTGTGGCAATACTGCCATGGTTGGCATCCCGACCATCCGTTATTACTTTTTCATTAAGAGCTATCACAAACGTTGTTACTTTAAAGAATGCAAATTTATCAATCTAATTTGTTGATTCTTGTATTGCTGTTTCGCCATTGACATGAACTTAGATTTAAAACTATACCATTCCAGAGGTTTTAAAACACAACGTGAAGTCTGAATGTTTAAAAGAAGTGAAACTCAAATAACGCCCAGTTTAAACTATTAAATCTAAATTGTCAAGATATTGAAACATTTTATAACGTGTACACTGTTCCTTAATAAGATTGCGACAGTGTTTTTATAAAATGCTTGGCTAAGACTTGAATTCGCCTGCTGTAGAAAAATATTGTCGATGATAACAAAGGTTGAATATGCATTCCTTCTGTCAATATCTGGAATTGCTAAAAATGATACAGTACACCAATACAGTGGGAATCTGTTTTGTTTGTACATATGTTACAATGGTGTTATTCCAATTTTAAAATATGTGTATACCAGAAGCTGTAACTTATTAACTGACTTGATAGGTGTGTAGGTTTAAAGGTAGGTATGCAGGTTTAAAGACGCCTTGATAGATAATCTAAAGTGCCAGCTATATAAAATTGGGTTGACACTTTGATTCGATTCCAGGTTACGGCCGAGAAAGTTCACCAGTGATTTTTTAGTTTGTTTTCTCCTTGCCAGTGGTCGTTCTTGTGGCGTACGTGTCAAATGTCACTTGGCAGTTGGAAATGGACTAATGAAGACAGGCATATGCCAGACAGTGTGCTCTGAGGGATATTTTGCCGGACAGTGACGATATGGCCTACTCTTATATCGAATTCCAACTGCCAAGGGTTTCTTCCACGTGCACGCGTGCATCGTACCACCCGAACGACTATACGTTGTCTCTTGCCAAGCCCTCCGTCCTGCACCACTGACACTCTAGGAAAATATCGATGAAATTACTCGGTCAACGCAGGGATCGAACTAAAGGAACCTCCAGTTTAGCGAGCCAATGTGGTTAGAATTCTATCTTCGTGTAGATGGAAACGACTGGTGCAGGATATTAAACCCAAATTTCATTTACATGGGTTGATTATTATCCCATTGTACATTTAATCGGGTTGTGTGTAGGAATGTGTGTGTTGTATAATATTAAAGGAGTGTTTAATTCCTAACATCCGAATTCTGTCCAGTTTCTTAAAAACTTAAAGCACGATCGATTTGATCGTGTATACCCTTTGGCCCCCACTCTTGATTAGCCAAAGAAAATCGTTCGCCCGAACGATCCCAAATATTCGCTCTTGTCTTGAGGCGATCCAGAGTTTTTCTGTGAGACCACAATTTTGGCCGTGTTCGCATTCGCCTGTGCGTGTCGACGACTCCATTCAAATAATGAGTATTTATAGAGATTTAAAAAGTTCTTATGTTATTCTCAAAATGATCAAAATGTTAGAGAGAGAGTTAGAGGGAGAGATATATAGAGAGAGACGTCCACTTGACACAAACTAGGTCATTTCGGGACTAACATTTGGTTTTTAATTTTATTTCAGTTTTTTGCTTGTGCCTAAGGGTCTTTACCCTTTAGCAATGGGAGGACCCGGAGAAAATCGGCGAGGTTTGGCAGGCGACCCTTCTCCTTGTCACGTACAACCGGGGATTCGATACCAGGCCAGTTGACTCCATGACAGGCTTTATTAAAAATAAATGTAGTAAAATATAGGCACTCCTTTCCTACCCCTCCTTAATTTCTGGATTCGAATGTATTCAGTAGTCCTATCTGTATACAATAAACAGGAATATTCTATTATCAGATATCTGTAAAACCATTTTTCTACGTGTCATAACTTATTTATGGCGTTCTTCAGATTTATAACATTTGAATAGAGCCAGAACATGGTAATAATAGCATTTGTATTTTTTATGTTCTTCTCAGCTGTAGGAAATGAATGGAATGGTAGATTGTTAACTGTTGAACGATTTAAGACCCAACACCGTGGATTATCGCATCCTCCTCGCAGTGTTCCGTTTGAGAATACAGAAAACTTTGTTTTTCAAACCAGGCCCCGGTTTCACAAAACATTCCTATACTTAAAGATGAATTCCCGGGTACAAACTTTGTGATTTGACGATATATTTGGACTAAACACATTTAAAGTAACCAATCTATCAAAAATGTGCTTCAATTCCCTTTCAAAACTCTTTTTTCGCCGGGGATACATATAGCGCCCCTATCTCCATCCCACATACGCTCACACCATACGCCGGCCAGCTAGCGGTCGAAGCGCGGCACTCTAGACCATCCCAACCCCCCTATAAAAGGATAAAAGAGAAGAACAATATTAAACTTCAATATATAAAATATAATTCATATTTTCACAGTTCTTTGAAATTATCACAAAAAAAGGAGTAATTAAAAAACAACACGATTCATAATTATTTTGATAAACAAAATCACCAATAAAGACAAAATAAAAGTTGAATATTTAGAATATAAATAAAGCGCTGGTATAAGTTATGAATTATTCAGAGCTACGAAATGTTAAAATTGCGTTCAATTTAGTTGGTGATAATCTCAGATAGTGTTTTGACCTCTTTTGGCATTCTTTATGTATTCGTCTAATTAGTAATAATCGCTTTTATCACAGAGACGCCCTGATTGGCACCTCATGCACAGATCGGCTCTATGGGCTTTAGTTTGATCAATGTGTCTATCCTTTTTACAGTTACAGTCAGTTCTACCACAAAGAGAACATTGGATTAGTTCCACCTTGTATGGAAAACAAACGATGTTACACTTTTTACATTCTTGTCCAAACTCCACCTAAAATAAAAAAAAATAAAAATGAGATATTGCAAATAAACATAAAATAGTTTTCCCATTTGTTTTTTCAGGAAGTCACATGATATGATAAAGAAAAACATATTCTAATTATTGTTTTAAAATATTCCTTGTTTAATTTAAGTATCGGTAATTAAAATGTAAACAGGAAGTCGCATAATATGTACATACACAATGTTTAGTTTTCATTCGAGTTAACTAAATAATTAAACGTCGTTTATTTATATGATGGCCCACGAACAGTTTTGGCATTTGTTTGATGGTTTTTTTTGGGGGGGGGGATGTTGGATGACCGAATGGTTAGCACGAGCGCGCTGTATCATAAAGCCTGTCACTGAGTCAACATACGTGATTCCGAATCCCCGGTTGTAGCCTACGTGACAAGAAGTAGGGTCGCCTGCCAAACCTCGCGGGTTTTCTCCGGGTCCCCCCGCTGCTAAATACCCCTACGCGCAATCGGATTACTGAAATGAAATTAAAACCACATGTTAGTCCCGAAATGACATATTTTGTGTCGACTGGACGTTACACCCCATTTCTCTCTCTCGAACTACATTTTTCTCAATATCCCACCTCAAATCACGATTTGCTGGAATAAATTGTAACTAATGCGTCATTGCTTTCTATAATTGCTTCCACAAATGAAAGATATGAGAGGGAAATTGGTTGTAACGTCCACTCGACAGCACCTAGTTCATTTCGGGACTAACATTTCGAATTTCGTTTCATTAACTCGCTTGCGCGCAAGGGTCTTAAGCAGTGGAAGGTAACCGCAGGACCCAGAGCAAATCCACAAGGTTAGGCAGGTTACCCTACTCCTCGTCACGTACAACCGGGGAATCGAAACCACGCCAGTTTACACAATGACATTATGTTAACCAACGAATTATAATTGGCAGAAATAGCTTATTTACTTTCCACTTTCCAGGCTAGTTTAGATAATTTTCGTTTTAGCTCAATACTGATTATCAATATACCGACCATCTTTCGATGCTTATAGACTTATTATTTCAGACTGTACATCCTTAAGAGATCACCCCAGATGTTATGTTATAATTGTATGATCAACTCATGTTATAATTGTATGATCAACTCATGTTATAATTATATGATCAACTTTTGTTTAAAATGTGTATGCAGCTGTCCTTGGTGGATGCAAAGATACAATGAAATATTATCTGATCTTATCTATAAGATGAAACGAAATTTAGGTAAGCCTGGGGGGGGGGGGGGCTAGGCAAAGCAATAAATGACTGAAGATTCTCAATCTTTCAGAGATTTCTATAATTTTCATCCAGGCTTCATTATATTTCGTTTCATCTTATCTTATTGTCTCACTAAGATGTTCAGTAACATTTGTCAGGCATTCACAGGGACTGCCACGAGGCCGTTTAGCGGTAAAAAATTGCCCAGTTAAATTGACTGGGCGTTTGATACTTTTTCGACAGTGATTCTATGTCCAGGGACGTTCCCTGAACGTAGAGGTGAGTGTAATGAGACCTACGTTCAGAGCTGAACTAGTTTTTATGTTGAATTATGGTATAAAGGAGAAGTGGTAGATTTTGTATCTTTTGTGACCCGTGACAAGATATATAGATACATACTTTCCAACAAAGTATATATCGGATGATTATTTGCAATAAAAGGTATGGCAATTTTGGTACATATGGAAAGTAGAGACACCCAATTTTACTAGGAAAAGACTGGATTCCTCGAAAAACGATTGGATACAAAGTACGGGTTTTATCGAAAGTGAAAGTGAAAGTTGCTCTCATTTCGACATTTTCATTCTTGTTCGATACACCGATATACCCATAGGCCAGGTCTGTCCCAAGGTGTGCCTAAATTCAACAATTATTTCCCCGTGTCTGAAGGGATAAATCCCCTCCACGGACTCCAGTATGTCCAAATACTCAATATTCTTTAAAGGTCCAATATCACTATTGTTTTATGAATAATATGTCGCAATCATTATTCTGGTCAACAAATTGTACTATTTTACAATATTCCAATTAATTGATGATACAAATTTCATCTTAACACACCGAATTTTAAAAAAATGGGAAAAGTTCAACTACATGGTTTGAAAAGCTTTAGGTATACCTTTTCAAATGTAACTTAGATTTAAAAATCTTTTCGGACCCTCTGGACAAGTAAAATAGGATTAAATGGATAATTTACAGGCAGGGCACTTAAACATCTAATAGTTAGAATCAGGCAATTTAA
Source organism: Patella pellucida (assembly GCA_917208275.1). Lineage (NCBI taxonomy): Eukaryota > Metazoa > Mollusca > Gastropoda > Patellidae > Patella > Patella pellucida. Next base: position 19,318,529 of record OU795041.1, read on the forward strand.
TTTCCCTGGACCTGTCAAGCCAGCAAGAGTGTTATTGTCCCTTTGATAAACATGTTCCGATAAGGAGATATCATTATCAATAACGTACTTCGCACATTTTTGAATTATAGATCTTACCCTCTTCGTTCCGTCCTTCAAGTAAACATGGGAACTCTCCCACTTCTGTTTGCAAGATGAACATCGAAGGAATCCATATCTTCTGTTACCACTCATTATGATTGAAATTAAATACTCATATACCAGTACACTATCCGATCGATCAGCTTTATAAGTCATGTATTTTTTGCCAATGACGTATTATAACCTGACCGTGCGCATGTCTTTTCTTGACATCATCCCAAATTCCTGATAAAACCTATATAAAACGAAATGATAAATTCAAAGAAAATCAATATCAAAAGTAAAACAGAAACGAAAGGAAAAGTTAAAATCAAAGGTGGAAGTTAAATCAAAAGTAAAACCAAAATGTGAAGTAAAATCAAAACACAAATCATCGACAAAAGTAATTTTAATAGTAACACAAACAGTAACTATCGACTATTTCCGGCCTACCCATCTCGTGATTGGCGAATCTTATTCTATGCTCGGGAGCGCTGTATCATACCATATCATATTTTGGTTTCGCTTTACATTTACGTTTGGATTTTAAACATACATTATACAAGAGCTAAATCTGCCTATTGTACGTCTTTCTTTAGGCCTGTAATGTTATATAAACCATCAATTAGACATATATTAACAATCCAAGAACATAATCAATTTATGATGGCATCGGATACTTGAGATTTTAACTAGATTAGAACGGTTTTTAATTTAAAAATGGAAAAGGGGGGCTAAGTCGCGAATATACCAATGCCCTGGTCACCACTATGCACGAATCTTGTCAAAACTACGAACAGTGATGACGTAATGTGGATGAAATTTTCAATATTTTCATTTTACATTATCTATTGTTGAGATATTACAGCAAGAATGGTCAATAATAATTTGACCCAGAATAAAGTAATTTGAATATTATTTTCAATATTCTCTTTTTTAATTATCTATTTTTGAATTATTATAGCAAGAATGACCAACTCTTTATTAAACTCTTAAGAGTCTTAACTAATGTATCTTTAATTTTCATTTTGGTTTTCCTTTTGATTTTACCTTTTCCTTTTGATTTAACTATTACTTTTGCTTTTACTTTTGATTGAATTTCTCCTTTTACTTTTGATTGAATTTCTCCTTTTACTTTTGATTTAATTTCTCCTTTTACTTTTGATTTAATTTTTCCTTTTACATTTGAATTTATTTTTACTTTTGATTAAATCTTTACTTTCGATTTAACTTTTCCTTCTCTTTTTTTTGCTTTTGTGTCTATCTTCATACGCCCGCATTGAAATGCGGTCGTATATTGTCGATTGAAATGCGGTCGTATATTGTCGATTGAAATGCGGTCGTATATTGTCGTCGCCCCCGTCAGTCCGTCCGTTAGTCCCTATATTCTACAGTTAATATCCGATTGACGATAATTACTGCCAGAGTTATGGTCGTTGATCACTTTGAAACATCTTGTAGACGCTTTTTTGGCTAAAGTTAATCCCGATTGCCTTTAAATTTGTACACGTTGTTTAAGGCCATCAGACTTATCACCAGTGATTATGAGAATTGATATTTAATATTTTGTATGCCAAATGTTAAAACTGGGCAGAACTAGAAGCCAAATTGGCTTTTACTCGTAATCAGATCATAGTGTGTTGAAAATGTTTTCATTTCCGATAAACGAAAACAAAGTGACTTAGCTGCCGTGATTGCATGTTTCGTTACCTGGTAACCTGTCTAGTTTTAAGATTTTCCTTTTGTTTTATTTACTCTTTTAAAGAAATTTTGTTAATTTCCTGAATGATGACGCTGTGCCACAATTTAGCAGACATAACATCAAATAGTACAATCAGGCGCCCAATCAGATTTACGAATTCAAGTAGGCCTAACTAGTTGCCAGGGCTAGATTTATTTGTTAAGGCCAACTCAATTATCGTCAAGGTCGCTTAAATGCAAATAAGGTTTGAATATGCGATTGTTGGAAAACAGGTTAAACGTTAGGGCTACGTCCAGGGTTAGGGTTAAGGTTAACGCTAGTCCTGTTTCCACCCTTGACCAAACTTGAAGTTTGCCCATGACGTTATCAGTTAGATTGCAGATTTTCAACCTTTTTAGCCTGCCATTCATTTGAAGTTTATTTATTTGTTATGATCATTTCGCGATGTGCTGTTGTATGTACCATGTACCAACAGAGATGAAAAATATAGCTGTCGACATTTTTAGTGGCCTTGCAGAAGTAAGCGATAATAATATGGATAAAAGAAAGATCTCTATATTACAAAATATGTACGCTAGAATGTTTCCTGCTCTATTCTGCAGGATATCATAGTATTTGCTGAATTGGTCTAAATACCACAGAAAACTACAGAATGCTCGTCTGTTATTATGTTTCTCCATAATCGATTAAATAAAGATATTATGCAGAGGTGATGCCCAATTTTTCATGAAAGTTGACGCTTTTCATCCATTTACATGCCAAATTTGAATTCTGAAACATAAAAAAAACTAAACACACTCAAAACCCCCCAAAACAACCCTGGATCATCAAAATTTAAAAAAAAGATGATACGTTACTTCGTCTGCCTACCTATGGGATTGATAGTACTTGGTCTCCGTTCTCCGTCCATTCGGGAGGCTAGATCGACATTTTATGTACAAGTATCTTCTTGGCCACACAGGGACCCGGACCCAGAACATTGTTGTTGTTGAGTATCAAAACTACCATCGCAGGGACGAACTTTTTCCACAAATTTAACTTATTATCCTTAAATTAGTTATTTTCAAACTTGATTATAAACGCAAGGACGAACTGTTTCAAAACATTTTAACTTATTATCCTTAAATTAGTTATTTTCCAACTTGATTATAAACCCGCTCTCCTGAACAGTTTCTTAACATGTTTAGTTGATTTAGGCGATTATCCGTGTTTGACCGCGAGCACGATTCGACACGCAGATAACTTTGATTCTTATTAATTTGGCATATATCATTACATCAATACATTGACTAAGTTCGTTAAAGCGTATTTCCAATAGTTGCATTACATCAGTTCTTTGACTAAATTCAATAATGAACAATGTCTGCGTCGATGTTTATGGACACAGGACATGTTAACTTTGATTCCCACTGAGTGAGTTTCAATACATCATTACCTTGACTATATGTTCGATGATGAACAGCTTGATTAGTCCAGACTTTAGAGTTCGACAACTTTGATTCTAATTGCGTGAAAACTGTGAAAGTTGGTGTTCATCAGTGCCGTGATTGAGTTCCAATACATTGACCAAGTTCGATGATGCGCAATTTGATTCTTGGAGCCCAACAACTTCGATTGTAATTGAGTGAGAATGGTGAATCCTGGCTATAGCATCAATACACTGACTAAGTTCGATAATGTACATTTCCTATAGTTTCAGTACACCAGTAGCTGGCTGCGTCGATGTTTTGGAACATAACTTGGATTCCGATTAAGTGAGTGTGGTGAATATGGAGATAAAATGCAATTAAAAAGTTTAGCTTTGTTAAATATTTTTTTTCAAATTGGCTGGCGACATCAGCCTTAATGTTGGCTTATTTCACTTGGTGTATTAAGTATTATGTTGTATATAACTTTCCAATCTACACACAGAGAACTATCTACATCGAGAATAGAGTTCTGTCCTAAATGACGGCCATGTTCAAATTATTAGTATATTAATTTGTTATGCGGTTCTAGTCCATTTTACATCATTCGTGTATACACATAAAGACAAAATAAACATTTTCCATTTTATTAAATCTTAACATTGTCGGAGCGTAGTTAGGAAATAAAATGTCGGTCAGTTACCTTCGTGTCTGTTCTCAAGCGGAGATATAATTGTAGATTGAAAGCGTAACTTTCGTATGTAACTTGCCATCACTAACTAATTGACAACGTGTTACATCTATTTACATTTTCACATGAAACATTGTACATTAAGCCATTATAAATAAGTAGGTGGGTGTCTGTAATCATATATGAACGACCATTACTATAATTTAATTATTATAGTTAATGTAGTTTTAATATAAGTCTATTGACTGTCAGAGATCTTTTTCCAGGTCGTTCACACCAAAACTTAAATTATGACCAATTTAATAAAACAAATATTATGAATAAAATTACAGTTATTATAATAGATGCAAACTAAGAAATTAAATACTTATAATTCAGAAAGCATGATATTATTTACTATAATTATAATCGATTTCAATTGTTTCCTAATAAAGATTTTCAAACTGAAATTCAGATAAACCGATAGACAAATCCATCTGGTAGTGTAGAAACTTTGTATTCGGAAGTCCGCAACAGAGCATGTCAGTCGATTAAAAATATTGTTTCTGAAAGTTGGAGATTTCTTTAATTCGCTTCTATATTTCAATAATTATTATATCACCAGTCGCGTGCATGTTTAAGCAAACTGTATTTGTATGAATATATAGAAACTGTGGTTTCTGATCCAACTAGTGAGAAAACCAGACATTAGATATGTATATACTATCTTATCAGACAACGGTGGGGCGGGAAGGAACAGTTTCAATAATATTAGCAGGAGAAATTAGAGAATACATGCATATGGTATGTAAATGCAAAATGAGCTCGGATTCTAATCGTTGTTCAGCGTTCTTTTAAAGATAATGGGGTTTGTGTGCATTGGTTTTGGCCCAGATTCGAGAGTGAGAGGGTGCAAGCACACACAAATAGCGGAATGACATGTTCCGAATAATCTTAAATTCATTATTCTGTTTATATTATTTATAAATCAAAGCACAAGTAGTATTATGGTCAGTTCTTCCAGGTGCATACTCCTCACGGTGTTGCGTTTGATTCGAGCTAATCCCCCTTAACACCACCGTAAAGGAAGCAAATCTGTGTTCGAAATTATGACTGGTCAATAATTCGATTACAATAGCTAGCTGCGTAACAATATCATTACGCATTAAACATAGATCCAAATTGGACCAAATATGTTTACATAACGTAGTAGAATATTGCAGAAAAAACTAATTGCGTGACAAACTAGGCTATCAACAAGGATATAATGTAAACAATACTGTTTGAATGCGAACATACTTTCACCGTTTTTAATACCTTAAATCACTGTCCAAAGTTTTAGGGGAGACCCGAGATTAAACGAAGGGTTGTCAAGCTGCTGTTCTTGTGTTAGCTTTGATTGAAAGGGAAAAAAAGATGCACTCCCTCAAAATCTCAAGTATCAGATGGAAGGGGTGGGATGGCCTAGTGGTCTTGAGTGTCGCGCTTCGACTCCCTATTCAGATACAAATCTGAATAAAAATATTGCTTATAAAACAACACCCCCCCCCCCATAAAAATGAAACCTCGACTGTGGATTTAAACAGTCTTTAATCAGAGAAATATCAGGAAGATCTGGAATGGTTAATGAAGTTTCATACATCTGCTCCTGTCAGTCAACATATATCACTATTAAGACATGTTGTAATTATTTCATTGATAAACCAATCTTTTTCAGAAACGTAAGAACACGGTTTTAAATCGTTTCCACTTTTTTTAAAGTATAAATTAGTAATAACGATTTTTACAAACTAAAACGGTTGTTAAAGAGCTATAACCTTGGATTATATTGTATTCTTCCATTGGACTAGAATAATATACCCGGGATGGTGTTCCATTACTTCGTACAAGCTCAAAATGTGTAGCAAATCTGCCATTTGGCTTTCACTGAAAAAGAGATGACAGAGAAGTTTAACTCTAAATTTGTTTAGTGATTTTCTTGGGATTGAGATCGCCCCTGACACACACCTTGTCTAAGTTATGTTTAATATGGATTTAATCATAATTAATTGCATTCAGTTTCTCCGTGGGATAACAATATATGTACAGTAGATTTAAAATATGTCCAGACATTTAAATATCCCCGTGTGACGTCGTATTCAGATCGGCATTTTAGGTGTTTCGTGTCCAATAATAAATAACATAGTTCTCTGTGATAAATGTTCTTCACGGTTCGGGAGCTGGGTCAGTAATACCAAAATGTGTGGACTCAAAATATGCCCAGATGATCCCAATAATCACTAAAGTGTTTCTTGTGGATTCAAATACTCATTAAAATATATCCCGTGGATTCAAAGGGTCAATAAAATATGCAAGTGGATTCAAATATTGACAAAACGCAATATAAATGAGATATAGTTTACTGTTTTAACAGTAAACTATATCTCATTTATATTGCGTTTTGTCAATATTTGAATAACTTACAAGACCTTAATTATCAAATAAATCAGATAACACAAGATCGAAAGCAGCCATCATTACGTAGATTTAAAATACAGACGTGAAGTCATCCTTGGATTTTGGCGTACCATTATTTCCAAAGGTTTACGGACAACTGGCCAATCGTACATTATTTATACTAAATGAAAGATTGGATCTGCGTGACGTATTTCATTGAAAAGCACGTGTGGGATAGTGTCTGTATTTTAAGTTGTTTAATAGTCTCGAGATAAAGACATTGCGTAATATATTTAAACAATTATATTACTTATTGTCTCGCTCTCGACCATTAAAGCATACATAAGTTCAACGGATTGATAGTATGTTAAATAATAAAACACATAAGGATGCAACACAACCTTATAAAAACACATTCTGTTACTCAATATTTACCTGAACATGGTACTTGTAGGTTCCACGTAGTGGATTAATTTATTTGAAATAAATGAAATGGGGTTAACGTCCAACTAACTACTGTACACCGACTGTGCTAATGAAGACGGGTTATTTGACATAATTGTACGCGAACATCAAAGGGTGACGTCACATGTTTTTTTGATACTTATGATTAAATGAAGACCTCATAAAACTACCAGAGCTGATTAAATTTTCCCCACTTAGGAAATATATAAATATGCCCACCTGGGCCAGGTTAAACCCCTGCTAATGAATATAATTTAATAACATGGTGCCATCGACCGTTAGAATTTCATGTTTTTGAAATCTTGTCGTTTAGAATCAACTTGCTTATTTAAAATTTTCACATTTATTTGAAAAGCAACAATAAATTAATTTTGTAATTAACATAGTTTCTTTTTTGTTTGATAGTAACATAAACCATTAAAATAATGTTTACATTGGCAGATCATTTGGTTTAGCAGCTGCTTGGCCGTTGCAATTGAAAAAGTAAATTAAAATATTAAAATATAAACCGACACAGCGATAGCAATAACCCATACCTCTTTCATTTCAGTAAAAAAAAAATTATTGTATAACGTGTGTGTGTAAAATAGCTTTATGTTACGTCCGCTTCCACCGAAGTGATATCGCAGACAAGATTCTTTTAATATTTTTACAGATGCTTTCATTGGGAGAATTTTTACCAGTCTATGAAATCAAAGTTTCAGAACTATCTCACTTAATTATGCCAGTGTATCAATAGGCTGTCAAAGCTCACAACTAGTTAGAGACATAAATGGCGAGAAAATACGCGAAAAAGTGTAAAATTTCGCTTGGAATCACACTGAATCGGTAGTTACGGCACACTGTGTTTTGTCGCACGAACATTGCAAGAATGTGCGAATTGTTAGCACTTGCATCGTTATGCAATAGACGCATGTCAATATTATACATTACAAATCGTTCGAATGTCGTGCAAGTTGTGTTGTCCCAATCAAGTCACATAGTGTCTCAGTTATGTTGCTTTTTATTCTCAGTTTTGTCGCGTTTCCCTGGGTAAACCCGCGATGAATTATTTTGAACATGTTAAACATTCTAGCGACAAGATAGCCAATCACTGAAATTCTGAACTCTCGCGAATGCCATTCGCAATTGTCACCAACTGTCACATCCCATTGAAATGAGTCGTTAATCTTATGTCATCTGACACTAGACAATTTCTTGCTAACTACAGAAACCAAAGGCAGAATTATTTAGCAGTGGAAAATTATGAGATCGATTTTATATCCAATTTCATGAGTATCATATTTATTTAATAATAGCTGTACCATTTTGTATGAAGTATTATCACCCAATAGCACATTCTACAGAAGCAGAAGATATCGCTTGTGTGATAACTACCGTAATTTACATAAATTTGATTAGTCAATTGAGAAGGAACTACTTTTTTATCAAAAAGGAACTATTTTTTGCGATCCAGTAATATTGATGGAGAATAGTTCTCAATTTACCATAAACAAGTACAAAATATAGGACTTTGCATTGGGTGACTTGTTGTCAAAACATAATGTATCACTACACCGGCTCCTCCGGTTTTCTGCCACTGCTAAAGACCCCTGCGCGCAAGCGAACTATTGAAATAAAATTAAACCATATGTTAGTCTCTAAAGTAACCTAGTTTGTGTCGAGTGGACGTTAGCTCCCCCCCCCCTCTCTCTCTCTCTCTATCTCCCTCTCTCTCTCTCTCTCTTGTTGGAGCTGACTGGGGGTTATCACGGCATTAGCTCTTCAGATTAAGTAATGGAACTAACGTATTACGTTTATAAGCCATGTTTATATAAGATTTACATCTTCACCTTTCTACCTAATGACTTACTAGTCGATCTTCCAGGTGGCTGATTATCATCATTTCGTGTTTTATTTTAGTTCAATAATACCAGCTGACGTGTATATTTAAAACATGTCAAATGAGTTCGAAACCCGCTTACACTGGTATCTCTTATTGTTTTGGCCCCATTTCTCTCAATATTTACACATGAATACCGAAGATGTCGAAAAGCAGGTACATGTACTTTAAATACACACCGAAACTAATTATATATAGATTTACAAGTAAAGATGAAAGTAACTAATAAGGTTGAACATTAGTCACGGCTTTTAGTGTGATTGTTGATTGGGTGGAATATAATGCGATTCTGAATCGAAATTAAGAATATTTCGATTGTAAATTTTTTATGATGTTTTTTTTCTATCTATTTTGCATATTTGACCCTATTATATCTTTCGAGTACATTTATATATGGTATATTTGACCCTATTCTATCTTTTGTGTACATTTCTATATGGTATATGTTATCTATTTCTATCTCTGGTTATATTTCTATTATGGTATATTGTATCCCATCCTATCTCTAATGTACAATGTATGATAGAAGTTGCCCTATTCTATCTCTGGTTATATTTCTATTATGGTATTTTTTACCCCATTCTATCTCTAATGTACATTTATATATGGTATATGTTACCCTATTCTATCTTTTGTGTACATTTCTATATGATATATGTTATCTATTTCTATCTCTGGTTATATTTCTATTATTGTATATTGTATCCCATCCTAACTCTAATGTACAATGTATGATAGAAGTTGCCCTATTCTATCTCTGGTTATATTTCTATTATGGTATTTTTTACCTCATTCTATCTCTAATGTACATTTATATATGGTATATGTTACCCTATTCTATCTCCGATGTACATTTATGCCTTATGTTATGTTACCCTATTTGGTGTACATTTTATAGTACATTGTACCCTATTTTATCTCTGATGTACATTTCTATTAGGATATAATTATATAACCTTTTCTATCTCTGGTTATATTTCTATTATGGCATACTTTACCTCATTCTACCCTGACGTACATTTCTATAGAAGTTACTCTATATATATCTCTGGTGTATATTTCTTTTATGGTATACTGTATCCCATTCTATCTTTTACTTTCCCTTTTATATAATCTACTTTCTAATTTCTTTTAAAAAAAAAAAAAACTGGTCTGATAACTTTTAGGGTGGCCATACTGTTTATCTCTGTACAGTCTGTGTCTCTGCTGTCGTTATAGATATTCCCGACTTCTGTAACCGTAGGACGTTAAACCCCTTTTCATTTCATTTCGATATAGATATGTCAAGATACAAGGTTATGATTTCATTTTATACCCGGCTGTTTAGATATTATCACGATGGCAGTGATAGTTGTCATGCGCGTGATACTTTCTATTAGAATTTGTTTAACTATATTTGACCACTTGCTAGGATTTCTTACATTGCAAAATTTCAGAAAGAAAACCATTTAGATTGAACATTAAAATTTAGGTTTTTCTACCCCTCACTAAATCAATTAACATGCTGTACGAAAGAAGGGTTAGCGTTAGAATTCGGGGATATTTTAAGTGTAGTATTGCTGATAAACAATGCACCACTGTTTTGTAAAAGAAATACAGCAGCAGTGGGACACCGTGGATTATATTTAATACTATAGGAGAGAATGGGAGTAGATTTGGTTTACAAATCATAGTGCGTTGTAAAATAAAGCATAGTACGTTCACATCCAAGAACTCGTCTAAAGTTTACCTAACTACAACAAAATTATCGCGCCCTAGGGTAGAGAGCCCCCCAAAACTCATATACTCCACTGCTTCAGATTCCTTAAAGGGACTATCCCGATTTGAACAGGGTCTTAAATAATAAAATTTCGCGTACGTATGAAATTTAAACGCCAAAATATAGATGAGCGGTGTATTTACCGTGTTTAAAAATTTCAGCTCAGATTATTGACTGGTCGGTTTAAGTTGTTTGAAAACGTATAACATATATTGAGTTAGTTGCTCCGCCCTGAGGTAGAGGATTTTAAGGGATTTTAATACCAATTTTTTATTCCTCAAAATATTATCAGGGTTGGCCCTTTAATTGACTGTTGGGATTTGGGAATCGAGTTGACAGATTCCGAGATCGCTTCATAATGTAGGTGAGATTGTATTTAAGACAGGGATGAGTGTGTGGTTGTCCATGTTGATAGATTCCCGGGTGTTTATCAATCTGTACAATAACCAGACGCCAGTAAAACACCTGTACCGATTGTCTACCTGTCTAAATGGGATATCACGTGATATGTGAAGATAGACAGACAAATTCAGATCAGGATGAAAACAACAGGATCGAATCATTCTACGAGGCGCATTAAAGGGAAAGGTTACTCCTCTTTTTTTTATTTATCTAAAGGTCTTACCCTTACAGCTCCTAATTGATTGGTACTGTAACCCCCATGTATGTGTAAAGCAACGAACCCTTGGGGAATATGGGACTGGTTTACTAACAGGGAGGTCTACAAGGAGTATTAAAGGGAAAGGTTACCCCTCTTCTTGTTTATACATCTAGAAAGAAATCTTATTATAGGTCTAATCCCTTGCAGCATACAGTTCCTAATTGATAGGTACAGTAACCCCCAAGTATGTGTGAAATCACGATCCATTGGGGAATATATGGCGCTGGTTCACTTACAAGGAGGTCCCGGTTTCGGTAAGCATTTTCCGGCCTGGTTTTCTGGTTTCACTGGTATAAGGCAGATAGGACGTTCGCATGTTAAAGATCGCCTGCCATTTGAGATCCATTAAAAATAGTTTGCAAAATTATCCACATAGTAAACAATTTGTCTGTTTTCACTAGCCCTGTTACTGCTGGAAAGTAAAACAGGGAAAAATCAGCATACCCTTTTGCATAGCAACAACATATAAACCCGCCAAGACATGCAACTCCATTTTATTTCATTCCATTCCATTTTGAACCTGAAGACATTGTCTTTATAAATCGCCACTAAGTTACGTGACATGGAAACTGTGAAAGGATATTGTCCCGTGTCATGAGCTTATCTAGGTTTCAACTGACTTGTATTGGATACAAATAGGGTTTAATGTCTCATGTCGTTGCGGAATCGTCTTCGAAAATTAATTCTCTTGGCACGTTTTAAACGCCAATGCCGAAATTAAAAACACCGGAAATTACAGTCGGTGGTCAAGTTTTTACCACGGCCGCAGGTGCATACTCAGGTTGCAGAGAGAGAGAGATAGAGGGGGAGAGAGAGAGAGACAGAGAGAAATGAGGTTTAACGTCCACTCGACACAAACTAGGTCATTTCGGGACTATACATATGATTTAATTATATTTCAATAATTCGCTTGCGCATATGGGTATTTAGCAGTTGGAGGAAATCGGAGGATCCGGAGAAAACCCACGTGGTTAGACAGGCGACACTACGTTTTGTCACATACAACCATTGATTCAAAACCCCGCCATTTGACTCAATGACTGGCTTTATGATACAGCGCGCACGTTTTTACCTTTCAGCCATCCACCCCCACTCAGTTTAAATGGGTGCTTATATATATAACCAATGCAATTATGTATTTGAATGAGCTAACTGGCATACCGATTTATTGTAAATCTTAATACGTTGAAGGTTTTGAAGCTTATACTACTCTTGTGGAATCTCAAGACTTTTCTGCACTCGTGTGTTATTATCATATTGCTAAGTCATTATATTAACCCCGCCACTTCCATTATCATGTCATAGCCGTTTAAATAAGAAGAAGGAATTCCATTAAAACTTTAGATAAACCCAGCAGATAAAACCTAGCAGAGATAAAACACACCACCAGTAAGCTCAAATATGCCCAACAACCATAAAACCATACCTTGACGGTGGTCTTCAGTAATGGTACTTACTAAAGGAAAGCTCTACTGCGGACTTTACTGTCCTGGGGTCGGTTGCTCAAAAGTTATTTTAACGATCCGTTAAACTCTAACGTACACATCTTGATAACGTGTTGTTTGTTAACTTTCCGTTAAATTTACTACAGAAATCACTATAGAATACTTTATTTTTTATATTAGCATACATATGTAGGAAATATTTTTACCACATAATGTTAGGAGCCTTTATTTCCAGCAACAATCTTACTCTCCGTTAAAGTTAACGGATCGTTAGAAGATAACGGAGCTTTGAGCAACCGGCCCCAGTACTTCCTTTAGCTTGAGAAAGCTTTATCTGTTTAATTTACACCCCTGTCGACATTACTAAATATTTTCACACTCAATGTGTCATTTATGTTACATTTCCTTTCTTTTGTAATTTATAACACAACCTTGGACATAGATAATGACGTAAGACTATGCCTGATGGGGACCAGCATCAATTCTAAATCCGGATTATGGTTTCAGTTAATAAAACAAAGTTCGTTCGTTAACTCTTTGAAAACCAAATAAAAAGGAGTTTACCACGCGTAAATGGAATATTAAAACGTGTGTGTTTCCCAGTATTGACTCAAATTTACAGACATACGGTGTGTAACGGTAAAAGCAGCTTTTAAATTTTTTTTCGGGAGCAGCGGTGACTGAGGGAGTAAGATACTTGCTCTCTTACCTTCGATTCACCGCTTTTACATGAAGTAGAGTCGCCTGGTCAACCTTGTGGGTTTTCACCGGGTCATCTGTTTTCCTCCCACAGCTAAAGACCCCGTGGCGTAAGCAAAGTATCGAAAAAAACTCAACCCTCTCTCCCTCTCTCTCTCTCCCTCTCCATCTCTCTCAGGAATCTTCGGCGTGCACGTAGGACATTGCGTATACCCATTTCAATTATCCCGTGAGAAGCAGAAAAGTAGGGCGTTAAAATTTCATTTCATTTCACAATCAGCGAACAAGAGGGAAAGAGAGAGAGAGATGGGGTTAACGTCCACTCGACACAAACTAGGTCATTTCGGGACCGGTTTAATTTTATTTCAATAATTCGCTTGCGCGTAGGGGTCATTAGCAGTTGGGGGAAACCGGGGGACGCGGAGAAAACACACGAGGTTGGACAGGCGACCCTTCTCCTTGTCACGTACAACCGAGGTTTCGAAACCACGCCAGTTGACTCAATGGCAGACTTTAAGATACAGCGCGCACGTGCTAACCATTCGCCCATCCAATCCCCCGATCGTGTTAATTATGTTAACCTAAATGTAGAATTACTATTAATAATCTCTATAATTAGCACCTCGTACATTAACAAGATAGGTATATAATATACATACATATTTGTACTATGGCACTTTACCAAATACTTCAAAAACTTCGGTCTAAAGAGCTCTTGTTGAGCAGGTGTCACACTTAATAAAAATATTAAAAGTCAAATTTCGAAGCAGATTCAAAATACCAAGAGTTATAGATAATTGTTGGGCGTCTAATATTTTAATTATGAAATATCAAAAACTCACTAATTAAGACTAAAGCAAATATAGATTTTCACATCTTATACTTAAAATAAAAAAGAGAGAGAGAGAGAGAGAGAGAGAGAGAGAGAGAGAGAGGAGAGAGAGAGAGAGAGGGTTTAACGTCCACTCGACGAAAACCACGGACTAACATATGGTTCCATTTTATTTCAATAATTCGTTAGCGTGTATAGGGGTCTTTAGCTTGACAGTGGAAGGAAACTGTAAGACCCGGAGACAACCCACGAACGAAGTTGGACAGGCCACCCTACTTCTTCTTACGTACATCCAGGGGATCGAAACTACTGTACCTTAATTAGAGTCTTAGTAAAAATCATAATATTTGTCTGAAAATTATATAATATGATTATACCAGTACTAAATAAGCTACAATTATCTAAAGCCGTCTTATAATCAATTTATGATCGCCTGTCGACTACCGAAGTACAACTCATTTATATTCACAAGTATCGAGACCAAGTTAATACCTAACACAGTATTTTTATTTTACTTAAATTTAAATTTAAAGAAGAAATTTAACACATTTTTATTGGCCTTTTCAAATTCAAGAATACTTAAATTTCAAGCTGTTTCTACTTCAATCTTGGCATGGATGTAAACAGATTAAACATCCATTTCATTCATTTTGAATTTGGTAGCTTTTCACGCACCCAATGTAGGTTGCCATGAACAGAGAATGTTTTTCGGGGATGTCGTCTGGTGAGATGACGTAGGGGCTATGAAACATTTATTTCTTCTCTTATTGAACTTTCCTCCCACTGCTAAAGACCCCCACGCGCAAGTGAACTATTGAAATAAAAATTAACCATATGGTAGTCCCGAAATGACTTTACTTTGTGTGGAGTGGACGTTTAACCCCATTTTTTTCTCTATTTAATTATATAGAATAAAAATGGGGCTTAAGATATTCTTAGGCCATTTTGAAACTAAACTACGGAAGTTATATTACAGTCTGATCTGGCCTTTAAAATATTTGAAGCTGTTTCTAAACGCTTTAGTAGAATTTTTCCCTTTTAGAATTTGAAGCAAAAATGTTAAAATTTCTAAAAATTATCTTATCATATGTTTACATATGGCTGGTAAAAATATAACCTGATTTAAAGAAGTATTGCCTTGAGCATAATTAGGTCATTTGAACAACGAGCCACTTTTTTTCTTAAATGTACGATATTTTTGATATTCAGGATTAAAAATAGAATCCTAGAACTCAAATTTGTTTGTTCTGATGAATATGTTTTCCAATTGATGGCTAGCAGTAACTAGTTTGGGAGACAGGCAAAATAGCACAGGTAATAATGTCAAGTAAAACTGGCGCAGGTAATAATGTCAAGCAAAACTGGCGTAGGTAATGATGTCAAGTAAAACTGGCGCAGGTAATAATGATGGGTAACATGGCACAGGTAAAAGTGACAGGTAAAATGGCGCAGGTAATAATGATAGGTTACATGGCGTAAGTAATAATGACAGGTAAAATGACACAGGTAATAATGACAGGTTACATGGCGCAAGTAATAATGACAGGTAACATGGCGCAGGTAATAATGACAGGTAACATGGCGCAGGTAATAATGACAGGTAACATGTAGCAGGTAATAATGACAGGTTACATGGCGCAGGTAATAATGACAGGTTACGTGGCGCAGGTAATAATGACAGGTGCAATGGCGCATTTGATAATAACAGGTAAAAATGGCACAGGTAATAGAAATAGGTAAAAGGTAGTAATGACAGGTAAAATGACGCATTTGATAATGACAGGTAAAATGGCGCAAGCAAGTAAATGGAAATAATCACAGGTGAAATGGAGCAGGTAATAATTATAGGCAAATTGTAATAATCACAGGTAAAATGGCGCATTTAATAATGAGAGATAGAATGGCGCATTTAATAATGAGAGATATAATGGCGCAGGTAAAAATTACAGGTAAAAGGAACATGTAATAATGACAAATAAAAATGGCACAGAAATGATTGGCACCAGTAAAATGGTGTAGTGTTAGCGATGCAATATTAGAGGTAAAAAGATAAGGGTTGGAAGCATTGCTTGTTCCATTATTATCCCCAATGATATTAAGAAAATTAGCTCTCGAGGAACTATATCTTTAAAGGTAACAATAAAAAAACGAGCTGTATGTATACACGCACTAGCACACGTGCAATATACATGTATGCTATATATATATTTTCTCGTCAGTGTTTTCTAGTTAGCCGTATGTTAGTGCACTTGTGTTTACCTATCTGGTATACCACTACATAACCTGTTGGTATTTTACTTAAAACGTTCAGGTTTTTAAACCAATTCCTCGTCTTTTATGCTTTTGTGTTCGATTCTCATTACCGAGTGTTGTGTGTGCTATCGGATCAGTACATTTACATATGTATGATATACACTCAAAATAAGTATTTTGTGAAACTTTTACATATTTCACTGAGTGACATACATGTAGATTTCTTACTCAATCAACTATAAAAAAAGGTTTACTATATTCTCAACTGACTCTTTTTTATAATTAACATATTTTTACCGTTTCTTTCTTGTGCTGTGATGAACATTCTATCGCTCCCTCTGATACTAATCTGGTGCTAGGAATGCAGTTTTCTCGTGTAGACATTTTTTGTATACAAGATCATATTAAAAGTGTCAAAGGATTGGTTATATAATGTGCATTTTAGATAATATTACTTAAGTGCGTAAAAAAATTTCACCGAAATTACAGTTTTATTCTCCCGTAGTGTGTTGTGACGGATTTTGTGATTTTGATAACAGAGTGTGATTTCGTTCGATCCAGAGGATGTTAAGAATAAAATACGAGGGATTACGTCGTATTTTTTTAATTACAGGCTGAGGTTGTGTTACATCTAAGAGACATTGAGATCTTTACGAAGATTGGCTACAATTTTCTTCGGTCTAAAGGATATTAGGTATAAATAAAAGTGCGGATCACATTTTACCTTCTGATTACAGATTACTATTTCGGTGATTCTAAAGACATTGGTTTTTGATATCAGCTTATTGTCCACGGTGAGTATATGTTTATTTGATCGTATACAGCATTGTATCTTAAAACACATCGCCCCCCAAAAATGATCGATCTCTTTCCATTTTAACGTGACAAGGAGTAGGGTCGCCTGTCCAATCTCGCGGGTTTCCTCCGGGTCCTCCGATTTCCTCCAACTGCTAAAGACCCCTACGCGCAAGCGAATTATTGAAATAAATTAAAACCATATGTTAATCCCGAAATGACCTAGTTTGTGCCGAGTGGACGTTAACCTTTGCCCCTCTCTCTCTCTCCCTCCCTCCCTCCCTCCCTCCTCTCTCTCTCTCTCTTTCTCCATTTTATAGAGGAGGGTCTTTGTAATTATAAATAGTAAAAGACACATTTAGAACAAGGCCACTTGGTCTGTTTGACTTCGTTTATTTATTCTGGTGTTAGGACACATAACATTGTTCTTGTCTGTAGTACCTGTACGTTCTCTGTTGCATAATTTTCATGCTGCGTCAATTTGTTTCCATTGCACTGTCCCGCTGGTTTTCAATTACAGGTGAATAGACATACTAAACTTAGGCTGTCTATCTACAGTTAGATCCGCTTGAGAACAGACACTAAACTAGTTGACCGACATTTTAAGTACTAAATGGACTACGCAAATTTTGAAAATTATTTATTGTGCTTCCATTTCATGGAATTGAATAGGTTTATTTATTAATTGTGTGTATGCCAGATGTGTAACGGAGTAGAAACGCATTGCAAAACAATATGCTAATTTTTGGATATGGCGGGCATTCGGGACAGAGATGTATTCTCGAGGTATGAGGTAGATGGATCTCTGTGTGCAGAATGGTTGATAGGCTGTGTAGGTATTCAATCTAATTAAAATACAGATCTATATTTCGTTTCGTTTTTTTTATATTTTCGATGACTATACACTACAGGTAGATCTAACAAGTTATAGTGGGAGTTCACGCTCTATGGCGGTCAGGTACCACGCAAGCTACATTTGGCCCGATAACGTCAGTCATTCGATTAACCGCCATGCTTTTTAAAACCTACTATTGCTACCAATAGTTCAGCGCAAAAAAGGTCAAACGCTCGATTTGGCTGACCATTTGCTTTTCTGACCCCTCATTTCAAGCAGAACATGTCTTCCAGATCCAAGAGTAGCAAAGACAAGTAAAAACGAAATTATGAACTATAAAAAACGAAACGAAGTTAGATCTGTGTTTTAATCAGATTGTCTCGGTATTGTTTGTAGTCTTATAAACCTGTAACGGTAATTCTCTTTGATCTTTGGGGGTATATTCTATGCCCAGAATAACTTGCTGTCTAAATATGTATAGAGGAATTTGGGGTTATTCTTCTGAAAGTTTTTCTTTAAACCTGTATCGGGTTATTCTTCCAGGGTAGGGTTTTTTCCATTAGAAAACATGATATAAGGTTTTTCTTATGGGAATTCTGGGATATTCTCATTTTATGTACTTCTAAACATAGCAGACGCTTTATAAGCAAGATAAAGTCCTCGACTTCGGTTATGCTGGGGAAAAAAGACTTCAGAAAAAAAACCTCGAAGAAAATCCTCGGCCTACCGGCCTCGGTCTTTCTTTTACTGGGGTTATTTTCTTCAATCTTTCTTTCCCCAGCAGTACCTCAGTCTCGTGCTTTATCCTACACAGAGACAAGACGAAAATTTAAACTAACGTATTTTCAGGACGCAGCCTTTTCATTGGTTGCAATCGGGGGTTAGAATTCTGTTAGCCAATAAAAGGGCTGCTTTCTTGATAATTTTCGTTTAAGGGGTCCCTAGTTCGTTAACTGTTTGCTCCACCCAATGAAGTATTTAAAAAAACACAACGTTCTATAAACTAGTCTAGGTTCATAGCGCACGGGTAGTTGGATGGCCGAATGGTTAGCACATGCGTGCTGTATCATAAAGCCTGTCATTGAGTCAACTAGCGTGGTATCGAATCCCCGGTTGTACGTTACAAGGAGTGGTGTCGCCTCTCCAGCCTCGTAGGTTTTCTCCTGGTCAAGCGAATTATTGAAATAAAATTATTAAACCATATAATGTTAGTCCCGAAATGACCTAGTTAGTGTCGAGTGAGCGTTAAACCCCATTTCTCTCTCTCTCTCTTCTCTCTCTCTCTCTCTCTCACTCTCATCGCGCACTTTCGTAAATTGAAGTCAGTGATGGTTCAGGTTTGCCTAGATTAATGCTGGCTTTTCATTATATCTTTACGATTCTGGTATAAAATCATGGAATTAACATCGCAGGGGGTAATAAAAATCCTGTATATTATGAAATAAATGTATGTTTTTGAAGGGAAACTCCCCTTTAATTCGTCTTGATGTTTTTATGTTAATGGTTATTTTATAAAGATAACACCTGGTTGGGGGAATAAATCTCTAACATTTTATTTATGTCAAATCCTATTCTCTATATAACGATTCAGCTACTGTAGATAGTATCTCCATTCATTGCTAGTTTAGCAACCCTGGTGAGAAAACAATCACCTCGTCTGTATGTTCTTAGTAAAGAAACCTTCCGCTAATCTGCGTTGAGAATTCTCATAGTCATAATCCCATTTGGCCTGCGTCAGAAAGAGCGGATCTTTACTGTAATAAGATAATGTATAATGAATACTTTTGGAAGTTTCCGTTAATTTACTCCATTCTGATCACCGACATTATCACCATTCTGATCACCGAACTTATCAGTGTTTGAAGTTTTGTCATGGATTGTTTATTATCGTAGCAATGTTACTTGTTAATTGAGACTAAGCGTCGCTTTTCCATTTTAAATTAAGTCATCAATTCACGATCGCATTTTAATCCGTTTACATCTGTGCTATCCGATGGTTCATAGGGTTGATGTTAGTCTTGTCATGTGAATAACTGTCTACATAGTAATTTATAAAACATTTGGAAGCAAAAATTAAAAAAAAACAGCCATAGGCAGATTTGTTTTTTTACATAATGCATCTTTAATCCTATATCTATTTCAAATACACTATACAGTCGTACATGACAAGGGGGTCACGGTGGCTAAGTGGGTAAGACTACTAAGACGCCGGCTCGCTATCCTGGAGGTCGGGTGTTCTATCCCTGCATTGGCCGAGAAAATCATCCATATTTGTCAGCGTGGTTTCTGTCAGTGATGGAGGACGGAGGGACTGACAACGCATATGTCTAGTCGTTCGGATGGGACGCAAAACCGAGGTCCAATGTACACATTGGCGTGCATGTAAAAAATCCCTTGGCAGTTGGAATTCTATATAAGAGTACACTGTATGCCGTATGCCCTTCTTCGTTAGCCCAGTTTAGAAGCAGAACAGTAGGACGTTAAACCCCATTTTCTTTCATACATAGCAATCGAGCGTCTCACGCGGCCATGGAATATTGGTCACGTGTCCTTGGTTTAAGATTAGTGTGTCTACTGACCGCGCGACTAATTTACGGGCATGTCTTATCGTAACTACGACACATTACAGCCAGGCATCAGATTGGCAGATGTAGCACCATGGGCCTTACTGTCTGACTGACATGGAAAGCGGGAGTTGCAAAACCGGTCGCCACATCCCACATACGCCCCATTCATCTTTTCTTACTACATATTTAATAGCTTTGTGATCGTCTATATAATTTGTCTCTATGTCTATAATGTTTCTCCTTCTTAATGTTTTCTTAAGACGTTTGCGTTTTCGGTTATAACATTGCAACAGTTCATCTTTACATGTTATATAGCATCGGAATACATGTATACTATATACCAGCATGTACAGATTACAATACTAGCTCGAGTCCTTCTCAAACTCTAGCCAGCCAGGCTCGTCTTTTGGCGAGTCTGCTGATAGAAGCTGTTACATCTTTTCCTTCCTAGAGCCAAGCTGCTGCCTAAAAACTCCGATGGAACCTCTCTGGAATCTAGTGGAAGTCTGTTTGACAGTTTATAATATATATCTTATATAGGACTCACGTATACCACACATAACAGACCGTGTTCATGGCCTTGAACATGTACAATTAATGATATGATTGGTTGGTTAAATTAAATGCAATATGTAAATTTCCAAACACATGTAATGTTATTGACACATGTTTTGGCTAAATAACTCTTTATGTGTCCAGCCGACTCCAGCCTCGTGGGTTTTCTCCGGGTCCTCCGGTTTCCTCCCACTGCCAAAGACCCCTACGCGCAAGCAAATTATTGAAATAAAATTAAACAATATGTTAGTCCTGAACTAGTTTATGTCGGGTGGACGTTAAACCCCATTTTCCCTCTCTCCCACTGCTTAAGACCCCTACGTGCAAACGAATTATTAAAATAAAATTAAACCATATGTTAGTCCCGAAATGACCTAGTTTGTGTCGAGTGAACGTTACCCCCCCCCCCCTCTCTCTCTCTCCCTCTCTCTTTGTGTCAACATGTCACTAATATGTTTAGTGATATTTAGTATACATGTCAATCTACCAACTTGCCAAAGATATTAATTAATGAAAGCCATCTTATTTCTCTATTCTTTGTCTTCAAATTTAAAAACAATGTCGCCACGACGATATTGTTACAACACAGAAGGACAGACCCAAGATCCCATGTTGACAAAATTGATAGTGACGACAATAAAAATTAAAACATTAATTATAGAGATATATTTTGAATGAATGAAATGGGGTTTAACGTCCTACGCGTCTGCACCTAACCTGGGCTGATTGAAGACCGCCATACGCCATACAGTGTGCTATGAGGAAATTTTTTATCGGGCAGCAACTGAATTCCAACTGCCAAGGGATCTTTTACGTGCACGCCAATGTGTACACGGGAGCTCGTTTGTTCGTCCAATCCGAACGACAAGGCAGCTGCCCTTGTCAGGCCATCCGTCTGCATCACTGACAAAGGGAAACCACGACGGACAATCGAGATGAACTTTCTCGGCCAATGTAGGAATCAAACACACGACCTCCAGGCTAGCCACGTGATCCCCTTATTGTGCGGTGGATTATGGTAATCTTTGGCAGCAATCAGGCTTTATATTTTCGGCTTTTATATCATATGATCTACCTACCGTTGACTTCCGATTGGATTAACTTGTCAAATGATACACCCGTATGAACCAACTAATTATAAAACTCATTAGTTTCCATGGTTACCTGGCTCCTTTATACGCCCTTTCCTGTTCGCGATTACACATTAAAAAAATGACAGAAAAAAATTAAACATAATTATGATAATATACAGTCTTCATTAAACCCAGGCTTCAGCTGAAAAACATTCATAATTGTTTTCGAATTCGCTGTGGTTCTTCACAAAAACAATAGTTTTGGGGGTATGATTTCCATTTTGGAGGATGGAATATTTGCTTATGAAATCTAAGTACAAAATATTGTTTCGTTTAGCTAAATTAATAAGTAGTGCCGAATGTGTTTCACGTCCTACCTTTTTGGAACACCTGGAACCTTTACATATAGCTATAACCATTTTGGTGTACATGTAGAAAAAGTAAACATATCACTAGCAGGTTCTTCCTTCAAAGGGGGTTGGGCGGCCGAATGGTTAGCACGTGTGCGCTGAATCATAAAGTCTGTCATTGGGTCAACTGACAAGGAATAGGGTCTCCTGTCCAACCTCTTTTTGTTTTCTCAGGGTCATCCGGTTTCCTCCCTTACGCACAAGCGAATTATTAAAATAAAATTAAACCATATGTTAGTCCCTAAATAACATAGTTTGTGTCTAGTGGCCGTTAAACCCAATCTCGTTCCCAGAGTCAGCCGCGGGGCCGGAGGGCTCTGGGGCCATAGACCGTCCATTATCTTCAAATTTGTTTACAGGTAAGCCCCGCCCATTCTGACCTCTGATTGGTCAATCCTTTTTTTGGTCGATTTCTCGAAAACTAGAGGTAGGATCGTCATTTCGTTTGTTGTTAAATGATCCTTGAGTCAAAGTCAACTCACTGACATAAAAAAATTGGATCCTAAACGTACACATTCAGGTTTTTGTAAAGATCCTTTTTTCTACGCGTGGGTATATTTCTAAGTGATTCGGTCATCCAGGCACGTAAAATAACTACGCGTGGGTATATTTTTAAGTGACTCGGCTATCCAGGCACGTAAAATAAATACATGTCACGTGATTCGTCACTTTCGGGAAAATGGCTACCCTGAGTCACCAGAGAAATTTCTCCAACAATTTTTCTGGTTTCGAGATTGCGTTAAACCCAATTTATCTCTCTCTCTGCTCTCTTCATCTGGATTATCTGACGCATATATGTAATGAGATGAAATGGGGTTCAACGTCTTACTGCAGTACTGGTATATTCCGACTGGGCTAATGAAGACGGACATACGCCATACAATGTGCTATGATGGAAATTTCTCCCGGACAGCGGCGCTGCGGTCCACTATTATATTGAATTAAACCTGTGTACACGGGACCTCGTTTTTTCGTGCAATCCAAACGACTAGACAGTTAGCATTGACAAGGGAAAACCCTCATTGATAATTAAGATGAATTTTCTCGGCCAACACCGGGAGCGAACCCGCGACCTCCATACTAGCCATCCAACCCCTTTCTCTGTTAGCTACCGTTATTTGTGTGAAGTTAACAAAAAAGTTAATAACATTAATTTTCTTGGAGATAGAGGTAATGCTTCTTTAAGGGAGCTAAATCGCTAATATTTGAGAAAGAGAGAGAGAGAGAGAGGGGGGGGGGGAGATATGGGTTTAACGTCCACTTGACACAAACTAGGTAATTTCGGGACTAACATAGGGTTTTTAATTTTATTTCAATAATCCGCTTGCGCGTATGGGTCTTTTGCTGTGAGAGGAACTGGGGGGCCCGGAGAAAACCAGGCTTTATGATACAGTGCACACGTGCTAACCATTCGCCCCCCCCCCCTCTCTAATATTTGGGACCTAGAAATTGACCCAAATGTGTCACATAATAATGCAACATGAATCTACATACACTGATTTACATTACATTCATTTTACACAAATTTCAAATCAATCTGTTATGTTCGGAGAAATACGCCAGAAGACTTAATCGAATGGAATTTCTAGCGTCTGGTTATTCCAGTCTATAAATGGTAAAATGTGTATAATTTTGTATTAAATATTGGATATTGGAAGTCCAACTTTTCCCGGTATGATCACAACATCGAAATTGATTTAAATTGACAAATAATTCGTGTTATCTTTGTCGAAGACTAGGGATAATATTGAGTTAGAGGCTTGGCTACTTTAACATGCGTTGTCTGGTGCGAATATCTAAGGTAATATAATATATTTACCTACAAGTCAACCATGCAGTATATTGTATTTCCGCTCCGCATGCAAATTGAAAAATATCGGCGAAGCGATTCACGTACATGTTTTAAAAAAACTTGCAGTCTATACTAGATAACCAAATAACAGGTAGTTTTCACATTAAGTGTTTTACCAACCCCGTTCATTAGTCGTTATACAAATTAAAGAGAGAGAGATTTGGGGGTAATGTCCATATGACACAAACTAGGTCATTTCGGTAGTAACATACGGTTCAATTTTATTTGAATAATTCGTTGAGTAGTGAAAGGTAACCGGAGGAGCAGGGGAAATTCCACGAAGTTGGACAGGCGACCCTACTCCTTGCAAGTACACATTCGCGTTGACGGACAAGAATCCTTGAGAGTTTGAAATAAGAGTAGGTCGTAGTGACGCCGTTCGGGCAAAATTCCTCTCATAGTACACTGCACGTTGTATGGCCGTATGTAGGAGCAGTACGATAGGACATTAAACACCATTTCATTGTACTTATTTGAATTTTATCGATGGAATATATAATATAGAAGTGCTGTTTAAAATCTGTTCGGTGAAGTACCTAGAAGTGCAACGACATATTATGGACATCTGAGACACGCTACCTGCGGAGTAGTATCTTCGACACAGCCAATAGCCAATAGCCCATGATATCCATATCACGTGATCTACACATCACAAGTCACGACATTGACGTCAATGGTTCATGAGGTCAACA
This sequence comes from Patella pellucida, assembly GCA_917208275.1. NCBI lineage: Eukaryota > Metazoa > Mollusca > Gastropoda > Patellidae > Patella > Patella pellucida. The sequence goes on from OU795041.1 coordinate 19,343,617, forward strand.
ACATGTTACATTGTAAACAATAGGTTTATCTTCAGCATTCTTTCCTTAGCAGCCATAAGATTTACTAAAAGTTAATTTGCTGCAGTTCTTAAACAAATGTTTTAAAATTTAATTCAAATTTAGAAAATAGGCAAATTCTGGCTGGGATTAATGGGCAAAATGGCCATTCACTGTATACGTGCAAAAAAAGCTAGCAATCAATTAATTTTCGTAGGTTAGTTAAGTACGGTGCAACGTTTGAACGAATTTTGTTAGTTAAAACCTACCCTATAGCATGTCTGACAGATGTTATCTGGAAGGAGGAATATCCTTATAGCTTATACTTGCAGTAAGCGGTGTTTAAATAATTATTAATAGATGGTAGTCGTGTACTTGTCTTGTAAGGTTCACAAACCTCATTTACCGCGTTGATTATTTATATATATAAACACTGTTCCTCTAATATTACGCCCGTCAGTTTAATATCTCATTATGTCCTCCTGCGCAAACACTCATTTATAAAATAGCATTGAAGAAGAATTCGAGACTTAAAGGAGCTAAATCGCCAACACTGCGACCTAGAAATTGACAAGAGTGGGTCGCAACGCATATAATACTGTAATATGAATGTATATAAACTGATTTATATTCAATGGTTTCCGTTTTTACTCCCAATCTCAAATCCGTTATGTTCGGTGAAGTAAGCCAGCAGTTTCAATCGAGTGCAAATTTCCAGCGTCTGGTTATTACAGTCTACATACGCCGTTTGATTTGATGCAATGGGATCTAGAAATTGACAAAAGTTGGTCGCAACGCATATAATACTGTAATATTATGAATGTAAGGTTTACATTCAATGGTTTCCGTTTTTCCTGCAATTTCATAATCAGTTATGTTCGGCGAAATAAGCCAGCAGTCTCAATCGAATGCAACTTTCTAGCGTCTGATTTTTCCAGTCTACATACGCCGTTTGATTTGATGCAATGTGTCTAGCCTCGTCCCTCTTGTTACAACTGGGACTTGAAGCGCATTATGGTACACGATTCGTATACCAATGGTAAAATGTTTATTTTGCCTTTTAGTCATTCTAATACCCATTTACACTAAATAGGAAATAATTTTTACCTACAGATACGTTTATTTTTCCGATACATAAAAAAAAATGTTTTAGAATTTAATTTGTCGCAGGAAAAAAGTTTGGCTCATTAAGTCACATCGATGCGATCTGTATAAGTGATAGTAGCGGCCTAGCGAAAAATCACTGCTGATCAGTGTGCGGATGGATACTTGTGATTTAATTGATGTACTTTTTTTTATAGTTTGTCTTCTAACTCTATGGGTTTACCGGCTCCAGCACCTTCTATTATATTATAACTATCGAGTGCTCTTCCGAAATATATATGCGTGTTAACAGAATTATTGATCAAAAATATACTCCTGTGGTGGCGAACTATAAACAATATGTAATTGCTGTTTCCTGAATGAATTGAAGTTAGTTACATCTATGTCATAATAAACACACAAACTAGTTATGTTTTTCCCTGCGTATTCGTGGCGTCAGCTGTAGTTTATTTACACAAGTGTGCTTCCGTAGATATATCAATGACCATGTTGTGACGTGATGGCATCTGTTTAGCTATTAACAATAATAATAATATCTTACCAACATCCATGTTAACATAATTATTATTTATATATAGAGAAATTGACATCATCTTGACTTCTCTGCGCATGTGTATCTGTCAGTGTTTTGACAGGCTGACGATACATATAAATGTTGCCGTCTGTTCGAAGATAAACAATAATATAAAGAATTGGTTTTGCTTCAGTAATTGTGGTGGAATAAGTAGTTTTGCTGTGATCATGCCCAGAAAGCCAGAATTATGACCATCGTGACCAGGTTTAGAATGAAGCCCTTCACTATTTTTGAAGACTCCTCGAAGACAATAATACTAATGTGCCCAGTACGAAAGGCCTCGACTAATTAGACCTTAACAACAGTCCGAAAAACAAAATGTAAAAGGTTTTAAACGTACTATTGTTGTGCTCCGACTGGGCTTATGAAGACGGGCATATGCCATAGTGTGCTATGAGGGAAATTTTGCCTTGACAGCGGGTGGCACTATGACCTATTCTTTTGTCGAGGTCCAACAGCCAAGGGATCTTTTACGTGCACGCCAATATATACACGGGACTTAGGTCTTTCGTATGATCCGAATGACTAGACAGTTGTGCTTGTCAGGTCCTCCATCCTGCACCACCGACAAAGGGAAACCAGGTCGAAAAATCCCGATGAACTTTCTCGGCTAATGCAGATATCGAACACGTGACCTCCATGCTAACAAGGCAGAATCTTACCCACTTATCTACCGTGGCCCCCGCACAAATAACAGCCTGGTGCATATAATTTCTCCAAACAACTAAATACGACATGGGACATCATTAATTTCCTTTCTTTGTTGTTCGCTTCCTCCTCGTCCCTTCCGAACGACTAGATACAGCGTTCCTTGCCTGGACATAGATGATTGGACGGCTGACAAGAGGAAATCACAAGCGGATTTACTCAGCCAGCATCGGGATCAAAGCCAGGACGTTTATGGCCTGTCAACATAAAACCAATTGCCAGCTGAGAAATTGGTAAAATTATCATTTTTAACGTAAAATTCCAACGTTGGAAAATGGCCGTCCATGGTGTCAATAGGAAAAGAATGGGGGTAATTTTGTTGCTTTTTCCTGTGTCAATGATTTTTAAGGGTGTGAAATAATACCCATGATCGTATAATAGTGAGTTGATAACCAAATGTTTTGACTTTCTTAGAAAATTTGAAATTCTCTCTTTAAAGCGCATACCTTTATTTCATCATGCTATTAAATTACTCAGTTTTATACATAAGTAATATAGATAAGTATATGTATAAATTTATTTTATCTATGATGACTGACAGTGAGATAATATATTTATTGTATCAACATAAACTAATAACTAATATACTGTAGATAAGCTAGAATTAATGAGCTATTTATATCCTCATCATAATGTATACGAGCAATAAAAACATAGTTTATTAAAGGAATGTTCCATTATTTCACGGAGGGTTGGGTGGCCGAACGGTTAGAACGTGCGGGCTGAATCATACGTTATGTCACGCCCCCTCGACACAAATTCGGTTAGACAGGCGACCCTACTCCTTATCACGTACAACCGAAGAATCGAAACCACACCAGTTGACTCATTTACAGACCTTATGATACAGCGCGCACTCGCTAAGCATTTTGATGATTCAGTTTGTGTCATCACGCCAATAGGTGTTCTATGGTAAATGACTACACACGTGTTACAGATTTTCTAATCTTACAGTAAAAACAAAATACTTCAAACAGAAAATATTAAATAGAAATACCTAAATAACTCAAATCTATAAACATATATGCCGAGACTGCCCGTAGCGTTTAATGTGGTGAATATTTTCTTTAGAACATTTAAACATACAGTGCACATTGTGAATATAACAGAAGAATCTGGAGTTATTTTGACTAATCGCTGTTGAAAGTTGTATAATCTTCATTAGACCTGTTTACAACAGTCTAATCTAACAGTCTTATCAAAATACAGATCTACATTTCGTTTCGTTTTTTATACTTTCGATGGCCTACAATAAAGACAAGTAAAAGGAAATTTTGAACTATAAAAACGAAACGAAATAGGATCTGTGTTTTAATTAGATTGTGTTTACAACAAACATCAAACAAAGTGTTTTGTAATGGCAAAACAAACACAGATGAGGGTTTGGCATGAAACAGTCCAGATCTTCATTATCAAACAGTATCACGACACTGTCAAATAACTCTGCGATTTGCGGTCATATAGTTTGTTCCTACTTTCCAATGGCTTCTTTAAACATAAAAGTACTGTATATATGGAAACTCTCATTTCTGAGCAAAGTTACGAATGTTTGAAGTTTTGACAAGAAATAGCATAAATTGTCTGGATTGTCAAGTGCCACAACAGTCTAATGGCTGGAATTGTCTAATCCACTCAATATCTAAGCAACTTGGGGTTCCAGAGAGTTGGTTATGTGTTTGCCATGTACATGTACATACACATTCCTAAATAATAATTTATTATATAAAAGTTGTGGCCAGAAAAAATACCTGTACAAGGCAGGTTAACTCTTACATAATGCGTCTTTAAAGATACATTCCCGTCACAGGTATGTTGAAATATCGTCAGGGTCAAAAAAAAAGAACAAGAAATAATGATCACATGTGGCAAGACTACTCATGGGAATATACCAAAAAATGATTGAATGAAAATTTTCTATAGACCCCTTTTGTGGATGAGCCCCAAATTTGTGAAAAAAAAAAGGATACTCAGATTCCATATGAACGATTCTAATTATTCACTGAATTTACTTTAATAGTAAGTGCAGGAGGACAGCACTACACGGACAACAAAAATATACAAGATAAACCTGCGGACAAGACAGAAAATGGACATAAAAGTAAACAATTAATAAATCAAGTGAATGGATCCGGGGGCCAACCGTGAGCGTCCACTGTGCTGTACAGTCCCGGGTCTGTTGTGGTACTGGCATCCACCTTGCACTTTACCGATGTCTACAACAGTATGTTACGACCCACAGGAGACCTTTCACAGAGTAGTCCTTGTGGTTCATGTCTCGTTTGTAACTAACTCATGACCATAGAGCTCAGAAGTCAGCATGTACTGTCTCACTGGCCTGTTCAGTATAGAATCTCAAACTTGTGGATTGCGTCCTTGTAATTGCTGTCGAGCATCTTTCCGAGAGATTTGTTCTTCACTTCAATGACAGCTTTGAATACGTCAACGACTTTTGGTCTGACTGCTCTAACTTTGGCTTCAACGTGATCGTACAACCTATTCGTCAAACCCACAGCAAATACAGTTCTATCACTGGCAATATATGAATGATTAGTGTATGGTCGGGTAAGTTTCCTTAGTTCGATGACGCAATTTGGTTGAGCAAAGTCCCCTTGGATCAATTAGAAAAAATGTGAGTGAATAAGAGACTGCAGCCAAACTTATTGGCGACTGCTTTCAAAAGCTATGTCGACCAGTCGCTAGTCAGAAACTTCCCTGGGGTTGACGAACAGGTGGGCTATTTACTCGGCGAAACTGTCAGAAACTGATCAGTCCGCCGTCCTCCACTACATGGTGGGGAATATAATGGACCTCAATGTAGAGCTTTACTCGAAAATCGTGGGTTGCTAGAAGCTTTAATGGTTGAAGCCAAAGTTGGACTAGCCGGACAAAAAGTCGTTGACGTATTCAAAGCGTTCAGTGAAGTGAGGATTAAATGTTTCAGAAAGATGCTCGACAGCAATTACAAGGGCTCAATCCACAAGTTTGAGTCAGTTGACATACAAAGACTTGCAGATCCCAATCACCAGCCAGTTTCATTGATAATGTAGTTCAATTATTCGATATACAACAGACAGATCAGGAAAAGAGAACTGAGATTGGGATTCTATACTGAACAAGCCAGTGAGTCAGTACACGCTGACCTCAGAGCTCTGTGGTCACAAGTCACAAGGTCTACTCTGTGAAATGTCTTCAGTACCTCGAAACATACTGTTCTAGATATCGGTCAAGTGCAAGATAGATGTTTTAATGCAAATTCAGTGAATAATTTGAATCGTTTATATGGAATCAGATATCTGTGTTTAAGTTTTTTACGAATTTGGGGCTCGTCCACAAAAGGGGTCTATAGAAAATTTTCATTTAATCGTTTTTTGGTATATCCCCATGAGTAGTCTTGCCACATGTGATCATTAATTCTTGTTCTTTTTTTTACCCTGTCGACATTTCAACATACCTGTGCCGTGTACGAACCAGGTGATTTGGTGATATAATTGGACTAAAAACATACTCAAACTAATTAATCAATCACAATTTCGCTCTAAATCGCCCTCAAAACACTGCTGTCCACAGGAAACACCAGAAGCTGTAAAACAATCTATTATAAGAGTCCATGTTTGTGACGTGATTGAACGTCACAGAGAGGAAGCAAGCCGAGGGAAAATTCGTTGAATATATAAAAGGCGGTGTATCGCTGCATACATACATATTGTTACATTGAGCGTCCCCTCTTACAATGACCTTATACAATCTGTGCGCGCATCCCTTGACGTCACGCATGGGTGTTTAACTAATCGTCGGGTTGTCAATTTGGGATACCCTGACATTTTTGCCAAGTGCTTGCCCCATGGGTGTTTTCAGGGGATCCAGTATTTTTCTCGTATGATTGGGTGTTTCCACTTTCCAAATATACTAAAATTGCCATACTTTTATTGGTAATAACCACCCGATAAATATTTATCGGGGAACCTATCTTTAAGACAGACCTGTTATTCAATTACCCTTGTTTGTGTCGAGTGCACGTTAAACCCCATTTGTCTCTCTCTTGTGTTTAATAAAAAATTAAACTACATGTATTCTAAAAATGCAATAAATGAGACGATTCACTAATAAGGTCCGAAAATTCTTTTTAAAAAAATCAGAAATATTTTTGCTTGTTAGAAACTTAACTTTAAGATAAAAACAAACATACATGAAAGGTAAAACGTAGTTACATCATTATAGTCATCACCCAGCTTAGCAGGATTTTACATCAAGGATGTGATGTTTTTACCAGCAGGAATTTAGTTACCTGTTGGTTAATTAACGAGTAATTAATAGTCTTGCTGCCTCACCATCAAACAAACTTGGTTGTTAAGTCAACAATTACCAGTGTTCTGGTATTTGTTTAGATTTCAGGGTAAATAGCCAAAAATTAAAGTGGCGGTCTTGTGAATATTGGTTAATCACCGGCTGTACGTGGCAAGGAGAACGGTCGCCTGTCCAACCTCGTGGGTTTTTCTTCGGTTCCCTCCCACTGCTAAAGACCCCTACGCGCAAGCGAATTATTGAAATATGTTAGTCCCGAAATGACCTAGTTTGTGTCGAGTGGACGTTAAACCCCATTTCCCTCTCTCTTTTGTGAATATTGGCGCAGTAAATTGAACTGCACGTACTGCAGCAATTCAATCATGGACCCAAATTAAAACGAAGGTCACATTAAAATATTTCTTTTGACAAAACACTTTTCATAATAAGAAAGGACTGACCCTTTAAAACCTTGACATCCCGTATTGGTTTTAAAGACTCTATATCTCCCGTTTGTGTAGCGATTAGTTTTCTAAAGCTGAAATTATTAGCCAGGGTTTAATTTGTAATCGGGGGCCACGGTGACTAAGTGGATAAGACGCTGACTCGCTATTCTGATGATCGAGTGTTCGATCCCTGCATTGGCCGAGAAAGTTCATCCAAATTTTCCTTCGTGGTTCAATATTGTCAGTGATTTAAAACGGAGGGTCTGACAAGGACAGCTGTATAGTCGTTCGGATGGGACGAAAAACCAAGGTTCCGTGTTCACATTGGTTTGCACCTAAAAGATACGTTGACAGTTGGGTTCGTCCGTATAGTGCCGCTGTCCGGGGTCCGGGCCCAGGGGTTGCTTAGTGGATAAAAGTAGGCCGTAGCGCCGCTGCCCGGGAAACATTCCGTCATAACACACTGTATGCCGTATGCCCGTTTGTATTAGCCCAGTTCGGCAAGCTAGCTGCGGGGGGGGGGGGCTAAAAGGATGATTTTATTGGAGCAGAGTTGGTCACCCAATTAGATATAATAAACAATAGTCTGATAAGACACCGATCATAACTTACACTGAAAATTGTCAAGCGATTAAAAAAACAATTTGCTACAATGTAGAATAAATTAAATCTATTTTTGACTTTAATTATTTTTTCAGTAAACTGTTTAGAACATAAAAATAAGATTAAAATACTTCCTTGTCAGTTATTTATCAGTAGTTGATATGCCATCTGATTCCCTTCTAAAAACATATGGACCAAACTACCCAAAACGTCTGTTTCAGTTGTATCCCATGGTTAACTGTCACATAATTCATTTAGATAATTAATTCTGTTTACAGGGAATATCGTGAGATATAAGTTACAAATAACTTATACGAACTATTTTTTGTTTTTTCGATTTCCTATTTCTATTTTTAATTTTTAATTTTTAATTTTGTAAAATAATTGAGAATTGTATTCTCTAAAGGGTGGCGCCGCGGTTTTAGGAGGCACTGGACTCTCGACTATCAATGGCCCGGGTTCGAAGAATCCCTTCCTTATTACCTACATGTTACATGAAGCAACTGTCGGTCTAACAAGTACTAAATTAAAATTGGTGCCTAGTCGATCGGATGGCACCAAAAATCCGGGATCGAGTCATGTAGACGTTGAAGTACATGTAAAAGAACAATTGGCAGTTTGAATTCGGCAAAAAATTATGAAGAAAATTCACTGCCCGGGCACAATCCTCTGCGGCATTACACAGATGACCATAGAAAATCTAACTGAGATATTGTGTAGACGATATGTTAAGCCCAATTTTACCAACTTTCCTGTAAGGCATATTATTACGCCATGCATTCTATGAATTCGCAGTGTTATTGTTGTATGTTCTCCTGTATGCGTTTTTTTTGTGCCTTACGTATACTATTCTGTTGTGTGCGTTTTTTGTGTTCTGCGTATTCTATTATGTTTTGTGTTTATTTTGTATGTTCTACGTATACTATTCTGTTTTTGTTTGTGTGCTGGTATATTCTACGATTGCAGTATGATATGTATGTCATCATTTCAGTTTCGGTTACACACACACCTACTTGTTAAGGATAAGCTTCTGGCATGCATCCTTTGAAATTGTCTTACTGGATGATAAACATATGCGGATAATTCTGTTGGGATTATCTAGAGTCTAGGTGGTTGTTTTCATCTATTTTGTGATTATTTTGAAGGAAATACGAATCTATCGGCATTATTTTGCGGTAAACTTTGTTGTCAAAAGATTGTTTGCTTAATTAGGTAAGTTTTAGATATAAAACTACACTAAACTAAGATTTGTTAGCTATATGAAATTCTTATACTGATCATTCGAGTCTTAAGCCAGGCTGACACTTGCACGACTTTTGGCCACGATTTTGTCATGCCCATCAGTGTCGAAATTGACACGAACTGGCAAGACGACTTTACGCATAGTTTGCGCAATGTGTGTGCATTGTTTACGCACTTCCCCGATTGACACGACGAGTTTGCGCAAATCGGACGGTGTCGTGCCGACTCGAGTGGTGCCAATGCGTGCCACGGAATCGTGCAAGTGTCAGCCTGGCTTAAGCCTCAAATTTGAAATTAAATCAGTGATTAGCCGAACCGTTCTAATCTACTTAAAATAGGAGCCATCCAATGGCATCGAGAGTTGATTACATTCTAGTCATGTTAATAAAATGTCTCATTAATAATTTATATAATACACTGTATTTAAGGCCCCCAACAAAGACCTGCAATAGGCAGATTCAGCTCTGACACGATGCCTGGTTAAGAAAAACTAAGTTTCTCCATTAATGATTATTCGCTTTGTTTTATGACCCCTAGCGCAAGCGAATTTTTGAAATAAAATTAAACCATATCGTAGTCCCGAAATGACCTAGTTTGTGTTGAGTGGACGTTAAACCCCCCTCCTACGGTACAACATCATTATTCTTGAGATAAATCTGGAGTTCGTGAATGGGAGGGTGTAGGGCTGAGTGTAGCCGTTTCAAGCTACTTTGTCTTCTATTATAGCACAGCACAGAAAGGGGAGAGAGGAGGGCATGGGGTTTAACGTCCACTCGACTCAAATTAGACCTTTTCGGGACTAATATATAGTTCAATTTTAGTTCAATTATTTACTTGCGTGTAGAGGTCTTTAGCAGTATAGGAGGAAACCGGAGGACTCGGAGAAAACCCACGACGCTGGACAGGCGACCCTACTCCTTGTCACGAGCATGAGGGGAATCAAAACCACGCCACTTGACTCCATGATAGACCGTCTAATTTAACGCGCACGCGTTAACGATTCGGCTATCCAACACTTGATGTTTCTATGTAGTAAGGGGGGTTGGGATGGCCTGGTGGTCTAGAGTGCAGCGCTTCGACCTCTAGCTGGCCGGCCACCTCTGGCTTGCAGCTGTGGTGTGAGCGTATGTGGCATGGAGATAGGGGCGCCTTCTCAACCTCGTGGGTTTCCTCCGGGCACTCCGGTTTCCTCCCACTGCTAAAGACCCCTACGCACAAGCGAATTATTGAAATAAAATTAAACCATATGTTAGTCTCTCTCTCTCTCTCTTTCTATGTAGTAGTACAAATAAACATTGTATTGTTACAGAATGGGCTCATATCTTACTAGTTCAGCTGTTACGTGACACCTGGTAAAATACCGTCTTTTGTAATATATGTATCTACAGGTGTTACATCTTGTTGTAACCATTATAGCTAACTACCTACCATTAGGGCCCAATGTTGACCGGGAAAATTCCTCGGATTTTAAATAAAAATTTTTTTTTAATAATCTTCTTGTAGCGCAGTGATATCTATTCAATTATGTAATACAGGTACTGCTATGGGGCGCTTCACATAATTGTTCTTAAGATTAAAAACTATTATAGAGATTAAATTATCACGGAATCCGTATAAAAGTGCAAACTAATTATGCGTTACAAATGATATGCAAGTTTGATTTGTTTTGAGCTGATGACCTGGGTGTTCGGGAAGGTTTGTTTTGAAATGATTGGGACCGAGTAAATAGACCATTTTCCCTTAATTTTTTATCTCACCTCTTCCTGCATTTTTGGGTTGACTTTTTTGTCTAGAATTGAAGAAAAGGGATAACAAATTTTACAATTTCATAACAGTATTGTGTAATACTGATATAACAGCGGAGGGGTGTAAAGTGCCTTTCTGCAGAGCAATCATTGTCTCGGAAGTGAGATCTTCACCTCAGTCAACATCCAATCCCCGTTACAAAAAATCTAAAAGTTTGATGGGGAGATTGCTGAATGCGGTCCCCTATAACGATTTGAACCAACGGAATGTTGAGCAAAAAGCCACAGTCTGTGATGTTACATCTATTTAACATTTAAGTCAATGGGCAAATAATTACTAGTCTGAGACCAGTTAACAGTGAACATATATTTATATACGGTAGCCAATATAACTCATATAAAACTGGCGGTATATGTTGCGAGACTTTCGCTCGACAGACAATCTTTGTCGCTTTGTTCTAGATGACATCGCGCCTGGTACGTTCGTGCATTTTTTATGCGCGAACTCTTAGTTTTTCTATTACTGGCACGCGCACGGGCACTATTTATTTTGTTTTACATGTACAAAAATCTGGGATTTCGCGCGTAGGTACTTTTGAGTTATTATTCTGTGAAGCATAACACTTGCCACTGTACCTGTGTATCGCTAATTATAAACCGAATGTTTATTACGCACAGAATTCTTACACCGAGATGAATTATCTAGTCTCGGTGAATAGAACCATGGTTGTCTGGTAGAAAATTACTTTTGTATTTTTTGGAACGGAGAACAGCGATTTTAGAAGCAAACTAACCTGCCGCACATGATACTCATAATAAAAGGCGAGAACTCTTTTTGCAGCGGAAGCTTATCACTGAGTAATAGGTCAAGGTTTTATACGTTTGCCGTATAAAAATCTAGCAAACAAGGTAAATACCTACGAATCTCGATAAAAAAAATAACATTCGGATTATAACTCTAGACAAGGTGTGTTAATTAAAAAGGGTGTAAATTGAATATTATAATATGTATAGGAAGCCTAGTGACGAGTGTAGTAAGTGCGGTCCGTCCGTCCGTCGGTCCGGCGTCCACAATTGCCTGTGGACGCTCCAGAGGCTAAAGTTAATATCCAATTGACTTTGAATTTATACACAGTGTTTAAGGTCATATGACAAAGAATCCTATTGATTTTTAGCAATTTCCGAAAATTACTGTCAGAGTTATGGCCCTTGATCACTTCAAAAAATCTTGTGGACGCTCTAGAGGCTCAAGTTAATAACCGATTGACTTTAAATTTATACACGATGTTTAAGGTCATAAGACGAAGAAGCCTATAGATTTTCAGCGATTTCCGATAATTGCTGTTTGAGTTATGGCCCTTGATCACTTCAAAAATTCTTGTGGATGCTCTAAAGGCGAAAGTTAATATCCGATTGACTTTAAATTTATACCCAGTTTTTAAGGTCATGAGACGAATAAGCCTATTGGTTTTCAGTGATTTCCGATAATTACTGTCAGAGATATGGCCCTTGATCACTTTAAAAAATCTTGTGGATGTTCTAGAGGCCAAAGTTAATATCCGATTCAATTTAAATTTATACACAGTGTTTAAGGTCATGAAGCGAAGAATCCTATTGATTTTTGAACAATTTCCGATAATTACTGTCAGAGTTATGGCCCTTGATCACTTCGTAAATTCTTGTGAATGCTCTAGAGGCCAAAGTTAATATCCGATTGACTTTAAATTTATACACAGACTTAAGGTCATGTGACGAAGAAGCCCATTGATTTTCAGCAATTTCCGATAATTACTGTCAGAGTTATGACCCTTGATCACTTCAGAAAATCTTGCGGACCCTCTAGAGGCTAAAGTTGATAACCGAATGACTTTAATAATCATATTTTAGTGTATTATAAATGTTTCATTACCGAAAAAAGTAAAATATGCGACAACCCTTGTTTACTGTCTGGACGATTTAGCTGCTGTGGGCGTATGTTTCGCTGCCTGGCAACTCTCGTTAAAAGTTGTACGCGAACTAAATGTGTTTGTTAGATACTGACACAGCAGCCCGGAGTCGATCAATCGCCGCCCGAGCTGTCTTCGTCAGCTAGTTTCAAAATGGCGTACAACCAGTGCAAGTGGGAAAAGACGACAATAAAATCAGAAATATGTTATTTATTATCGTCGCACTTATTACATCACTCCTGTCTAACAAATCATTAAGCTGTGGTGTTACGGTGGCGGCATGGTATTTCACCGTAACACCACAGCCACTCTAATCATTCATAATACATCTAACTATCACTCCCTACACTCCCTCGTCTACTTTCCCAAACGTCAACAACACATCTCATACATCCATTTCGCTGATTAACCCTTGTACCATGTCTACTGGATTTTCTGTAGTTAATTGAGTAAGCTTATTTAAATATAGATAATAATAATAATAATAATGAGGTTTTATATAGCGTCTTCTCCATGTTGACACATCTATATTTCGTTTCGTTATTTATACTTCCGATGGCCTACACTACATGTAGATGTAGTAAAGAAAAGTAAAACGAAATTTTGAACTATAAAAACGAAACGAAATAGGATCTGTGTTTTAATCAGATTGTTGATTGGTATGACAGCTAGGTAAATTGTATTAAAATAAATCGCAGTAATCAAGAGTGGATGTTACAAACACATTTATCATTTAATTTGGTAGCCGATTTGTCTAGACAGTTTCTTATTTGACCGATTTTATGCAAGCGGACATTTGCCTTTCTCTACACTTCTGATTCATGATGCTTCAAATTTAGATTGTAATCAAAAATAGGCCAAGATTTCTTACCACATGTTTCAACGTGTGCTATTTAGCTTGTTAGTAGTATTGGTGGCCTTGTTAGGACAGTGTTCAGTCGTTCGGATGCGACGAAAAACCGAGGTCCCTTGTACACATTAACATGCACCATTGGCAGTTGGAATTCGAAAAAAGTGTAGGCTAAAGCGCCACTGCTCGGCTTAAATTTCGCTCACAGAACACTGTATGGCGTATGCCCTTTTTATTAGCTTAGTCGGTACATAAAGGTAAAAGGGTAACTCCATTTCATTTCGATTTTTCTACAATCATCAACATACGTCATCATTGTAAATGACGCAATAATAAAGCACAATTTTTGCTGACGTTTGCCGCGGAATGTCGATGGGCAACTTATTAATCAATATGGTTCTTTTAGTTCCTACACAAATAAAAAAAAAAAACATTCCCCTATTCCCGAAAACTAGATTTATTTTTCTCAAGAATAATGAAATGAAATGAAATAGGGCTTAACGTCCTACTATTCTGCTCCTAAACTGGGCTAATAAAGATGGACATACGCCATACAGTGTGTCCGGGCAGCGGCGCTACGACCTACTCATATAGAATTCCAACTGCCTAGGGATCTTTTACGTGCACACCAATGTGTACACGGGACATCGGTTTTTCGTCCTTTGGCTGGCCCAACGTCTTGCATCACTGACAGGGGGAAACCACGCTGGAAAACCTGGATGAACTTTATCGGTCAATGCAAGGATCGAGAAGAATAATAAGGTGACACCACGTACCGAGAATGAGGGAGAAATGAGGTTTAACGTCCACTCGACGCAAACTAGGTCATTTCGGGACTAGCATATGGTTTAATTTATTTCAATATTTCGCTCGCGCGTAGGGGTCTTTAGCGGTAGGAGGAAACCGGAGGACCCGGAGAAAACCCACGAGGTTGGACAGGCGACCTTACTCCATGTCACGTGCAACTGGGGATTCGAAACCACGTCAGTTGACTCACTGAACCACATATACCTGGGTCATATATATTATATTACTGCCATCTATCATGATAATTATCACAATACACTAAAATAACAGTAGACGAAATACAGTAAGCATAGTGATAATATGGTTTCTTAAAATAACACAGTTAACAAAAGAACAGAAGAAAAAGGGAAAACGTGATTTATGTTCAGTTTATCAGATTGTCTACCTGTCATGTGATAATTACTGTATTTACATCATTGCTATTTAAATCAGGAAAGGTGTGTGTATGTTCCTTAGTAGATAAAGAAGGTTAGTCAAATTACTAAGTATTTATCTTTTATAACATCTTAATCGATTATTATTATCACAAACCCCTTTTCGCTTCAACGAGTAAGACAGTCTAAGAGAGATACTATAGGCATATTTCAAGACAGTATTTCGGATTGTCAACCACTTTACATTTTCAAAAAGGCAGTGGCTATTGTTACGACGAGTAGTAAATATATTTCCCTGGCTATTGTTACGACGATGCTTTCAAAGCCCCCCATCAGCGACGTTAAAAACTGAATAGTCGTATAAATTGTCCTACCCCTAACCCCAACCCTTCCTATCTCTTAATTGCTGGCTTCAGTCTTAAAATCGTTGAAAATAAGGCGCCTTTTTCAAAGCTGGTTTTTGGGAGATTGGCAGCCATTTTGGAATTCTTTCTAAACTTTGCTCAGACTCTTCGTAACGATAGCCACCTCTGTTTCAAAAAACCCTGTTCACTTCAGAGAGTACTAAAGTGTGTGTGAGAGAGAGCATGAGAAATACAGTATACCTGTACTTTAATATGCCATATTACTGATATATCCTTACATTAAAGGGCGTTTGCCTTTATTCTTGGTACCTTAAACCAAACGAAAGTCTACCTAAAAGCATACAGATATAAATAAAGTGATTTTTATTCAATGGGCGTCCTCGCTGAAGAAATTCCCACCAGGTATCGCTGGTAAAAACTCGGTTCCACGTGACCTTATCGATGGTAACAGAACCGTACCGGTATTCGATTCCATATTAACGACAAAAACAAACGTTTGTCAACATACGAGTTCGTAATGAATGTACAGGAAAACTGTGATAAAAGGTAAACAATGGGGTCACGTGGGACCGCCTCGCCAATAAATTATGTCCCTTTATATTTAGCGGGGACGCACATTGTTTAAATAATATTCTAGCATTTTTAATGGATAAGCTGCGCTATACAAAAACGCATTATTATTATTATCATTAATCAATTATTCCCAAGTTCGGAGGTTGGGAAGGCCTAGTGGTCTAGAGTGCCTACCTCCAGCTGGCCGACCGCCTCTGGCTTGCGGCTGTGGTTTCGACCCTTGTGTGAGCGTATGTGGCATGGAGATACGGGCGCCTTCTCAACCTCGTGGGTTCCCTCCTGGCACTCCGGTTTTCGCCCACTGCTAAAGACCCCTACGAGCAAGCGAATTATTGAGATAAAATTAAACCATATTATGTTAGTCCCGAGATGACCTAGTTGTATTGAGTGGACGTTAAACCCCATCTCTCTCCCTCTTTCTTTCTTTCTCTCTCTCTCTCTCTCCTTTCAAAAGCCTGCTTAGGCTATTCTTCACCTTTTTTTATTATTATTTTGTTGTTTGGAAGCAGCCATTAATAAATCCTACCGCCCGAAAATACGACTCGTGTACTGATTATCAAATGTTCATTGTGTCTTTAATATTTGATATTAGGATCATATTTTTTCACAGCAAAATTAACAGTATTAAACTCCAATTCGTGTTTGTAATTTTAAATATTATGGACAATTTTAACTAAGAGGTTTAGCTCCTTTAATAAGCATTCCGCCCTTGTTTCTCCCGCAAACACATGTCATGTGGCATGTTCGTGTTTAGCTGACCTTTAATTATTAACAAAATGCAATCGTTCTATATGGTATTTCAATCTAATGAACTTTTCTATTAACTTTGACATTTTGAAATGTATGTGTTGTTCGAGGGGGTTGGATGGCTGAATGGTTAGCATGCGCGCGCTGTATCATAAAGCCTGTCAATGAGTCAACTGACAAGGAGTAGGGTCGACTGTCCAGCCTTGTCGGTTTTCTCCGGTTTCCTCCCACTGCTATAGACCCCTACGCGCAAGCAAATTATTGAAATAAAATTAAATTATATGTTAGTCCCGAAATGACTAACTAGTTCGTGTCGAGTGGAAGTTAAGCCCAATTTCTCTCTCGCTCTCTGAAAGCTTTTGCGAAAAAAACCGAAACCTCTAAGCGAGAGAGAGAGAGAGATAGAGAGAGAGAGAGCTTATCAGACTTGTGATCATCTCGACTGTCATACCAATTATATTATTATCATTATATCGTCTTCGCTGAACATTAACAATCATTTATCTATTAATAGACATACCTTTCATAAACATCATTATCGTTTACGACGACAGTAAAATACCAGACTTTCAGAGGTACTAATCCACCAGAGCCGTATCTAGCGGGGGTGCAGGGGGTTCATTGCACCCCCCAGAAAAATTAGGATCCCCGAGAAATGCCCCCACACAGACCAAAAAAATTCAGTCTTTTAATTATAAAGTGATACCCTTGATTATGGTCAATATCAGTAACTTGGGAATTATATTTGCACCCCATCATTCAGGGGCGCCGGAACGACGCGAGGGCCAGGGTACCAAAACATAGAAAATTTTGAAATTTGTCAATTCCGAGAACGCTGTTTAGAGCGCCTCTAACATTCCAAACTCCAACCTAAAACCCTTTAAAATACATGATATTGAAAGAGATAAATACCTGATTATTCACAATTTTCGTATCATGAGTGCGAGAGCCGGTTCGCGACCGACCAGAGAGCAATAACATATCTATCATTTAAAAATGAATAGACTAGTAAAAAGGTTGACAACTTTCATCGTTAGGGCATAGGTATACATGTATACCCCAGAAAAGGGCAGGGTACCATTTGTATACCCTGGTACCCGGGTTCCGGCGCCCCTGCCATCATTCATCTGCACCCTCACTTTTAAAATCCAACATACGGCCCTGATCCACACGATACCACAATATTCACATACGACCTACGGACGCCACCGCGTTCTGTCTTTGTAAAGGTGCAGACTAAAACGAAAGAGGTCACACTACTAAGAGATGGTGTAATGCATATTTGACATTCTTTGCCCTAGATCTATTATACTTTGTGTACAGGATGAGTTTCCTGAACTTGATCACCTTAACATGGCGTATAAACCCCTGTATCTGTTGTTTCATTAATACTGGATCTTAGAGATAGGATGTGACATTAGTTAGTTACAGAGTAAGGTTAGACATTTTTAAGTTCATTCAGTTTCATTGCACACATATATAAACCACGCTGGATGGTGATGATTAATTTGCATGCACACCAAACCAATATTGTTCCTTTTTACACAGGACAAACAGCACAACTACTGAACTACAAAGACAAGAATAGCTGGGACCTGTTTCACGAAATTTTAACTACGATAAAATCTACATTTGAGTTAATACTTTAAATTTGATTGGCTAAGCACTAAATTCAATCTAATATTATCCAATCAAATTACTAAAATTGGGATTTTATCTTAGTTAAAATTCAGTGAAACAGGCCCCTGGCGTATAAATTACGAACATCACTCAAAAGATGATATAGTCATGTTCACGGTTGTTTACGACATATTCATTTCTTATATCATCGCATTTTTGTTTTTGTGTTTACCAACACTGATGTTGTGTTTACCAATACTGATGTTTCGGTGTTTACCAAACTTCTGTTCTGTATAGGATATTAACCTACCCGGGGGTGCTATATTATATAACCCGCGGGCGCAGCCCAAGGGTGATATAAATATAGCAGCTGAGGTATGATTGGTTAATATCTGACATATACAACGCCCACCCTTAAATTTAAATGGACTTTTCCATTAATATTCAACAATGATTGGATAACGGCTCGGTAGTTTCCGTCAAATACCGATTTAATCACGTGCAATTACGAGATGGTATTTTTGTAAACACAGCGCCATTTTGAAGAATTGAATTTCATACAAAAACAAAATGGAAAGTAATACGAAGTCAGACGAATAATCAATCCCTTTTAGCCAACATACTGACGATGGAATTGGCGTGAATGCAACTATCGATGAGGATCTATCCAAAGCCTAAAGAAAATTTGGATCAAAGGACATTCTTTCCCGATAATTCTGACAGTGAACTACGATTGAAGGCTTTTGCTTTGTTTTATAGACAGAAGGATTTGGCCGACTGTTTTATTTAAGTGCATGGACTGTACCCAAAAATAGTTTATAATGGAAATCTTGGGCGATAAATACTTTCAAGTCTAGGAGTGTGTCTATTTCTGTCTTGAATGTTTCAAACTGTTCCATAATAATTTTTAATTGTCAAAATAATAAAAAAATATTTCTGTGTTTTTTTGTATTATTTTGATCATCAACGGTTGATATGAGTCGAATACATCGACTTGACATGACGTCATTAGCGGTTGATATGAAATATCAACCTGTCGTGACGTCATCAGCGGTTGATATGAAGAATATATCAACCTATTATCACGTCATGACAGGTTGTTATGAGATATAACTGCTATTCACATCAAAGAAAAAAACTACCACCAGTTGTATATATTATTATAGTAGTGTAGACCACGAGGGGTAAAATTGTGTTCATTTCCAAACACCCGCTACTACTTACCGGTAAGACCATTTGCGCGTTTAGTAAAGCGCATGCACAGTAACACTTATTTGACTTTTGATTTGATCTCCCCTTTAAGATATTTTATTTTATTCTTTATACGCCCAGTTTTGAAAAAATGGGGGTGGGTGTGATAGTTGGGTTTACAATGCACAAGTTATAACTAGACCTAGTATAGACAATTGGATTTAAGGAAGAAAGCTAAGGAATTTAACTTAATGTTTGCATGTTTGTTTTGGGTCCAGAAAGAGACGTATATAGTTCGTGTAAATATCAGATGGTGTATAGCAAGTAGACCGGGGGTCGGTTGCTCAAGGCTCTGTAATCTTTCAACGATCCGTTAACTTTAACGGAGAGAAAGATTGTTGCTGGAAATAAAGGCCCCGAACATTCTGTGGTGCAAATATTTCCTACAGATTTAAGCTAATATTTCTAAGGGAAAACATAAAGTATTCTATAATGTTTTCTGTAGTAAATATAACGCAAACAACACGTTTACAAGATTTGTCCATTAGAGTTTAACGGATCTTTAAAATATGGTAGTTTTGAACAACCGACCCCGGGGCCCTAACTTCACTATATTAGGATAATTATAACGTTCTACATGTAGTAATAGGACAGCTCTACACTATAGTATCACAACATCTCACTTATTAAACTACTTTTAGAACAATCTGATTTCGTTTCGTTTTTTATACATTCCATGGCCTGCACTATATAAATGTCTAACAAGCGGCTTTTGACCTACGACGCCAGAAATTTATTAATCAATCAGCGCTGACGTTTCTAGTGGTGAACCCATCGTTCCGTGCATCAAAAAGGCCAAAAGCTCGCCGTAACAGACCGTTTAATTGGCTACTCCTTCACTTCATCAGAACAGGTCAAGGATAACAACTTCTGCTGATGCTAGCGTAGTAAAGACAAGTAATACTAATGTTTGAACTATAAAAGCGAAACGAAATACCATCTGTGTTTTAATAAGATTGCTATTTGCAGGAGATATTATATTGTATATGGAAGTAAGTTTAATCAGCGCAAAACTACATGTACCAACTTACAATTTATAAAATAAAATTTGAATTTATGGACGATTTATTGATAGCCCGTACCCGATATGGACCGGGAAAATTCACCCCAGGTAGCATATTTGGCTCCTGGGCTGGGTACGGTTCGATACACCTACACTGGTGAGAATTTAGTTGTATTATCCGAGATTTGCACGAGTAGTCAGTCTACTGCTCCATCCCAGTAATTTAGTAATCATTTGGTATCGCCCAGGGGCAAGGGGAAAGGGGTGCCCAGGTTCAGATGGCCGATGCTCGATCACGAAGCGAACACTCAGGATCGGGTAAAGCTCACCCAAGAAGAGTCCAGTCTCCGCGAAGTTGATACAAGTTCTAAGCCATTCATTTGTACATACTTGATTTATTTCAGCAGACAAGACCACGATGACCAGAGCGATGTTGATGATGATGCATGAGTGATAAGGAGAAGATTATCAATATGAAAGGACCGATACACCTTCTTGTATTGGGAAAGGAAGGTGTTGGTAAAACAGGTGGGTCATTAATGTTTGCTTATACTAATGTTACCTCGTAATCCACGGAGTCAAAATGGGTGACAAAATCCATGACTACCACCAGGAACATCATAATACAAGGTTACTACGAGCTATCACATAATAAAGGATACTACAAGCTACCGCGGAATAAAAAGTTACCACAAGCTACAGTGGAATAATGGTTACTAAAAATTGGCTACCACGGAATAAGGGTTACTCAAGGGACCTAGGAATACAAGATACTACATAATACAAGGTTACTACAAGCTAACATGGAATAAAGGTTCCTACAAGGGACCACGGAATACAAGGTTACTACAAGGGTCCACGGAATACAGACAAGGTTACTACAAGTTACCACAATATACCACATAATACAAGGTTACTACAAGGGACCACAGAATACAAGGTTACTACAAGGGACATCATAATACAGGCTTAGTACAAGTGACCACGGAATACAAGGTTACTACAACGGACCACGGAATTCAAGGTGAACTACAAGGGGCCACGGAATACAAAGTGAACTACAAGGGATCATGGAATTCAGGGTTACTACAAGGGACCACGGTATACATGGTTACTACAAGGGACCATGGAATTAAAGGTGTACTACAAGTGGCCACCTAATACAACGTGTACTACAAGGGGCCACGTAATACAACGTGTACTACAAGCGACCACGGAATACACGATGTACTGCAAGCGACCACGGAATACGCTAACTGGTGCGAGATGGCTGGCCTGGAAAGGAAACACTCCTAGTAGTTCGGATGGGACTAACAATCGAGGTACACCATACACGTTTTAAGTGACGTAAAAAAGGTAGGCGGAAACAGTTATGTGGGGGCAAAATATGCTTCGTGTCCCATATTGCATGGCCTATCGGGTATGCATAGAAAAGTTTGGCGTCACTCCATTTCAAATATATTCTTTTTACATTTCAGCCCTTGTTGTGAGATTTCTAACCAAAAGATATTTAAGTGAATATGCTCAAACAGAAGAGGCGATATATGAAAGAAGTCTGTCCGTGGATGAAAGGAATACAGCTTTAAGAATCACAGATATAAGTGGAAAGGTATCAAATTCATCAAATCCAATGATAATATTATAACACCCCTCGTATAATGAATAGAATAATCAACATCATATAAATATGATAAAGATAACCTCACTTAGCAAAGCACCAGACTTGGTTATTCCACGAGCAATCTCTACATAGCAGCATCTTCACTGCGTTCTGTACCCCCCCCCCCCCCTTATAGTACACTGTATCGCGTATGCCCGTCTTCGATTAGCCCAGGTTAGGTGCATAACAGTAGGACGTTAAAATCCATTTCATTTCATTTCATTGCTGCATCGGTGTGTCAAGAGTTGTGTTGAGATTGTTGTTCTACGGCATTAATGTTTTATGGGATGACAATATGTCATCGTTGAATTTAATAAATGACTCTTACACAAAATGTGAAACTAAAAATGTTTTGTCTTGCGAAATGAAATAATGTTGATATTGCATACTGCTTTCCCCACTCGAGACATACAATGTCAGATCAACCATCAGAAAATATGGTGAAAGCCTCTTTTTAAGAGAGCATTGGTCCTGGAATTTTCAGGCCGCGCGGTAGGGAAATAATACATTGTGCATGTAAAACTGTTTTGTTTTCATTTTGTTTTTATCTATTTATAGGATGTAGAGAGAAAGGCAGCTAACAAAGAAATATTAAATAAAGTTGATGGTGTAATAGTTGTATATTCTATAATAGATAGACATAGTTTTGATGTAGCCAAAAATATCGTACATTGGTTACAGCGAGAGCGTCGACCAGCCCCTGCCATTCCAGTTTTACTACTTGGTAACAAATGTGACTTAGGACACAGACGGTAAGCATTGCGTACCGCTGCGGTTCAGAGAGTAAAACGTTGGCTCGTTAACTTGTAGGTCCCATGTTCGATCCCGGTGTTGGCCGAGAAAGTCGTGGTTCAGCCTTGTCAATGGCCCCTTGTCAGTCATGCAGGGCGGTGGGCCTGACAAGGACAGCTATCTAGTCGTTCGGATGGGACAAAAAAATTGAGGACCCGTGCACGTAAAAGATCCTTTGGCAATTGGAATTCAATATAAAGGTACGACGAACAACCACGATCTCGTGCACGTAAAAGAACCATTTACAGATGGAATTTGACACACGAGTAGGCTGTAACGCCTAAAGCATAATTCCCTACAGCAAACTGTACGGCGTACGCCAGTCTTCATAAGCCAAGACCGAGCAGACGCGTAACCCAATTTCATTTTTTTCGCGTTCTTCATTTATCCAAAGTTATACTTATATTTAGAAATCGCATTGTCCACAGAATAGAATTATATGCCGAGTTTGTTTTGACGATACTTGTACTGTAAAATTAACGGTGAATTTTCAATATATATAACTTTATCTAACAAAAAAAGGGTTTAACGTCCTACTATATTGCTCGGGACTGGGCTAATGAAGACGGGCATACGCCATATAGTGTGCTATCAGGGAAAGTTTTCCCGAGAGCGACACTGCGGACTACTCTTATATCGAATTCCAACAGTCAAGGGATATTTTACACGGTACCTCGGCTTTAGTCTAATCCGAACGACTAAACATCTGTCCTTGTCAGGCCCCCCATCCCGCATCACTGACAAGGGGGCCCCGCCGGAAAGTCGGGATGAATTTTTCTCGGCCTATACCTGACCTCCAGACTAGTGAGCCAGCGACTCAAGAATGTTGACTAACTACAAGATGCAAAATCAGTATACCAAATTCAAGTCGTGTAATAGTAGTTTCAAAACTAACGAAAGGGTACCCTGATTCAAAAGGCCATATCTCAGACAATATTTATTCTAGAGTTATATAACTTTGAAGTTTTACATAAGTTGGTGTTATACTATAACATATTGTTTTTTCATAATATTCTCAGGGAAACACCTATTATGCACTGGTTAACTTGAAATGGAATGACCCAGGTACTTCAGAATGATGGATAAAAAGACAATATAATTACAATTTTTGATAAATTAAGGTCTAGCTGTGACCAATATTCACGAAAATGACCATTTTAGATGTGAGTGCCCGCAATGTTTGCGTGGTTATGACACGGGACTCCGACCAGACTGTCTCGAATTCGATACACGACGAGTATCTAGAATACCTCTTTTAATAAAAGCAACTTGTTGGTAGGTCGTATAAAACATCCCTTGGTAGAGGAGAACGATACTAGTGGGCCAAAATTATCTCCCTTTAAAAAAACAAGATGCCGTTCAGAGATCATTCGGCAAACCTCGATAGATTCTACGCATCTTAATCTCGGCTGTATAACCATTTCCGACATATTTAATCTATTTTAATGGTTCCGAATGCAAAAAATGGCTGCCCCCATAGAGATTTCTGTAGTGAGTGCATTATATCAAAAAACGTCACGTTTGGCATTGGGTTTGTGGAATTACCAGGGAATTGTATCAAACCAGCAGCCTTGAAACAATATCGCTGCTTATTAAGGTATACAAACTCAACAAAAGACGCAATTTGAGACTTTTTTGTAAAAGCGACACGTTTTCCTGATTGAAGTAAACCGGTAGCCGCATCGCGAATGTATATGGTCGTAGGTACATATCACATACTGTCATACAGTCGAGTCTAGATGTAGGCATAGAACTGTAGTGGTACCGGAATCTGTCGAGATTTGCCAAGTGGTGCAGAGATCTCTTGGCTACGTTAAAATCCAGAAACGAAGAAACGAACGAACGTGCAGTATGGTAACGAAAGGAAGTTAAACCCTACTATTTAGATATGAAATATTCTGTTTTAGTTTTACTAAAGAGTACTCAGCTGCCAAGTTTAAATCAGTTGAGGACTTCCTGTTTAATAAGCCGTTCAAAATAAAATTGCATTTATTGCATATTAATCTTTTTAAAGATTAAGTCAAGTTTGTAAACAGGTTGCCCAAATAAGATGAAGAGAGGAATGCCACAGTAATTTTGGCTGACAGCATCTTCCTTTTTATTCGAAAATCGGATTACTATCTAACCAGTTTTTAACACACCTTCATCCTCGTTGGATGGCCGAATGGTTAGAACGTGCGCGCTGTATCACAAAGCCTGTCATTGAGTCAACTGGTGTCGTATCCCCGGTTGTACGTGGGGGGTTGGATGGCTGAATGGTTTGCACGTGCGCGCTGTATCATAAGGCCTGTCATTGAGTCAACTAGCGTGGTTTTGAATCCCCGGTTGTACGTGGGAAGGAGTAGGGTCGCCTGTGGGATTTCTCTGGTCCTCCCACTGCTAAAAGACCCAAACGCGCAAGAGAATTATTGAATTAAAATTGAACAATATGTTAGTCCAAAAATCACCTAGTTTGTGTGGAATGGACGTTAAACCCCACATCTCTATCTCTCCCCCCCCCTCTCTCACTCGTTGGGAATATTAAACTTAAACCACAGCATATAAATGTTTCGGAATGGTACAAAAAATGAGGCATTTATTTTGTATCTCATTAGAAATAACTATTAGTTGCAATCAGCACGTGTTAACGGGCATCCATTATATTGATAAACAGTGCCACCTGTTGGTAAGGATAAGATAAACAGTGTTATTAAGGTACTATAGTTATTTTAATTCAGAGTTACGTGGTGTATGTAATCTGTGTTCTATTTTAATGCAACTACCTATTCAAGTTTTAATCTTAAATCTTAAAAGTTCCAAAATAGCTGACATAGAGCGTTCAACTATGCATATAGATATTCAATACGCTGATTTATGACCACAATACACCGTTAATTTCCTCATTGACTCTAATGCCAATTATCATCTCTTTGGACGTCTCTAACTTTTCCAAAATGATCGTTGAGCTGAACGCTTTCTACCACAGATGGAGCATGCCGTGGCAACATCTTGCTCAAAACGATGTATAGTTTCTCCGTGGAAATTTCGATACTACTGGAAATAGCGTAATTGAAATCTTCGCAACACTTTTATTCTTCCGTCTCAAACTCATGTATATTCACAAAGCAGAAACTAGCAAAATTTGTATATTCAAGCCGTTTTCCTATCTCGTATGAACCCAAACGTCCACAAACATCGCCAAGCAGATAGGAAAAAGGGGAAAGTAGAGAAAGACTATTAATAACTATGTTCGTGTAATTGGTGTGCTGTTTGACACTATGATGGGCTCCTTTGTCTATTCGTCACACACAGGGACATTTTGGTTCATTCCGGCACCGAGGAATGTCGCATAAATAGCAATCAATGGGTCGATATCCCAAGAACGAATCGGCCCCACCCCATAATATTGAGATATTATTGACGAGGAAAATTGACATATTTTTATATTTATACTTAAAATCGTGTGGCAACTATTTCCTTTTTAGCAGCAAAAACAACTGTTTTCACAAAAACTCAATAAATTGTGTTTCAATTCGTCCTTTGTGATACACATGGATGGAACTGTATATCTGTTTTTATTTATATTTTCTGTGGCTAAGCCTCTTTAAATTTCCATTACTGTTAACAAAACAAATAAAGCATTAGCAGGCGGATAACGAAGACTATGGATAGCATTACGCTGCTGGATAATAGTACCTTTACGAGAAATACATAAAGAACATTCTAATCATTACATCCATGGCATGGGAATAGATAAGCTATAAACACCAAACACCTGGCCATTATGGTTGCATTATGTCGTACTTAGTGAACCTTAAATTGGATAGTTATGGCGACCTCGGTCATCGGCTCATCGCATCTAGTTCGACTCTCTCAGAACATTAGTAACCGTTAACAATCGAGGGTAGTTATAGGCCCAGTATTCAAATGCAATTAATGGAAATAGGGTTTAGCGTCCTGGACTTCTGCTCCCCATTGGCTAATGAAGACGGACACACGCAAATAGTGTGCTAGGAGTGACATTTCGCCCGGGCAGCGACACTATGGCCTACACTTTTATCAAATTACAACTGACAAGGGATATTTACGTGCGCACCTTGGTATACATGGGACTCGGTTTTTCGTCTCATCCGAACGAAAATACATCCGTCCTTGTCTGGCCCACTCGTTCTGCATCACTGACAAGGAGGAAACCACCCTAGAAAATCGAGATGAACTTTCTCGACCAATGCAGGGATCGAACACCCGACCTCCAGGCTAGCGAGTCAACGTCTTACCCACTTAGCCACTGTGGTCTCATATGACGCATGCCGGGGCAGAACAGTAGGATGTTAAACCCCATTTCATTTCATTTCGTTAGAATTATGAAACCCGGTGAACATTTTAGGCCAACACCGAGAGCGAACCCGCGACCTCAATGTTAGTGAGCCAGCGCCTTTCCCAATTAGCCTCCATGCCCCCCCCCCCCTCCCAGTAATAAACATTAATTGTATTGCATAGAGTTGTGTCCCCTGACAAAGTCACATAATAAACAGTATAATTGCTTTGTTCAGAGATATTTGATTCTAATCTTTTTTAGGGTGGTGGAAAGCCCTGGTTTAGACAGTCCTGATTGGCAGGAATCGGACTCCTTCCTTCGATTCGAATGTTCTGCTTGTGATGACGTAGATGGTGTTGATGACGTGTTTACAAAATTTATCAGAAAAGTAAGTAACGGCTGTTCTTCATAAACTGTAATATTTTGAATGCGCCCCCAAATGTAATGTCCAAGGCTAAAGACAATTAATATTTTCAAATTCCCCCCCCCCCCCGTGTCATAATACGTCAGATATGAAGTCATAATGTGAAGTCTTAACTAATGGTCTTATTGGATGCCTGTCATTGAGTCATGTGACATAACAAGGAGTGGGATCGCCGGTTCAACCTCGTGGGTCCCCCACTTCTAATGGCCCAAACGCGCAACCGAATTAATGAAGTACAATCTAACTATATTTTACTCCCGAAATGACCTACTTTGTGTCAAGTGGACCTTAAATCCCATCTTCGCTTCCCATGGACAGTATTTTTTCGACCGGAATCAACCGTTCAAGACCGCAACTTAGCGAAGCACGATGGTTGCTGAAATGAAATGAAATGAGGTTTAACGTCTTACGGTTCTGCTCCTAAACGGGGCTAATGAAGGCGGGCATACGCCATACAGTGTGCTATGGGGGGAATTTTGACCGGGCAGCGGCGCTACTCTTATATCGAATTCTAATTGCCAAGGGATCTTTTACGTGCACGCCAATGTGAACACGGGACCGCTGTTTTTCGTCACATCCGAACGACTAGACAACTGCCCTTGTTAGGACCTCCGCATCACTGACAAGGTAAAACCACGTCGGAAAATATGTATGAACGTTCTCGCCCAATGCAGGGATCGAACATCCTACCTTTAGGCTAGCGGACCAGCGTCTTACCCACTTAGCCACCGGAATCCCCAGTATGACATATAAAAGGGAGATAATAACACAATATAAAAAAGACAAAGACTGAGCATAAAACAATTTGCAATTTATAACTATTACAATGTTTTTTTTGCAGATACAGGAAAAGAGAGATCCGTCTAGTAAACCACCAAGAAAAGTTAATCACTCGTCCGGACTTGGATCACCGACACAACTTCGTGCTGCCATCAGACGGCGTTTCAGTGTTTTTAATCGTGATCGGACAACATTATGAAATGATGTGCCCTAACGTGAATACTAGGCCGTATTCTAATAGCTCCATATCTAGTTTTTTTACTTCAATATGGAATATACATTGACAGAAGTGGGTCGCAACGTATATAATACTTTAATATGAATGTATATAGACTAATTTAGTCAATCATCTCCGTTTTTACTCTACTTTCAAATCAGTTATGTTCGGCGAAATGAGCCAACAGTTTCAATCGAATGCAAATTTCTAGCATCTAGTTATTTGAGTCTACATAATATGCCATTTGATTTGGTACAATGTGTCTAGCCTCGCTCCACGAGTCTCTTGCTAGAACTGGGGCTGAAACGCATTATGGTAAAATGTTTATTTTGTCTTAAATATTGGATATCAGAAGCCAATTTTTTCCAGGTAAGACCACATCACCAATGCTGATTTAAATAAATAGTGTTTTCGCTGTTGAAGATTTTGGATGATATTGCGTTACAGACTTGGCTCCTTTAAGCTATTTTCGCGAATGGGTTCTTCATTAATAGCTTATACAATTGATCATTGTATGCAGGTTTTCGCTCAAGTTGTCTGTTTGTACAGATTTTGGAATTAATTAAGTGACAAAGAAATTTGTTTATTTTCTGTTGAAGATCTTGTATTGTTGATATACATAACTGATAACTGTCGATAAAAAGCAGACTGTCATATAGATATAATGAAATTATCCAAGTTATAAAATTGTATTTATCTCAGATAAATGTTGGTTTCATTATCATTAAATATTAAGAGTTATTTCCCTATGAAACTATTCATTAGACAATGAAGGAGAGAGGGAGAGAGGGAGACCCGCCCAAATTTATACTCCTTGCAGTGTTCCGTTTGATTAGCTGCGTTACAAAGGAATTACCCTTAAAACAGGGCGTCAGATTGCACCAAATATGTTTACATAGCGTTATGTCATGACTCACGATTTTATTATGCCCAATTCAGCATGGCATAGCAGAATATTGCAGTAAAACCAATTGCGTGACAGACGAGGCTATCAACATTGACATAAAGTAAACAGTACTGTATGGAGACAAACAATACTTTCACAGTTTTTAATACCATAAATCACTGTCCAAAGTTTTAGGGAAGACCCTAGATTAAACGAAGGAATGCCATGTTGCTGTACTCAAGTGGTAGATTTGATTGAACGGGAAGAATAGACACACTCCCTCAAAAGTTCAAGTATCAGAAGCCAATCCTGCAATGCTTTATTTTAAAAAAGTTGTAAATAGTCGTTTCAAGAATGGTTTTGTTGTGTTACATTTTGTATTATATATTAAGTAATTCACATGCTTTATTTATGATATTAATAAGTTATAATTTGATAATAAATTTACGTACTGAGGCGGATCCAGTAGACATGGTACAAAGGTTAATCAGCGAAATAGATGTATGAGATGTGTTGTTGACGTTTGGGAAAGTGGACGAGGGGAAATGTGTAGGGAGTGATAGTCAGATGTATTATGAATGGTTATAGTGGCTGTGGTGTTACGGTGAAATACTATGCCGCCACCGTAACACCACAGCTTTATGATTTGTTAGACAGGAGTGATGTAATAAGTCCGACAATAATAAATAACATATTTCTGATTTTATTGTCGTCTTTTCCCACTTTGAAACTAGCTGACGAAGACAGCTCGGGCGGCAATTGTTCGACCCCGGACTGCTCTGTCAGTATCTAACAAACGCATTTAGTTCGCGTACAACTTTTAAAAACCGAATGTTAGTATGGTATTTCTCACATAATTGGTTATCGCAAAAACAGAGTAAACTGAAAGCGTGTAATCTCGACTTAAAACTATAGTCTATAGCCTACTTACTACACTCGTCACTAGGCTTCCTCTACATATTATAATATTCCGTTTACACCCTTGTTAATAAACACACCTTATCTAGAGTTATAATCCGAATGTTATTTTTTTGTATCGAAATCCGTAGGTATTTACCATTTTGCTAGATTTTTATAAGGCAAGCGTATGTTTTAACCTTGACCTATTACTCAGTGATGAGTCTCCGCCGCAAAAAGAGTTCTCGCCTTTTATTATAAGTATAATGACTTCCTCGTGTGCGGCAGGTTGGTTTGCTTCTAAAATCACAGTTTTCCGTTCCAAACAATACAAGAGTAATTTTCTACCAGACAACCATGGTTCTATTCAGCGAGACTAGACAATTGCTCTCGGTGTAAGGATATTATCGCTATGGATAAGTTCATACACTGTTAAGAAAATAATCCCATTGGTTTTCTTAGCAACAAATCGAGCGTGAATCAACTCTGTACTGAAAATTTTGTGCGTGATATATATCAACTGTCTTTACACATTCGGTTTATAATTAGCGATACACAGGTACAGTGGCAAGTGTTATACTTCACAGACTAATACCTCAAAAGTACCTCCGCGCGAAATCCCAGATTTTGGTACATGTAAAAGAAAAAGAAATAGTGCCCGTGCGCGTTCCAGTAATCGAAAAACTAAGAGTTCGCGCATATAAATGCACGAACGTACCAGGCGCGAGGTCATCCAGGAATTTTGGCAGGTCGGGGAGAGGGGTTGCCAGGCTCCTGTTAAGAAAATCTGACAGGACAATGCATGATGCCATCATCGTCTCTAAATTTCAGCGGGTTGGGTGACCGAATGGTTAGCACGTGTGTGCTGTTTCATACGGTCTGTCATTGAGTCAACTGGTGTAGTTTCGCCTGTCCAGCATCGCGGGTTTTCTCCGGTTTTCCCCACTGCCAAAGACCCCTACGCGTAAGCGAATTATTGAAATAAAATTGAACCATTTGTTGGTCCCGAAAAGACATAGTTTGTGTCGAGTGGACGTTAAACCCCATTTTTCTCTCTAGATTACATAGGCATACATACAAATTGAGCTTTTAAAGTGAGAAATCAAACACACCGTTTGACGTCAATTTTTATAATGATGTGGGATCACATTGTGATTTAATTTTATTGATGCAAGGCATTAAAAAAAAGTTATGTTCTGGATCTGCACCTGCGTAAGTAATATTATATCCAAATATAAAGTGACAGATAAGCTTTACGTGTCAATCTAATAATGTTTACACAATTGTTCAAAAATACGTTTGTTATAACCCAAAATAAATGTTGACAAAGGCGTTCTGGCGTTCCTATAACCATCCAACACCTAAAATCCGACCTTTTCGTCACACTTTTCGGAATGCTTAGAATATATTTATTATGTAGAAACTGTGGCAGTGGCCCAATCAGTTTTAAATGGGCTGGTTATAAAAAGCCTTCATTGATCTCTTTAGAACGGGGAGAGGAGGGAACGAGTGCAGACTTGCAAATATGCGTGATTGCAGCTGCTTCAGCTGATGTAGATACTCAACAGAATGTGGGATACTAGAGGAATCTAGATGATCAAAAGACTGTGGCGTACTGGTGTGGGACTGGGGTTCATGTCCGGATACAATGTTGGAAACAACTGGACCTGTGTGCGAGAAAAAAGATCAACAGTCTAGTTAAGCTAACCTGTTATATTTGACAAATGGAACATTATATTATACTTAAGAATTAACATCATGAATCGACGAACTAATCGCATAATTACTCTGTCTTTTGATGTCTGTTTATTTAAAAAGTGGGCCACTGACAAATTGCAAAGAACCGTTTTTATGAGAGGGATTGTCTAGTCCGCGGGTTCACTAGTCCACCGCTATATGAAATGCTATAAATATGGGTATCAATAAACCTAACCCTAACCAAACCCTAAAAATATATATCGGTGGATTAATGAACCCGTGGACTAGTGAATCTCGCGACTAATAGTTAGTGCAGGGGGACTGCGCCACATATGATTTACATAAAGGACAAATATAACGACAAGACATCATACTGTATAATTGCACAAAACATAATACTTAATACCCCATGCAAGCAATGCAAAACAGGAATGTAGAAGAAAGCATACAATGTAAGTGTATTTATGAAGTCATAAAAGAATAACAATAAGGGCGATAATCCAAACAGGGTTACGTAACTACACAAATTAAACTAAATTAAATTGGATAATTATCCAATATGTACTTGGTTATATACTTATAAGAAATGTTAAACTTGGTATATTGATGAAACTGAAGTTTCGAAATTTCTTTAAATATGCGTAACTGTGTACCTCCTTTGGCAGTGCATTTCAAAAACAGGGATTTTATTCGGGAAAGAAACAGTTCTTAATTGTTACATACGGTCAAAAATCGTAATGCCTGTGAATAGAAAACATTATATAGTGTTGTATCTGGTATGTTACTATAAATTGACGGATATTTTACTACTTCGAAACCGAATTTGTCCGTTTTGTCGAAAATACCAACATTAAATGTATTGTTAATGATATTGATGTCCAGGTCAAGAACAGATGCAATTTGGGTGCCGGAATTTTCTTTATTTAATATTAGTTCAGGGGGATATATTTCACTTTTATATTTATTGAAATTTCCATTATCATTGATGGGTGTTATGTCATCAATGTAACGGAAGGTGTAGTTGAGACTTTTAGCTACTTTGTAATCTGTTTTTCTTTTATGGTCCTGAAAGTAGAATTCATATTTATGTAAATGCCCATTTGCCATAAATGGGGCGGGGTCAGTTCCCATTGGTAAACCAATAGTTTGCTGTATTATCTGATCCCCAACCTCAAATATGGCATTGTCAATGAGAAAATGTATTATGTTTTGAAATTTTTCTTTATCAAAAATTACAGTTTCGGCATTGCGAGGTTTTATGATCCATCTAGCATCTTGAGAGTAAATGGCCATCAAGTGTCTGCCTTTCCGAAAGCTCCATTAAAGGCTTTTATCTACAAACCAATCCAAATTATTTTTAAGATCTGCATGTTGGAGCATAGTATACAAAGTAGAAAAATCGAACGTTTCTATAGTTTTTGCATTATCTTTATTATTGATTTTATCTATAGTCTCTACTATAGGTTTATTTCTATCAATAATGAAAAAACTATTAATACCAGTGTAATTTCGAAGTGTTTTGCACCAAATTGCATGTTGGGTTTGGCATAATTTAAGGCCTTTGGTGATTGTCTGCGCAAGCGGTTTCGTCTGGCAAACACTGGAGGATATTATATATCTAAATTTTACTGGGTTTTTATGAAATTTGGGTATCGAATAAATATACGGTAGTGCATCTATTTTCACATTGAACATTCCCCGTTGTATGCGTTTATTTAGATGTATTTTATAACATATCAAAAGGTTACAATTTGTGATAAAAAGAAACGTTATAAAGATAATAATAAAAAAAAAACCCAAACCTAAATTAGTAACAGAAAAGACATATATTATGTAAAATGATATAACAAATTAACTAACTACACACAAAACAGTAACATGTATAAACTCAGTAAAAAGAGAAAGTCTGTCTGAATAAATAAATGTTTTTTCAAATATGATTTCAATGTAATAATAGAACGGGATTACGGATAAAATAAGGTAATTTTTCTCTATATAACGGTGCATAAAATGAAAAGGCCCTCTCGTCATAGAAAGCTTATCTGACTCTAGGTACCAACAGTAAATTATCACCAGAACATATATATATATATATTACTACATTATTATTATATGATATATGGAAACATGAAAGTGTAATACTCATTGTTGTACTTGTGGATATTTTCAACAATAAAAACTTTAAAAAAAAAAACATCTTGTATAAACATCTTGTATTTCTCACAGGAGTCCAGATTTGATCAAACATAAAAGGGAGAGAGAGAGAGAAAGAGCGAGAGAGTGAGAGAGAGAATGGGTTTAACGTCCACTCAACACAACTAGGTCATTTCGGGACTAACATATAGTCCAATTTTATTTCAATAATTCGCTTGCGCGTAGGGGTCTTAAGCAGTGAGAGGAAACCGGAGTGTCCGGAGGAAACCCACGAGGTTAAGAAGGCTCCTCTATCTCCATGCCACATACGCTCAACACCATGGCTCGAAACCACAGCCGTAAGCCAGAGATGGCCGGCCAGATAGAGGTCGAAGCGCGGCACTCTAGACCACTAGGCCATCCCAACCCCCAAACATAAAAGGGGATTGCAATGTAATAATAGGGTGCATAATACATAATTATAAACATAAGGGAAATTCACCACCTTAAGGGTGCATAAAACACGGGAAGGAAATATCTAAATTAATACACAAAGGAGAGTACAACAAGTAACAATTATTTAATTATATACAGATGAGGGAAAAGTAACCACCTTATTGGCCACCATAATCACAATAGTCGTGTTTTCATGTTTTATAGAACTGTTTCATCTATACTGGTCTCAAATTGTGAAAACCAGATAGTTATAGTGTCGTGGAATGTTGCGGAAATTTTCCTAATGTAAACAATATGCAAAACGAATTATACTTTGTTTATAACGTTTAGTTTATATCTACGTGTTATACTATTCCTCTACGTTTACAAAGTACAATTCGTTTTGTATAATTGGTTTCATTAATATTGGTCTCAAATTATGATATAAAAACAAGATACGTTCAGTCTCCTGGAATGTTCGAGAAGTGTTTAAATATCCGTAGGCTTCACGCATTTATCTTTGAGAAGCCATTGATTTACGTCTTGGTAACTGTTTCTATTTCGATCTAAATTGTGAAGCTTTTTACACAAAGTGCAGTAACCCATTTGTCTTACATAATACATACTCAGTGTGTGAAGATGTTCCTTCGCTTTCAAATATTGCACATAAGCAGTATTGTTTCTATCTAAATACTGCAAATATTTTCCGAGCTCTTCCACTGATTTAAAATCCCTGGTATCTATGTAAGATGCTTTAGGATAAAAGTGAGTGTAATTTCCAATTCCACGAACTATGGGCACGATATCTAGATTTTGACGTTCGAATAGTTTCTCGGTAATATAATCCTTACAAAGAGAATTTTCGAATGACAAATAGAATTTGTATGTTGTGTTCAGAAGACCAAATACATCAGTAGGTTTAGACGTTCCACATCCTCCAAAAATATCAACAGGCACAACTTTGTCTAGGTTTTTAACATAGTCTTCCCTTTTACTCTGAGTTCTGCAATGGCTAACTACCCATGCAATTAATTTAGTTTTTTTCTTTATTAAGACATCATAATTCCGTGTTTTACTTTTATCTGCCATAACTTTTCCACTGGGTGTCGGTATGTCAGAGTCTATTCGATACGTCATAGTCCAATTTATTTTATTTTTCCAGACTTCATTTTCCCAGGAAGCACCGTACATGTAAATGGGCGATTCCCATGAAGCAAGAATCCACACTTGGTCTGGATTATTCCTTGTTGGCGGCGGTTTCGACGGATAATTTACTCCGTAAAACATTATAGCGGCACTGGTACTGATCTTTCTTTCATCAAAAGAGAATTCGCACATTTTATATTCACAACGACCAAAGAAACCGTGTCCAGGTTTGGCACCACGAAGAAACCACATATGCCTATTTAACACAACTATTGTCTTGTATCGGTGTTGGATTACTTTCGTGTTGGACATTTGTTTCTTTGAAATACTACCTTTATGTCCTATCGTGTGATTCCAAACGTTAGGGAGCCCATTTTTGGACACATTGCTTGTTAGTTGTAAAGATGGGGTATCCAGGCGGAATTTTCGTACCCGGTCCACAATGTTAGACACAGTATATTTATTCCGAGTCTGTGCTTCTAACCGTACGGATGTTTTCTTGTCCTTTAATACTCCAGCCGTTGCTTTAGTTCCAATCTTGGACCCTTTTGGGAGATTTGAGAACCAGACGTCAGTTTCCGATTGTGAGGATACGAGTAAGTCGTGTTCGGCTGTGTCGTGTCCATTGTTATGGATATGAACCCAGACCACTTTCCCAGCTATTTGCATATGTATTAAGATAGCAACTATTAGGAAGAGCGTTATTACTTCAATGTAACATAATAGCTTCTTTAGTTTCGACATCTGTTTAAAATAAAAACAAAGGTACAATGAATAAATATCTTTTTTGATTGGCATTTAGTAATTGAACACAAGGCACAATTTCATGGATAAACTATTACTGAGTTTGATACTAATGGACGTTTCGACTAGGATACTCTAGTCTTTATCAAGCTTGATATTAAAAATAACCAATGGGTGGGATCAGACCGAGCAGAAAAGAGGGAGGGGGGATGGGGTTTAACGTCGAAAATAAGGTCATTTCGTGACTAACATATGGTTGTGGTTGAATTTTATTGCAATAATTTGTTTGCGCGTAAGGGGCTTTAGCAGTGAGAGGAAACCGGGGGACGCGGGGAAAACCCACGATGTTGGTCAGGCGACCCTACTCCTTGCCACGTGCAACCTGGAATAGGAAACCACGCTAGTTGACTCAATACCAGGCTATATCATTATAAATAGTACTAAAATCAGAGTCGCTACGTATGCTTCTTGGTGTCCCACAAGGGTCTGTGTTAGGACCGGTATTGTTTATAATTTTTACAAAGCCTCTTACAAAGCCTCTTGCTGAAAGGATTGGTCTTAGCATGCATCTTTACGCGGATGATTCTCAGTCCTATCTGTAGTTCAACCGGGAACCATCAATTCAAGCTGTAGGCAACATTGAGCAATACCTTGAAAGGTATTCATAGATGGATGTCTTCCCACTTTCTTAAATTGAACCCTGAGAAAACATTATTGCTTGTGATAGGAACACAGTTCCAACTCCGGAAATTTGACACACCTATCCTCAATGTTCAAAACCACTTCATCTGCCAAAAACATCGGAGCTGTGATTGACGCCAACCTATCCGTTAATGCCCATATCAAGTCTGTCTGCACATCATCTTTCTATCGTCTCACCAAAATGAGCAGAATCAAGAAATAGCTCACTCTAGATATAGCAGAACTATTCGTCCACATCTTCATTACAAATAAATTAAACGGGCTTGTATATAACCTTCCTAAATATCAGATCGAGAAATTACAAAGAGATCAAAATTCCGCAGCGCGCCTGCTTACAGGAACGAAAAAATCAGAACAAATCACCCCGTAAGTTTTTAAATTACATTTTTTTTATTAAAACAATATTTTTATTCAGGTTGTCTGAATGGGATTGGGGAACATGCTTAGTCTATGTAAAACCCCTCTCCCTAAAGAACTGTTCCATTTAAAAGGTTATTAAATATTACATGTTATGTCAGTTTACTTTTTGCATGCAGACTTGAGAACATTGTCTAGGTCATATTTATATGCGCCGTAAGTTGATCATGCACACATTTTTCTATTAGCTTTGAAATAAAACTGAGATTACTGACAGGTCTGCAATTCTTTAAGATATCGGGGTCCAAATTTGTTTTCTTCAGGAGGGGTTCCAACAGGGTTTCCTTGAGTTGAAACGGAAAGACACCTCCTTGAAGGAATGTATTAACTGTTCTACAGAAAAACTGTAAGAACACATCCACGTTATCTGTCGGTAGGCTGGTTGGTAGCGGATCAAATTGACACAATTTTGATTTCAAAGACTGGATGACCTTCTGCAGCTGGCCTGGGGTGTATTGGTCAAATGCATGGAACAGACATAGAGAGAGAAAGAAATTGGGTTGAACGTCCACTCGACACAAACTAGGTTATTTCGGGACTACCATATGGATTTAATTTTATTTCAATCATTCGCTTGCGCGTAGGGGTCTTTTTAACAGTGGGGATAACTCGGAGAAAACCCACGAGGTTTGACAATAATTTGAAACCACGCCAGTTGACTCAATGACAGGATTTATAATACTGATAGAGCACGCACATGCTAACCGTTCGGCCATCGACCCCCCCCCCCCTCCATGGAACAGACATTTTGTTCGATCCAGGTAAGATTCCCCTGGTGTTGTCAATGAACCTCCAAAATATCCGCTTTTATTCGTGGTATCTTCTCGTTGAAATAGTTTGCAAAGTGATTCGCCAGATCGAGGGTGGATGCGTGAGGAGGTAACGAGCTTTCCTACTTGTGGCGACCTAATAGCGAGTTGATGACACTAAAACGGAGGAACTGAAACATTTACTATTTAAAAAACATTTCATTATGACTGCTCGGAGCTCTTGATTTATTTAGATATTTTAATGTTTAAAGCATTATATATACATATATAAGTCATTATCAAAATTGGTTAATGTGTATGTTTTATATTTATTTGATAAAGTATAGTTCAAAGTGTCCGTTCTGAAAAACTCAAGAACAATTTTTTTTAAAATCAAATTTTTTGTCAGCTTTTATCGACCACCAGTCGGTAATTTAAAATTTCCCGAAACGATTAATACTTTCTTCAATTTAGCTATTTTAAAAAAGGAGGGGAGGCGCGTTAAATTACCTAGTTTATACTTCGATGAATTAGTATGCATTATTTTCGAATTTAAGTCTGTTTGTGTACTCAGACAATAATTTCGCCACGCTCTGCAGAGAGGCGTCCGTGAATCTATGAAGATGTGGGCATGCTATCATTTTTGCTAACAGATTATTCACAGTGTTACGGGAAAAAACACAATTAATAAACATATTATAGTTCTGACAAAAGGTGTCTTTATTTCACGTAAAAATAATTGGTGCTATGATTTAAAGTTAAGAGAAGCATATGAAAGTAATTACCTTTTTACGCCCGAACATCTGCGTACATATGATTTGTAGAATTACAATCTCAGCCAATTGCACGAAAACCGTAATTTGTGAACTGCGAAACAACGGTAAAAAAGGGTCTCGAGATTATCCAAGATTATCTGTAATTTTCTGAATTTAGGTTAAAACCGCATTGTCTAACACAACAATTAGTATTTTAATTTAAAATAATCCTGGTTTCAAAATCACGG
The DNA here is from genome assembly GCA_917208275.1 of Patella pellucida. Lineage (NCBI taxonomy): Eukaryota > Metazoa > Mollusca > Gastropoda > Patellidae > Patella > Patella pellucida. The sequence goes on from OU795041.1 coordinate 19,382,833, forward strand.
TAGACTTACTGGTATTCACTTATTACCCCACGACGATTCAATCAACAGTGGCAATGCCTATACTAAAAATTTAATAATCTTGTCATAATAATTTTACTACCCTTGTCCAAACAATTTTATTTTAATAATGTAGGCCTACTTCAGCTTTTATATATGCGCATATTTATGTAATATAACCGTAACAACTGCATTGACACCATAGCTGTCAATCAAGAACGGTGTATCACGGCATTTACACCCACCCCTATGATGGCCCCTCCCTAGTTACTTTATTAGTAATGTTGTCTTATCTGAGCCTCTCGTCGTTACTGACTGTATCTATACACATGCAACATGAAAACAACGTTTTACGCCACCTCGGATCTAAGGCTATTTTGGAAACCTTCCTGTTTATTTTTCACCATGATTCTCCTTTGTTCGCCGAAAAGAATAATCCCAGCGCAGTATCATATAATAACAGGTTTTCAGCTTAACCCTTGTGCGATCACGTTGCGCAAAACAAGTTGTGGGTAACAAGGGGTAATCTAAGACCCCAGACAAAAATAGATTTTAGGATGTATAATTTAATTCAAAAACGATCAATTACCCAGAGTAAGTTTTTTTTCTCTATAAGAAAACAGGATATGAGGTTTTTCTTACGGGAATTCTGGGATATTCAGAAAAAAAAACTCGAAGAAAATACCTCGGCTTTTCTTTTTTTCGGGTTTTTTTTCTTCAGTATTTCATTCCCCAGCATAACCTCAGTCTCGTGATTTATCCTACACATAATAAATGATTTTCAACTCTCGAAATGATCGCTACGTGTGCCGGTTCGTGACCGGCCGTAACGAAATCGCTGACGAATTTTAATCTGCGCCTTGGGAAAGTAAACAAATCGTCACGGACCGTTTAATCACAGGGTCTACTGAACGTTTAAAGATACATTATGGTAGATTAGATAAAGAGTTGACAGTTCCCACTATATAATAGTTAAAAAAAAATTCTGTCAAATTGGTCCACTATGATCCGAGAATTAAGCGGTTGAAATTTCCGCCTAGCCTCGATCATCATTACTACAGTCGATGCAATAAAAAGCATAGTCTCGAATATCCATTTCATTATAAAATCGCGGAGGAAAGTTATGCAGAAAATCGAGATATCAGGCTAGTGATGCCACCGAGAGTTGATTATGCTCTGGATAAGTTAATTAATGTATGTTTAATAATAGGATTGTTTTTCTAGTAAGAGTGACTGTCTGTACTCTCTATAATATGTACCAGACATGTCATACATTTTATGGAACTACCCTATCAATACATTCGTGGGACTGTAGGCTAGAATCTCCTAGAACTAACATAAATATTTGATCTGGCTTATTGATTTCTTATTCCGATTACGAGAAAGAATAAAAAACGGTTGTTTTGTATTACATGTACTATTCACTAGACTGCCTAGTATACTGGTTCATTTTTTTTAAATTGTAGAACCTATTCAGAATTTGTTAACACATCGAATATACTGACAATTAAATGAGATTTAACGTCCTACCGTTATGTACTAATGTTGTGCAGCAAGATCCCCACAAGCCATGCATTTAGAGGAATCTTGGGTGTTTTTCGCTTCCGTGCCATTTTTTGTTTGGTATCAACATATTATTTGTGTACTTATTACCGCGTTTAACAAGGCACTGATGTGATTGCATACTCCTCGCAGTGTTTCGTTTTGATTATAGCTAATTCCATTCAATCACTGCTGTAACGTAAGCAAATTCCTGTTGCAATTTATAAATGATCAATAGTCCGATTAACAACCAAAAGCCAACTGCGTTGCAATATGATTATGCTTTAAACAAAGCTCCGAATTGGACCAAATATGTTTACATAACGTTACGTCATGACTCACGATTCTATTATGCACAATTAACCAGTGCATAGCAGATTATTGCATAAAAACTAATTGCGTGACAAACGAGGCTATCAACACCAATACAATGTGAACAATACTGTATGAAGAGGAACACAACTTTCACCTTTTATCCTTAAAATAACTGTCCAACGTTTTATGGAAGACCCCTATTAAGCGAAGAGCTGTCATATGTTGCCGTACTTGGGATAGTTTTGATTGAAGGGGAAGAATAGCCACACTCCGTCAAAAATTCAAGTATCAGAAACAAACCCAGAAATCGACAGAGTAATAAACTACTTGATAAAAATAAATTTAGAAATGGGCAAAAGTAATTACAAACAAAAATGGAAATCAACCTCTCAGCACAAACAGGTACCAAAGTCACAATCATACACACCCGAAAACTCAACCAACTAAACGCCGACACAGCAGCTTTGTCTCGACCCAAGATAATCCGAAAGAATAATTGATGTTGAGCAAATTCGATGATTCGGAAAGTCGCAGAACGCATAATATTGACAGGGTTTGTCCTATTATGACGCCAATGCTTCCCACCAATTTGAAAAAAGAATCCGTAAAATCATCCTCTTATCATGATCCCAATGATTTCCACATCCGTTAAAACTACAGTCTTTATCGCGTTCACCATGTTTTCGGAAAAGGGGGAAAACTCCAGAACTAAAAGTCAATGTTGGACAAAATAGGATAAATGCTCTCGGGGCCCAAAATACTTTTCTCTTAATTTGAAAAAAAATCCGTTAAAAACTATAGCATCTATTGTGTTCACAGTGATTTTGGCAAAGGAGGCGGCGGACTCCAGAACGGAAAATCGCGGAATATCGAAAGGGTTTGTCCCGGTGTCTGTAATTCACCTAAAATGGCATGATTGCTTTTCTTGGATATTTTGGGAATACAATTATATATATTCTTTACATGTTTAAACATGCCTGAATTAATGAGAAAATGTTGTTTGAGAAGTTACCCTTGTAAAATGACGCGATTATTATTATTATTATTATTATTATTAAGTAGAACAAACAGAATTCTTCTATGTGAAGGGACGTAACTCTTGATATTAGTATTGAAGACAGGCCACAATTAATTTATAATTTACTTCAATACAGAAGCTGAAATACGAACTATTTTTGTTTTTTGATTTCCTATTTTGTAAAATAATTTTAAAATTCTTAAATTATTATTTCAAATCCCCGGTTGTACGTGACAAGGAGAGGGGGTTTCTCCGGGTCCTCCGGTTTCCTCCGACTGCTAAAGACCCCTGCACACAAGCGAATTATTGAAATAAAATTAAACCATATGTTAGTCCCGAAATGACCTATTTGTGTCGAGTGGACGTTACCCCCCCCCCCCCTCTCTCTCTCTCCCTCTGTCGGACTGTCCGTCGTCCACAATTTCTTCCAATTTTGAAATTCATGTATGTTGTTTACATTAGTGAGACGATAAATCATATTTAATGTAAGTTCCGAAACGACCTAGTGTGGGCCCCCCCCTCTCTCTCCCCCCCCCTCTCTCTCTCTATCTCTCTATCTTGTAGGACATATGTATCAAGAAATAGTCTTGATTACCTTTTGAACTTAACAACACTTTTTTAAGAACTATGTTTTGTTAAGTGACCAGTCTTCCTAATCAGTAAACTGCGACCGTGCCATAATGTCAGTCAGGGAGCGGAGACGCTTATTAAGAAATAAATAGGGCTAGACGAGCTACATAACATGAGCAGTAATACCGAGGTTTGCCGAATGGTGCTCGAGAAAAACAAAATTAGAAATTATTTTACAAAATTAATTTTTTTTTTACAAAATTAATTTTTTTTTTACAAAATTAATTTTTTTTTTACAAAATTTGAAATTATTTTACAAAATTAATTTTTTTTTTTACAAAATTAATTTTTTTTTTACAAAATTAATTTTTTTTTTACAAAATTAAAAATTATTTTACAAAATTAAAAATTATTTTACAAAATTAAAAACTATATAACAAAATTAAAAATTAAAAATAGAAATAGGAAATCAAAAAAACAAAAAATAGCTCGTATTTGAGCTTCCGTACTTCAATGTTAAGCCTTTTCTCTTTGCCCGACTCCATCTATTCCCGACATTGTCATCTTGCTGAACGCTTATCACTACTCTACACACAGACCAACAGATGGCCATGCCTTTGATCCAATATTCATAAGGGAGTTGACCACTGAAATTTTGAGATACACAAACTTGAAAGTAGTATACTAAACCACGAATATATACTTCAACTTGATTCAAACGATATCCTCTTTCGCGGGGATGGGGGTAACCCAGGAAAAGAAGATTGCGAAACGCTAAAAATCGATAGGGTTCGGCCACTATTGACCCCATTGCTTCAAACCAAAATTAAGCCTCTATTGTGTTCACAAACTGTTAACCGACGGGCAGCCAAATTCATTGGTGAAAAGCACTGGAGTTAATGATGAACCCTATCAATTTGCAGCGTTCCCGACCTTCCGTTCCTTGGTCCCCTCGCCAACCCCCATTCCGAAAAAGCTCATGAAGCCGAAAGCGGAAACAATTTAAATATTTTTTTGTTTTTTCTCTCATTTTTGTGAAGCATTGGGGTGAAGAGAGAACGAACATTATTTAGTATTTATTCAACCCTTCCGATAAAATGTCTCCCCCATCCCGTTGTACTCCACTACACCCTGAGTTTCTTTGCAATTAACGATTTTTGGGATAAGTCGATAAAAGTAGTACAATCATCAAGGGCAGAAACTTAAAAACGTGTCCCTACCATATATTAATATCACAGGCTAGCGATGGCTTCGAGAGTTGATTATGGTTTGGATAAATTAATTAATATCTACTGTCTGTTCCAGGTAATACTACGACTCGAAAATTACTTGTCATTTCTTCCAATTTTAATTAAAATGGCTAAAACTTCGCGAAATACCTGGAATGGTCACCCCGTTGCTTTTTGTCTTGTGAGAAATACGTTTAGGACAAGTTTTATAGCCTTTCTCCTTTGAACAATCGAAGTTTGTTTACATTTTATTACTCGAAACAGCCATGTTTGGTCTAGCAATCTGGGCGAACCTAACTGAACAAGGGGTTCTGGGTTTGCTTAAAGTCGTTTCACCCTACTTCGATGTATTGGTGGGCGTATCGGTCCAGTAGAATATAACTCTTTTCAGAAAATAATTATTTACTGAATTCCAGACAACGTTTGTTTGTCCCACATACGGAATGCAACAAATTGTGAAGTACCTGTCTACCCTAACGCGAAATGCAACTGCCTCATTTAACGCATGCGTAGTCGAATGTTTATGTTCTGAGAAAGTGACATGTGGAAACATATGAAATTTACAGGAGAATACTATATTTTATCGGAATTCTAGTCATTTATTGTAAGGGAAGAAATTAAAGGGATGACAGTTCCAGGTATGTCACAAAGTTTTAGACATTTTAATTAAAAATTGAAGGCATGGCAAGCATTTTTCGAGTCGGAGTATCATTTGGAACAGACAGTAATTCATAATTTAGATAGCATTCAAGGCTTTAAAAAAAGACCCCGAATAGTCATTATTTAACTCTTGCATAATGTACGTTTAATTCGATTAAACGAATCACCTACAGCTACATACTTATGTCGGTATCTAAACTGCATCTTTACATAATACTCTGTTTTTATCCAAAAGTCGCATTCTAGCTTTTAATTCCATCTGTGGCACTTTAGTTAATTTTTAACAACCGACCTCAACCACCCCATCAGACAACACTCTCTATCTCCTCAAAAATCGCACACAGTACCTTTGCTCCCTCTTTGCAATTTCCAGTTGACTGCTCGAATTGTATTCGTGTTTTATTCCAAGTGGCAGAACCTTAGTCATCCATCTTCAGCATACCATACATCACGTTCTGGCTGATCTAAACATCTTTTACGCAGAACGATGGATTCTTTAGCCATTTCTTTTTTCTCGTGAAACAAGATTTTGTGGCTTCGATGAAAATGTCTTGTACATCGATGTTTAATTTAGCTGATGATTCCATATATTTCACTGCACCGATTTTCCGCGCTACCCTTTCGCCATCTTTGAATTTTACTAGTCCTTTTCTGATCCAACGACAGCTGGATACTGAATTATTGTCTTCATCATTCCGATTTCTCAAGTTACTTTTGGTCCCCACAAGAATAACCGGAACTTTTCTACAATAATGGCGAACTTCTGGGGCCAAGATATTCAAAATGTTTTCCATACTGTCAGGGTTGTCTATAGAAAATATAATTAGAACAACGTCGCAGACCATCAAAACATTCTTGACCAGCAGTATCATACAGTGATAAATCTACCTATAAAGATACAAAGTTAAAGCTAAATTATGTAAGAAGTAGACAAAGACCTGGCCATTCCTGTCAGAATAGCTTTAAAATAGATAGTGTAAAATCCCTTCATTCTGAGCCAAGTTATCACTGTTTGTTTGTTGCTTGGGCAGATGTGTGCATTGTGGCAACCAGGACACATATATAATCGAGACTTAGCCTAGCTTTCCCATTTTTAAAATATCTTTTTTAAAAAGGCGAAACGTTCCAATCTAGTTAAAATGTCAAGTATTCGATGCCATCGAGAGTTGATTATGATCTGGATAAGTTGATTACTATCTATAATTATAATATTCTATAAGGCCCAATAACACCACCTCCTTTGGTCATGTTGTTGTCCTGTGTGGCTTCAGGAATTGTTGTTATAGTTTTTCTCTATAAATTGACCTCACATTTTGGTATTACTGTATTAGCTTCATAACGTTGGGAGAATACTCTTCGAAACGTCGCTCAAATAAAAAAGTAGCTGTTATTCCATAAGTATGTGTTATTTTTATTGCTCTATCCAGTTACTAAATGCCTCTTAAAGATTTATATTTAGAGCTGGTTACTCCCGTAGTTATTTACTGGTTGTTAATCGGACTGTTTAACCAATGATTATTTGGGACAGAAATGTACGCTCAAGTACGACAGTGTTTGAGTGGGATTAGGTCTAATCAAACGAAACCTGCGGGGAGTAATATCATATCAATAACTCAAAAAGAATACTGAGAACTAGAATTGGTAACATTTTTTTTCTATCCCAACTCTTCATCACCCCAGACGATGCAAAAAAGTACAATCAATTAATACAACCGTCGGATGCAACATATATTATTGGACAACTGTTTACACGATACAATGGTTCGAACTTTCCGTTGTACGGCAGTATTTTTTCCTTCTTAGTTACTCAATAACATCGCAGTAAGCGACACTTCTCGTCCCATTCTTCGTGTAGTTTTGATGCCATGGATTCCACAAATGTCATGCTTCGTATACAGTATTATATGTTTACAATCAATTTTATAGAACGTCAAAGAACTCGAAGTCGAAGCTGCAGAAAATGACATCTTTAATCAGAAATTCAGGTTGCCAAATCACTTAATTTGTCATCCTGACTAATATACATGTAGGTAACAACCAGAAAGACACATAAATATTAGAGTTACCAAAATTTTAACTAGTTTCAAAAATGTCTGTTTCCGATATACGCTATATTATCTGGCAACATATTAAAGGATCGAATTTTGACACTTTAATTTCCCTTTAATCTTGCCTTTGAATATTTAGCCTCTAACTAATAAAATAAAACCAAGTACGAACAATCCAAACCATTAGACAAAATTCGAAGTCTCACCCCTCAACCTTTAAATTGGGTTATCTCCCGTTGATTATACTGGAATATATATCCGCGACAATTGATATAAATAAAGAGGTTGCATTTGGCATTGTTCGAAAACTGCTCTGACAAAAAACATTGGAGGTGCATAAAGTTCATTAAAATAGATTGGTTGATACATTTAGTCGATAAAACGTGTGATTACAAAGGGGCATAACTCCAACAGTTTACTTTGGGCATCACGTTGCAGACCACCATTAAATTCCCCATTGACTTCAATGTTAATTATGGCCTCTTTGCCAACCTCCAACTTTTCCACAAATTTTCGTTGGGCTGAATGGTTTTCCCTTTGGACAGAGGAACCAATGACCATTTCTTTGCACTAAAATTTTGAGATACACAAACTTGGAGAAGCATACCCAAAACATGTAACTAATTGCCGTACTAATCACCGTAGCAAACCTGATAACTCGGTTATACTTCCGCCTCAAAATCCTAATTATTTACCAAAACCTGGCAGAAATTCTTAATCCAAACCCTCTTTGTCCAATCTAGACCAAAAAAGAGAGACAATTGCTATATATAGACGAACTACAATTTGTACCGAGATGGTGATATGTAATAGTGGTTTGCCTCCACCAATAATTGGCCACAGATCACTAAATTTTAAATCTCGTCGCTTAGACGGGCTCTCACTTTTTTCCAAAATTGTCGTTGGATACAAAGCTTTCTACTACAGATGGAGCAACATGTGGCAAACTCTTGTCCAAAAGGACATGTGGGGTTCTTCATGAATATCTTGAGATATTCGACCTGGAAGTAGAGACCAGTAACATGCAATTCTTGACCCTACATTTCATCCTAACCATCCTCTTATCTCATATATCCTTCCGCCTCAAAATCATTGCGGTAAAATATAGGAAGCATAAGGTGGTGAAACCATGTACAAACAGCCATTTATTTGATGAAGTGTATCTTCGATTATTGGGTTTTGACAGTAAACCAGCATTATAGCGACGCGTAAAAATCAGTTTATGGGTTGATGTTAACGTTAACGGGAGAAGCTGCCAAATCTGCTGTACTGAGAGTGTGTGTGTTGGTGACACAAACTGGGTCATTTTGAGACTAACACACCGTTCAATTTTATTTCCATAATTCGCGCTTGCGCATAGGGGTCTTTTACAGTGGGAGGAAACCGGAGGACGCGGAGAAAAACCCGCGGGGTTGGACAGGCGATCCTACTGCTTGTCACGTACAACCAGAGAATCTAAACCACGCCAGTTGATTCATTGACATACCTTATGATACAGCGCACTTGTGCCAACCAATCGCCCTCCCACCCCTCACACATACACTAACCCACACGGGAGAAGCCACGCCTGCAAAATCAAATGAAATCGCTCACCGAACTCCGGCTTGGCTCTCTTTTCAAAATAACCGACGGGTTGGCAATGACGAGACGTTACGATAACTCATCGTTTTCTATTCCTATGCACCTGTCCAACCTCGTGGGTTTTCTCTGTGTACTCCGCTTTCCTCCCACTGCTAAAGACCCCTACGCGCAAGCGAATTATTGAAATAAAATTAAACCATATGTTATCCCCGAGATGACACAGTTTGTATCGAGTGGAGGTTTAAACTCTATCTCTCCCCCTCTCTATTCCTATGGAATGATCTATGCCAGATAAGGTGGAAGATATTCTAGGCAAAGATAAATCATGACCCTGTATGTGTTATCCGCGTGGAGAATTCACACCATAAATAAACCAGTAAACTAAATTATTCTATTTTTGTGATATTGTTAAACAAAATGTTGACAAAACAAGACAGGTATAGCCACGCCATGTTGTAAATTTCCAAAGGGCAAAGACAAGATTTATGGTTAGTCTGTTTGACACAAATTTCTGTAAAAGATATGCTGTCATATTTTTGATTGATTTGTAAATTTGTACTATGTAATCCTCCTTTAAACCAACTGTTGTAAATTTATTCTTGTAGCTTTAAAAAATAATATTTGTAAAACAATCGCATATTATATAAAAACTCAGATAATAAACGTCACGCATTATTTTTTTGTTCTGTTTCATCTTCAATTTGTACAATTTACCCCTCCTTCAAATCAACAGCTGTAAATTTATTTTTTTAGGTTAAAAAATATAATATATATATATATATATTTGTATACAACAATCTCATATTTTATGAATCAAGACCCAGGTCATAAACGTCATGTTCTGCTCTATTAGTAAGTACAGGAGGACCGCACAACACGCAAAACAAAATCTACAAGATAAACCTGCGGACAAGACAGAAAACAGACATTGCAAAAGATCCAGGGGCCAGCCGTAAGCGTCCAATGCGCTGTACAGTGTCGGGTCTGTTATGGTACAGGCTTCACTAACATGATTTACCAAAAACAGAAATATTGCGACCAATCTTGACAGTGGTCGTCTCTTCAATGGCGATAGTCAAACAATTACAACAATTAATAAGGGCAATAATCCTGATAGATCTCAGAAAACGCTAAAAAAAAATAAGAGTAGTGAGAAAACATCGCGTATTTTAACTTTGAATCTTTTTCAGCTACAATATTGGGGAAGTTGAATCTATTGGGGGAATATTACTCCAAAATGGGTTCGGGTACATTTTGTATTTACACAGATACATTCACCACCCTCTGCAGCGCCACCTATAAGCCTTTGATAAAATCGTTTGACGGGCCTTTTTTTAGCCCGATTGAATCTGAGCCTGTAGATTATCTACCGGTGATTTCTTATTTTGTTTAAATCAATGATCAGTTAGAGTACACTGCAGGATGGACGTGGCTATGAAGTATTGGTTATTGTCTTAAAGGATGGAATTCAGTTGTTGTCCGGGCAATAGTTCCCTTATAGCAAACTATATGATGTATGTCCATCTTTATGAATCCTGAAGGTGTAGAGCGTTAACCATTATTTCATTTCTTTATAGGTCCTCTGGTTTGATGCCGACTTTTTAGAATTGACAACAAGCAGAAACACTGTTGCTACAATCACACGCTTTATTGATAATATCTGCAGTAGCGAATTCATGAAATAAAACTAAACCATATGTTAGTCCCGAAATGACAAAGTTTGTGCCAAGTGGACGTTAAACCCTATTTCTCTCTTTCCCTATCTCTCTATCTCCCTCTTTCCTTCTCTTTCTCTCAGTAGCAACAAATATTAATGGACATGATTAATTTCAAATGTTACTAATTAGTTTAGATAAGAGTAAAGAGATCCCGGTCTATTCACGGGGGAGGCAAACGGAATATACCTATGTGACCAATGGAATCGTTAAGGGCAGATAATTTAAATTAGTGAAAACCCCGCGAATTACCCCATGGATTAGTGGAGTTGAACGGAATGATATCACTGGGGTAACTGAGGATGATAGTAAACACACAGGCACTCGAAGGGATTAAAATAAAACTTCTTACTACTGCTTGACTATATTATATTATAGTAGTTCTCTATTATAACATATAATCAAGCAGTAGTAATTTTTTTTATTTTAATCCCTTCAAGTGCCTGTGAGTAAAGATTGCACAACATTTTAAAGTTGAATTCAATGAATCATCGATTATTTGGTTCAGGTGCACTCTGAAATCAAGTACGGGCGTACTCAATTGGACGTTCCGGAATTGAATTCTCTAAATTCCGAAAATAACGTCAATAGAGTGAATATGGTCTGTTCGGAGTACAGCGCATGTGCCGACTGCATAAAAAATATCTCAACCAATCATAATAACTGAAACATATTTATTACTTAAAATACGTCACAATTCTACTCACACCGCCTCAGCTGTCGGAACTGACAGAACTGTGACAGGACTGAATACCGTGTCACTCGATTGAAATTCTGTCAATTCCGGACGTTCTGGACTGTGAATCGAGTACGTCATGTCTAATGAAGGGAAGTAAATCAATGCTGATAATACAAATGCACATGTTGACCGTTATAGAAAACAAGATACCTATTCAAAGGTGTGTTTCCCAATGACTGACGCCATAGGGTTCAAAAACCGCTCATATGACCGACTGACGCTACCTTCCACTATAACAGTCACATCTTCATTCTGTGGGGGCCATTGGAGGTATAAAAACGAAACGAAATATAGCTCTGTGTTTAAATGTGATTTTATAAAAACCTACTTCGTTCGAAACATTAATTTAATCTAATACTAGATCATCGTCACAGATTAGATCAATCCAAAGGTTTAGCTCTTAACCCTCGTCCATCTCAATATTTTAAGCTCGGCGTTGACGAGTAATTTTAATTCCTAAAATGATAGAAGTTCCACATCAGCATTTTTTCCGTCGGATTCTGCTTAAAATAGCTTGTTGAATTAAATGGGAGCACGTTGACTCATCATGTAAGACGTTGGATCCCTAACCTGGAAATCCCTGGGTTGACAATGAAAGTTCAGAAGGGGTTTTCCGACGTGGCTCCCTATGTCATTGATGTAGAACCTTGACAATTGGAATTTGATTTAAGAGTATACCGTAGTGCCGCTGTTCGGTCAACATTTCACAATGTATAGCGTATGATTAGCTGGTCTTCATTAGCCCAGTTGCAGCAGAATGTTAAATCTCATTTCATTTTATTTCATTTCATTTCATTTGCATTAAACGTGCTATCTTTAAAACTTCTTTGTTTATGTCCAATAATCAAAGATAGACTGTCAACATTGACGTTCTTGTATAACGCTGGAAATAATTGACGTTTAAATAAACATTAGTGTCAAATTGTGGCGCCTCTGCTTTTATAAGAAGTGTCCACATACTCAGTCATTTACTGACTAGCAAACACATATACGTGGAGGGCTAAGATGACGGTCTTAAATGGTTAAACGACTGAAGCGTCGGTCTGCAGACGCAACAGAGAAATGAACAGGGAATATAACAATGTTCACCAAATATCTGATTTTGATCTTTAATCGCAAAGTTGTAGCATTCATTGTCTATTATCCTGCGAGGTTCAGATCCAGATTAAATAGGTCCTGGATCAACCCCTGCTCAAACGCAATTTAGGAGGTTCGAAATGGTCGGAATTGGCAACCCCAATTCCACCACTGTGGACTTTTCGCACCTTCGACATTCATGGACTATTACTACAACACTGAAATTAATGCGAACCCAGCCCTGTCTTAAATTCTACGAAATGGTCCAACAACTCTATTTTTTGGGCTGAAATGGTTAAAAAGAGGGTAATTCGGTATTTTCACGAAACTCCGACATAGTTATGAGCTTGACCTTTGACCACAACTTTCTGTAGATGAAAGTTAAAATACTTATTGTCTAATCCGGGTATGACCGCTAGGACCACCGAATACCTCACGGTTGGAGGGGTACCATTTGGAAAAAAAGGCGATATACAAAAATCGGTTTTCTGTCGACAGAAAAAGTTTAATGGCCATGAGATCAATACTTAAGCACGAGAAATGTACTATTGCATGGCCGGGATATGTCGAAGAGAGCATGACAAATTTTTAAACCAGTAAAAGTTTTGACCGAATCTAACAATGCATCTAGGATCTGTTCCACCGAAGAATAAAAAAGATCCGTTTTGAGTTGCCATATAATATAGTGGTTGCTATTGCTACAAAATGCAAGTTTCGACCTTTTATCGCAAGTTTTCCGCGTAAACCGGATTTCATGTCATTGCATTTGCCTCGGACAAAGAAACAAACCCCCAGAATGACCTGTACTGAATTGGGCCGTTGTCTTTATTCGGCGGGAAAGGTAGAAGGGTGAAAAACGTCGACAAAAACGCTTAGTTCGTCATTATAATTTGCATACATTTACAGTCTTATATTGTACGATAAACGTGATGACTTTGACTTTCCGATTGTTAACTTTCCATTTATTAGTAGTAACATTCCAATATCACCAGCTTATGGAGTGTTTGTGTCTCAGCTAATTGGTTACGCGAGAGCTTGTTCATTCTATTCTGATTTTTTGAGTAGATCGAGGCATTTGTCATCTAAGCTTCAACTACAGGGATACTTGCGAACTAGACTTATTAAAGCCTTTAAAAAGTTTTATGGTCGTCATATTGACTTGATCGGTAAATATAACATGTCTCTCCCGACTATTATTCTAGACATATTTAATTGACGGGTATACTATCTCCCTGATTATATATGTGTACTACATCGTTAACACTGTTCATCACGTGCATTTTGCATACCGATAGTTCATTGGTCTATCACGCTATTTTACCGAGTTTTCGCCTAATAGATTGGATGCAGCTATGGCGGGTGTGGCGCGCCAGGCAGGGTAAGCTTACTCTTTCTAGGACACCTGTTACCACTGTTCGTCGTGTATTTTGTACACGGTGAACGGTCCATATGCTGATTACACTATTTTGCGATTTTACACATTTTTGCCTATACCGTTTTTAGGACTTCGAATGTTGTCTAATGGTTTGGATTGTTCGTACTTGGTTTTATTTTATTGTTTTGCACTTATAAATTGTATCTTAGCTTAGAGCCCCTTCACAAATAACGAAGGCCTCGCTACGTTATTACTACGCGCAAATATAGATCATGGTGTTGTCGCGTTAAAATGCTTAAAACACCTTCAAGTGCGAAGGCGACTAGGGTCTTAGTATGCGTAAAATCGCATGGTATTGCTTGCAACGCTGTCCAACACCTGCATGACGCCAAGCAATGTCCCTTTCACGCTCAACTATGTTGTCGCCACGCTCTGGCAGACCTCACCACGTAAGCACGACGTTCATGCCATCTCCTTGGCGGATTTGAGTATTGTTGAAGATATCGAGTCTTGTCATTAGTTGCTGCCTTGGAGAGCTACTAAAAAACCAGATTTCAATACGACCAGCTACGACCCAAATAAATCGCTAGGCCGTGTCTGGTATCGGCTTTGACGTTTTGAGATCTTTGTAAGCGGGAAAATCTTGATGAACTTTTCCGGTCAATGCAGGGATCGATCACCCAACCCCGGGGCTAGCGATCCAGCGTATTAGCCACCGAGACCCCTCATTTCAAGGGTATAGCTGGTAGCCATTATCTTTGACGAAGAAAGTCCTGAGTTTGCTCATTTTCGTAACTTTTTCTGGTCACCATGCTAGTATATATTTCTAGAATATTGTTTATGGGTGCATGGTTTTCAGAGAAATGCCACTGCACTATTATATTTAGAATTTTAAGAAATCGAGTTTCCCAATTAAATCCTTGATATTTTTACATCCTTCTTTCCTCTAAAGATAGTGGGCTGGGTGGCCAAGTTGTATATATAACCTGTCAATGAGTCAACAGTCGTGGATTCGTATCCCCGGTTGTATATGAAACATGGAGGAAAGACGCCTTTCCAACATCTTCCGGTTTCCCACCCACTGCTAAAGACCGATGCGCACAAACGAATTATTGAAATAAAATTTAAAAATATGTTAGTCCCAAAATGACCTAGTTGTGTCGAGTGGACGTTAAACTCTTTCTCTTTTTCTTCTCTCTAACTTAAAGATACAGTATGACTGTCAATTTTCGCGAAAGTGGATTAATGCATGAACCTTGAATTTTACACACATCCAGCTTGGAAGAACCGCGATACTGGTTTGTTCTAAAAAGGGGTCCGTTACGCGGGATCATCCATGCATAAAATTTATATGTGGTGAATGTCCTGTTCTAAGTTTTGGGTTTACTTCCACCGACACAGTGGTCACTGCATACTGGGCAACTGTAAAATCGAATGAAGAACTGAACGCAACTAGTGCCTCGCAGTCATTGCTATTAAAGGAAGAAAATATTGGTGCCAGTCATTATATGTGATAGAACTGGTTAAACTCATTCCAAGTATACTTGTAACGCAGAAATCATTGCTACAATGCTATATATATATACGGCTAAATTGCTGCTCCATTATAATTCCTTCGAAGACTAACAGTTGTTATATAGGACTGTAAGAGTATATCTGACAATTCCATAAAGTAATTGAATGTCATTAGATAAGAGAACACGAAAGAAAAACAGAAAAAGTCCGTACATTACCATGTTTTAAAAGGTATAGAATGAATATAAACAAGGGAATGTACGGACTATTTCTATTTTTCTCGTGTTCTCTTATCTAATGAAATTAAATTACTTTATTGAATTATCAGATATCCTCTTACAGTCCCATATAACAACTATTGGTCTTCGAAGGAATTATTAGTGAGTAGAAATTTGGCCGTGTATCTGTTATTAGTGAGTAGAAATTTGGCCGTGTATCTGTTATCAATCGTCGCTTCAGTCAGTTATATAGAGCAGTCGCTCGTGTTTTCCTTTTTGCTACGTCACTGCTGATTCGGGTAACGTGTATTACTCAGCTATCGTAGCAATGATCTCTGCGTTAAAAGTGTATTTGGAATGTGTTTAACCCGCTCTTTCACATATGTGATAATGACTGGCACAATATATTCTTAAAATATGTAACCGGTTTCACGTGTATGAAAATTGTTTTAAACAATACAGTGCACTCTGTATTATTTAAGTTTCAAAATGATTACTATATTATCTTATTCGCTAACTTTTTTTAAAACTATGGATAATAACGGATGTTATCTACAAGGCATGGTATACTTATTGTTTAAGAACACCTGATACCACTTTTTATACGAAAAGTTATGATAACAATTTCCTTTTGTAATTATTGTACTTATCAGTGATGCAAAAAGATGAGGTATACCCACACCCAACTACAGGACCCCAAAATATAATAATCATGTTACCGAATGTCAAATAAATGCTTTAACCAAAGCTAAAAAGGGTTTTTGAGGTTCGAATATTCGCGGAATGTCTCGTTGGCCATTCCGCCTGTTATTTATTTTTAGTCCTCAAACATTCCCTTTAAATAATCAACGGTTTTCTAAGTGGATTAAAATATCCTGAACAAAACGCGGTCAGACGACAAAATAATAAACTTGGCATTTCCGTCTTATATTATAAAGGCCCAATACCGAAGAGACATATTTTCGTGCTAATTAATAGTATGATGCTGTGGTCGGTTTCGTAAAAACAGAAATAAATAGACCCGTATCGTCATATTACAAGCGCATTATTATTCATCGTATCCATCTTCTAATTAAAGTCATATACAATACATTTGATGGTTTTTTTGTGCGTGTGTTGTATTTTTCAACGGGACCCGCATTAAAGATGGGCTCCCAGCAAAGTATTTATCGGCTGGTTATTTCCAATAAAAGTATGGCAAATTTGGTATTTATGAAAAGTATAGACAGGGCAAGGACTGGGCAATATTGTCAGGGAATCACTAACTGTCAACCCGACAGGATTTGCTGCCTTATTGTCTGCTAGCTTAGGTCAGGGAGCAGTTGTTATTTCTTGCTCAAATGGTTAGGCGGTTTTGGGTACAAAATACTGTGAAATTAAAAGGTGTAAAAAGAAGTTGGCAGAAATAATTAAGAATTTATTTAGGCCTCAATAATATGGTAAATGTAAAGTAAGTAATGATAGATACATTTTGAAATATGGACCCTCCCACAATGAAGTTAAGTTGGCAGACATTGCGTTTAACAACAGCTTACTTACAGCTATAGGTATCCCTGGCGAAAAAGTTTTGAAAGGGAATTGAAGCAAATTTTTGATAGATTGGTTACTTTAAATACGTGTTTAGTCCAAATATATCGTCAAATCACAAAGTTTGTGCCCGGGAATGCATCTTTAAATACCCAGCTACATTATACAGAGCTAAATCTACCTTCTGGTTGTTTTGTAGGCTTCAAATTTTATATAACCCACATGAAAAGCCTAATATCAACTATCTAGAGCATTGGATGGCCGAGATTGTAATGGATTTGAACACCCTTCGCCCATGATAAAGTTTTCTTTGGTACCTATTTCAATGAAAACGTATCTACAGCCCACTTTCACTTCGAATTCCAACTGCCAAGGATTCTTTACGGTGTAAGACCAATGTATAAAAGTAGAACTGAGAGAGAGAGGGAGAGAGAGAGAGAGAAAGAGAGAGATAGGGAGAGTGGGGGAGAGGAAGAGAGAGAGTGTGTGTGTGTGAGAGAGATAGTGACAACGAGAGAGAACGAGAGAGAACGAGAGAGAGAGAGAGAAAGAGAGAGAGAGTGAGAGAGAATATATTACCGTCGCCGTGATCGGGTAAAGTCTATAGACGAGAGAGAGAGAGAAAGAGAGAGGAGAGAGAGAGAGTCATTTCTTTCAAGCGCGTTATATATAATATGACTTTCGCATTTTGGAGAATGCTTAATTCAAAGTAAATGAAATAAAAGCTGACTCAACGAAACGATTGAGTTGTTGATGTATATAACTATTACGACCAAGCTGAGACTATCACATACATATGTAATATCTTCCTGTTGATACATCAAACTATAAGTACGTTATTACACTGTCGTTTATTATTTCCTGTATATACAAGGGGTTCTCTTGTCTCCCCCTTTACCCACTTGTCTCTATACTAATCCCCCGTCCCACCACCACACACACTGCATTTCACCACCTTGTCCGATGGTTTACCAAACGAAACTTTTTGTGCTGATATTCCAAACCATAATAAACCAGTGTATTGGAAATGAAAAAAGAAATGGGGTTTAACGTCCTACCGTTCTGCTCCTACAGGGATAATAAAGACAGGCATATGCCTTGCAGTTGGCTTTGAGATAAATTTTGCCCGTATTTTAAGTTCCAACTGTCAAAGGTTATTTTACGTGCTCGCCAATGTGTACATGTGATCTCGGCTTACCCCCCCCCCAGTCCCATCCTGCACCACTGACAGTGGGAAACAACGCTGGGAAATCCCGATGAGCTTTCTCGACCAACGCTGAGTGCAAACCCACGACCACCAGACTAGCAAGCCATTTTCATTCACACTTAGAGGCCTTGATTCCAGAAAATTGATGAGACGAGAGTTATTTATCATTGGAAAGAATGAACTTACTGGATTAATGACGAAGGGCAGACATCATACAGCGTGATATGGGGGAAATTTTGCTCCGACAGCAATTGATTTGTCAGGGGTTCGTTTACGTGCACGCCCGTCGTCCCACTAACACGGTTGAACAACGCCGAAAAAGCCCGATGCACATGTCAGCGAGTTGGATACGGAGCCGTACTCAGTATGTCACCGCGGTTTTTTTGCCTGCAAAGATTCAATTTAAGTGGACTTTTAATTTTGATTTTTCTTTACGTCATAAAACTGCCGTCCTAGGAGAGAGGTAAAATAGTTCTAGCCTGGTCCTCAGTTTTTATGAATGAATACATTTTACCAAAAAACAAAAAAACTACAGCCTTGGTCAACATGGAATAACACTTGGATATCTTATATTCTCACTAACATTTATTAGGGTCTTTAACGTGCACTCTTAATGAGCACGTGGTAATACAGTTTATTTATTTATTTTTTGATTTAGGGAGCCTCTGATGGCTTCTTTCCATCGACAAATACAGCAAAGAATATTGAAGTCTATGTTTTTCGGCATTTCCTAAAATATATCAAAATATCATGCGACCTTATTTCAAGTCTCATACACCCCGACCACCCCCACCACCCCTGAAAACCAAAACCAACAACGAAAGGAATACGGTGGTCGGCGCATTTTGTCAGTTTATATTACTGATGAGGTCACTTAAGCTACTCCCCACCCCACCCCGCCCCAAATCCAAACTCAATAAATAAACGAATACTGTGGTCGGGGACCCCTTTTCATTATATTTCGTTGTATATATGAGCAAATGAGGCCACTTATTGACATGTTTGGTTTATTGTTGTATTGAGACCGTCTATTTTTATAACAAAAACAATAAAAGAATTCCGAATTGTTATTTTTTTCTTTTACCTATTCGGATAACACTCGGCTAATTATAGGTCTGTTTTACACACACCCAGTGTACAGGTACAACATTTCTCTCACCGTTAGTAGGTCTAGGCTATTTGTTTTAACTAATTGGATCAATTAATTACGTAAGCTTGTGTGTAAGTATGTGTATAAATTAATTGAATTACACCCAGGGCCTACTTATACTGTCGAGTATCAAGTAACCAGCCATTTACGAGAAACGCGGGAGGAGAATAGAACAGCTAGCCGATCACATGGCTTGTCTGACGTCACGGGTCAGAGGTACAAACTTGTAAGAAGTTGTGTAGACCGTGAAAAGTTAAGACGATCTAATGGATTTCTAAAGTATAACGGGATTTTATAACGGTTTAAATTAAATATGGATGTTTTAGGCGAAGAACAGGCACTGCAGGCCGTATTGGGTATGTGTTTAACTAATTTTTATTCGCTTTCATACTACAATTTCTTAAATCGTGCGATTTCAAGATGTTTGTATTGTTAAAAAATATGGCCTCCTTTTAGCTAATATTATCGGAGGTTGACAAGAGAAAATGTGACGACGATTGGTGACATTTCGTTATGTGTAGCTGTTTAACTACTCGCTAAATATCATACAAGGAGTAGACACAAGATTTTTACAGTGTAACATATATCAAATTAATGAGACGGGGGGAGCTTCAAGTTAAATATACGTGTGGCCGAGAGAAAGTGTTGACGACAAAACAAGTGTCTTTTTATGGCGAAGCAATTGCACTGGAGTAGACCTTTTATGTACGGTCGAGAACCTCTATTGTAATACAATGAACAAGTCACCATGGAGGCTTTTCCAGTATTTAATCGTCACTATAATGATTAAATGGTTGCCCCGTGGAGTTGGATTAATCATTTGTTTAGATTTAGTAACATTTTATTACTATTAACAAATTAACTGTTTACATTGTAGTTTTTGTAAGTTTAATGGGAACAGTTCACTCCCTACCCCTCACTCCTTACCCACTGACAAGTGTCCATCAAGGTACATGTAGGCTTCCTTCAATTTCATATTTGTAAAGACATAGAAAATTTCCCCTCCTGACCTAATTAAGATTTACCTATCTCCAGTCCAAACTTTTAAATCCATTGTCCAATCGAATTTCAGGCCAATCATAAAAGAAACCTTTTTTCTTACACAACTGCATTTTGTTTTAGTTTTTTTTTAAAAATTTGGTTAATTTTCTAGAACATTTGATACCACTTTTAATCGACGAGTTCGCACAGCTACATGTATGGGTTGATACATAAACATTATATGCAACGAGTTAACACCATTCCTACACGTTGCTTTATATGTTCTTCGCTGCAACTCTTTTAATGTCCCCCTTTTTTTTTACATTCTCATAGCACACTGTGTGGCATATACCCGTTTTCATTAGCCCAATCGGAGCAGAACAGTAGGACGTTAAACTTTTAGTTCATTTCGTTATCGCACTTCCTTAACTTATTCATGTAAGACTACATGCAGTCCGACGGCAAGCTAACCGATATTTTAGACGTATTTCCTACTACAGCGGAAGACACACGACATATGACATCTACCCTTTTCTGGAAAGACAAATTGTGTCAATGTAGGCCTACACACTGTACATGTACATCTATATTTTGACTTATTAATTTATAAATATTCTGTTTATTTATTATTACTACTAGTATTCGAAGACCCCATGGATGTATTACTTAACATTAATAATAGTAAGTGCAAAGCATCGCCCAATCGATCACAGACTGCATTCAAACTTTTTATTAATTCATGAATATCTATAGAAGTAGCAAATATGTCACATGAACTGATGTTAGGTTAGAATTTTAGAACAGCTAAAGAATACTCGACATTCTTCACGACTATAATTAATAATATGTAAGTCGGTATATCCACAATGATTACGGGTTTTTGTTTTTGACCAATTGGTTTCCTCCCACTGCTAAAGACCCCTACGCGCAAGCGAATTATTGAAATAAAATTAAACTATAATTATGTTAGTCCCAAAATAACCTAGTTTGTGTCAAGTGGACGTACCCCCCTCTCTCTCTCTCTCTCCCTCTCTCTCTCTCTTGTGTGACCAATTGAGTTCGTCATTATGCACAAACATCGTACAGGAGATTTCAAAGATCATACGTATATACAGACATAGTAAATGTATGTTGACGTGTGTATACGTATTGCATAATTTCTAAAACACTGGATAACACTTCCTATTTGAACTAGTAACAGACATATTTATTCTATAACAATGAGATTTTTCGCCCCAATTTATGAGCAAACGTGTTGATATTACTTGTACACATACCCAGCAATGCTATATCATACATCAAACTTACTTGTACAAAGAAAATGTTGTATTTAAGATTTTCATGTTTTACAAGAAAATAAAACTAGAAACTGGCATTTTAACCTAAACCATATATAAACATTTACATACAGGTTCAAATTACATGTGCAAATGTTATTTTTAAGATTTTGATCAACAGCATATAGAGTGAAAAAATATATGTACCGTTACCGTGATCGGGTAAAGTCTATACATGAAAGAGAGAGAGAGAGAGATAGAGAGAGAGAGATTAACGTTCACTCAACACAAACTAGGTCATTTCTGGACTAACATATGTTTCAATTTTAATTAATTCGCTTGTGCCTAGGGACCTTTAGTAGTGAGGAAACCGAAGGGTCAGAGCAATTCGACACAAACTAGGTCATTTGGGACTAATGTGGTCCAAATTTATTTCAATAATTTGCTTTCTTGATGGGGTATTAAGCCGTGGCAACAGTTAACGGGGGATCCAAAGAATACTCACGATGTTGGAGGCGGGGATTTGAAATCACGTCACTTTACTTAATCACAAAACTTATGATCAAACTATTCGGCCCCACCCCTCAAACCTTTACATGTATACAGCGGAACGCACACGAGACTCAAAAGACGCTGTCGAAGCTAAAGTTTCGAGCGAAATGTTTTAGCTAGTCTGACTATGTTTTCACTTAACGAAAAAAAACAACATTAAACTACAGGGCCCTGTAGATAAAATCCATCTACATGTAATATTATCCAATCAAATTACTAAAATTTGGATTTGATCTTATAGTTAAACTTTCGTGAAACAGGCCCCTGTACCCTCAAAAGATCTAGCTCTAGACTTTCAATTCAGTTTTTACAAAGATACAATGTGTGCCACGACCTACGCGTATATCAAATCATAATTGTCAAGGGTTCTTTAACGTGTACGAAATGTAAGCTAATATGAATGATTAAAGATACCACACATATAGAGATAAAAACCTTTCTAAATACTCGAAATATGTTGCGCAATTCATTGCTAGTTTCGCAATTCATTGCTAGCTGCAATCTTTAACTGGCGGGATTCGTAAACAATGTGGACATGGATTTGAAAAGCTATTAAAACAACACAGCTTTTCAACTTTAAAAGCATACCATTTGTTGGGAAATGGAATTGATATAATTAAAATTGAACGCAAGACCTTGGTGGTTGTTGACATTCTGTAACAATTAACTTATGAAGCAGTCTGAGTCTATTTTTGTGGTCGTTCACAGATGACCTAATTATGCATACAGATATATTTAACCTATTATAATTTCTTTGAGTAGTATTTTGTTATCCTTTCTCTGGGTGGTATTTATTAATTTGGCAATGATATTTTATGAAATAATCATAACTGGTTTATAAACATTATGTTAAAGTTTAGCTCTTGAATAATGTCCCTTAAAGTATTGACTCAAAAGAGTACTTTTCATAACCTTTTAGGGTTAACAAAGTGTACATACAATCAGTAACTTGATTAAGCTTTATGCCCAAACAGTTAAACTGTTACCGGATACGTTTAATTTCCCCGTTTCCTCCAATTTATTATATGAGTGACTAAGATAATATGATAATTGAACTTTTGTTGATAATATTCTATTCCTAGTATCATAAAGCATTAGGGGTATCACGGTGGCTAAGTGGGTAAGACTATATGAATGCATTTGTTAACATTATAATTACTTATCACAGGTAAGCCAGGCCCTCCGTCCTGTACCACTGACAAGGGGAAATCACACCTTGAAATCTGGATTAATTTTCTCGGCCAATGCAGGGATAGAAACCCGACCCCAAGGCTAGCGAGCCAAGTAGCTACCGTGACCCCCCTTATCAAAGAACAACATTCATTAGTCTAAAAAGAAACAGGTGATGTTAAGATTGGGGAAAGAATAATATATGTAAACTACATTTGTATAACAACTATGCAATGTTAGGGAAGGGAATGGGGAGGGGGGCGATTTTGCCTAGACCACGGCGTGTCCATGCATTAACGATAACACATCACCGATATAAAATAATTAAATTGATTACGAAGTCATAACCTCTTTAATCAAGTCATCTTTATATAAATATTTCTTTTTAGATACGTAAGATTAGATATTATGAAATGTTAGAGGACTTTGATCAGTGTTAACCGGGTCATTAAATACATTAGTAATTACATACTGTCAATCATTGTTTATATATACATATACATTTATCATACATATATTTATATAAATAATGATAATGTAATGTTATCCACTGAAAAAATCGTCACTTGTTAGTATGATAATATCTACTACATTGTTAAAACGGTTCATCGCGTACATTTTGCATACTGATAGTTCATTGGCCAATCACGCTATTTTACCGACATTTCGCCTAATAGTTTGGATGCAGCTATGGCGGGTGCTTGTCGTGTATTTTGTACACGAGGCGCAGTCCATTTGCTGATTACACTATTTTGCTTGAATACACTATTTTGCCTATAACGTTTTAAGAACTTCGAATTCTGTCTTATGGTTTGGATTGTTCGTACTTGGTTTTTATTTTCTCAGACACTCGTTATCTCTTCGTGTTACTACAAGGAATTCCCATGAGTTTTGTTCTAGAAAGAGTGAGCATACCCTGCCTCGTGCATACCAGCCGTCATACATGTAACTTATGGCCAGCTAGATCAACTGGATAGAAGAGAAACTCTAGTCAATGCCCCCCCCCCACCTTGCAATTGCTAGTCTAGTGGTTTAAATACATCTTTATATTATAATGTAGTATGAATGTTTATAAACTTATTTCCATTCAACCGTTTCTGATTTACTGTAACTTCTAACCAGTTACGTTCGGAAAAAAACGCGAAGAGTCCGCATTGAATGGCAGTCTTTGGCGTCTGGACATTCTATGTCGTTAATTTCCTTTGTGGTCTGATCAGCCTCGTTCACAAAGTTGCTTCATTCGTAGGCCAATTTTAAACATATTTATTTAAATTGGTCAATACTACAAATCGTGTTTGCGATTGTAATGTGAATGATATTGAGTTAAAGACTTGCCTCCTTTAAGTTGCTTTGAATACTTTTGCGTCATTTAGTGACCTGTGATCGATGGAAATTTTGCCAAGACAGCAGTGCTACAGATTACTCTTACCGTAATTCAATTTCTAACCGCCAAGGGATCTTTAATTTAGCACATCCAACAGTATCCACGGGACCTCTGGTTACTCTGCACGTGCATGATCGATGCTCTTTTTTGAACTCGTATCCTGGTCTTTGGGTTTGGGTACTTGAATACAATTTGTAAAATCATATGAACTTAAATAGGACAGATATTAACGTGCTGCTATATATTTGTTATTATAAATAGGACATACGAAATTCGTGTTATACTTTTTACATGCGAAATTCGTGTTATACTTGTTATATTCATATGGTAAATAGGACATGCAAAATTCGTGTTATACTTGTTATATTCATATGGTAAATAGGACATACGAAAAAGATGTTATACTTGTTATGTCCATATGGAAAAAAGGGCATACATGTATTAAATTGGTGTTTTATTTACTTGTTAATGTTATATTCATTGGATAAATCATAAAAGCGAGAATGCATTTAAATTGAAAGAACAAAAATTGCACCTTTACTCACCTATAGAATTATGTTGATATTAATAGAGATATTAAAGTCAGAGATTGTTGGCAATACAATGCTCTTGTTTATATTATGTACATGTATGTTGATTCAAAGAATGAGTTAAGTTATACAATGTCATGTAGAGTATATAAATATAATGTATTATATAATTATAACAATATAGTTGTTGTATATAATGTACTTGTTGTATATATACAATGTTATTTAATATAATGCTTATTGTAATATAATCTTTTCTTTTGTTGCCTCGCTGCATGTTTATTTAAACACGGATAAAGGCACTGCGGTCTATGGCCATGTAGGATTTTGCTATCACGGGTACTGTATATGGTATAGAAAGTCCCCTATTTAAAACAAAATACACACATATTAAGTCACACGATTTTGTTTACTTTACTGAAGGCTTACATCTACATGTAAATACATACAGGATAAATACGATTTTTTTTTGTTTTTCCATTTCTTAAGTTTGAAAATGTTAGAAACTGCTTGTTGGGTACTAACTTACTATGGAATGCGGTTTAAACATTCTACAATACATTGTACCTCCGCCAGATTGGTTACGTGTGTAATACAGGAGAGGGGGGAGAGAGGGAGAGAGAGAGAGATAGAGAGAGAGAGAGAGGGGGGAGAGGGGGGTCCAGACATCATCTCGTCGGAGGTTGATTCTTTGGTGCGATCGTCCATTTCCACAGCCTCCACTCCGATCTTGAAATATCCCCACGTTCCTACTCGGTTTACATCTGGATTTGAACTCTGCGGTACATCTCTCGACTTCCACAGTCCCTAAAACGCACTATGGTGTAATGCTTTCTACATAGATGTGAGGCACCACAGGATGAGGCTACTTGTAAGCTACCTGTACGAAAGTTAAAAATTCCTATGATCAGTTTTGGCTATTTCAATGTGTTACAGAAGAGTTTTAATCAATTCAGAACAGCTGGTAATTTAGATTACAATCTTCGCTATTCTATTAGATTGTCTTAATAATTTTATTGATTGTTTAATTTCTTCTAAGCGTATTCGTGATCTTGTACCGGTAAATACTCGTTAACTGTGCATGTAGCACATAACTGTTGCTTACTCATGGTTCTCAGATTTTGTGTCCAATTTCAAGAATATGAAAACTGGACAAGGAAAAGCGATTAATTATAAGGTGAAAAAACAAAGTTATGGTGTTAGAAACATAACTGACTATAAGTTACGGGGCTGTTGTCGTACAGATGTTAACTGTCCATCTCTTTCCCACATTTATTTGTTGAATGCCGATTAAACTTGACATAAATCATGAACATATTCTTAATTAATGTTCGCAATCGATCTTTTCACTTCTCTCATTTTTCACATCTTTTATCAATATTGTCAGTAAATCACGCTCCCACTTTCGTCCATTTTGTTTAACCACTCTTTTTAGAAGACTTGGTCATGCGTGGTACATGTACATATCGGATGTACATGATTTCGAAGACAATCACGGCTTTGCGAAAGTTCTTTAACAGGGTGGAGTATGGTCGCATGTCTATCCACGCCGCTTTTCTCTAGGTTCTCGAGATTTCCCCCACAGCTATAGACCCCTACGCGCATGCGAATTTTTGAAATAACTGTAGTCCTGAAATGACCTAGGGTTTTTGAAATACAAAATTCGGGATGAAATCGGCAATTTTATTTATTCGTAACCAAATAAACATAATATTAATCCTATATAAAGCACTTGGGACTCAATCTTAAACTGATAAAACCTAACGCAGCGTGGCGTCAATACCCCATCAACTTCATAATTATTCACATGAGATATTCTTCAGCGGCGGTCTGAGGTTCTAACACCGAAAATGTCATAAAATCAAAACAGAGTTATGATTTACACCAGATTGGCATAATTTTCGTCAGGATTGATCGTGGACCAAAATGCGTTTTAATGTATTCGGACTGAAAATCTCTATTTGTCTTTTAGTCTGGAATAGTTTGTCTTTACTGTTTAGATAAAGGGTAATACAGATCACACTTACGGTGCTACTGCTGGTCCAGGTGCTGGTTGTATTTCTTAATGAGTTGGCAGATATTGGGATTGAAAGTGCAACCCCCTTCTCTCTCTCTCTCCCCCTCTCCCCCCCCTCTCTCATTGAAAAGAATGTAGATTCAATTTTTCTTGATATAATTTTGATTTTGATCCTACACGATGCAACAACAATTCGGTGATAATTGAATGAATCTCGGTAAAATCCTTGTTATATCATCATTTATAGAATTATCATATTCATATCGGGGGTGGGTGGGTGCTAGTGGTCTAGAGTGTCGTGCTTCGACCTCTAGCTGGCCGGCCGCCTCTGGCTTGCGGCTGTAGTTTCGAGCCCTGGTGTAAGCGTTTGTGGCATGGAGGAAGGGACGCCTTCTCAACCTCGTGGGTTTCCTTTCCTCCGGGCACTTCGGTTTCCTCCCACTGCTAAAGACCCCTACGCGCAAGCGAATTATTGAAATAAAATTAAAAACCACATGTTAGTCCTGAAATGACCTAGTTGTGTTGAGTGGACGTTAAACCCCATTTCTCTCTCTCGCTTTCTCTATCATATTCACGGTGGCTAAGTGGATAAGGCGCTGGTTCGCTAGCCTGGAGGTTAAGTGTTCGATCCCTGCATTGGCCGAGAAAGTTCATCTCGATTTTCCGGCGTGATTTCCCCTTGTCAGTGATGCAGAAGGAGGGCCTGACAAGGACAGCTGTCTAGTCGTTCGGATGGGACGGAAAACCGAGGTCCCGTGTACAAATTGGAGTGCACGTAAAAGATCCCTTGGCAGTTGGAATTCGATATAAGAGTAGGCCGTAGCGCCGCTGCCCGGGCAAAATTTCCCTCATAGCACACTGTTGGCGTATGCCCGTCTTCAATTGGCCCAGGTTAGGTGCTTAAGCGTAGGACGTTAAACCCCATTTCATTCATTCATTCATTCTATCATATTCATATCACATGTAGAAGAAATATGTGTGATTAATTAAGTTTAAAACCATAAGTGCAAAGAAACAATATGATTTGAAATATTTGTCGGTTTTGGCGTAGAATTGTTCAAACAAAACAATTTGTATTCCGTCTTTCTGTTGGTGGACTTTTCGTGTTCTAGTGAGAAAATTCATCACATTGACTCATGCACTTGGGTTATTTTTGTCGTCTGGATTGTCGAGTAAGATGTTGACTTTAACTGTTTGAGTTATCGTGTGCTGCTTTTAAAATGTTGTTTGAACTGAAACTACTTGCCTTCGTTTGACTTTTGATTCTTTTTTCATTATTTTTAACGTATGATATTTGTTCATAGTGGTCTCGCCATTTTGTTTTAAGTTTTAACAGAAAATTTATCTAATTTATTACAATTTATGATGAACGTAGAAGGTGTTACGAATTTATTATTTGAAATTTAGAAGATCCACATTTTATTTTTTACTTGTTTGTTTTTCTTTGCCGCAATATAATATGTTTTTTTTGTCTAATGATCGGTCGCATGTTATAAGGTAGATGCTTTTGTGGGTATACAGCTATAACCTATAGCGGCCATGACACTTTGCTGAAGATTGGAGTGAGATACATAGGACCCCGGATTATTTATCGGGCGGGTTTTTTGGGCAGTTGCAAATGGGAGAAATTGGGTCCATTGTGTTCATAAACCATTTTTTATATTTTATAGTGTACGCCAATGTGTACACGGGACCTTGGTATTTTGTCCCATCCGAACTATCAAACAGTTGTCCGTCCTGCACCTCTGACAAAGGGAAACCACGTCGAAAAATCTCGATGAACTTAGCCGACGTAGCTAACTATACACAAGATATATGCGCTTAAACGAGTATACATTTATGTTAGTCTTAAAGGGCTATAGTTTTAAGTAATGAGTAACGCTAGATCGGAGACGCCGAGACGGTCATGCACAAGAGTTAGGTTTGGTCCAGGGTTAGGGTTAGCGTTAGGACCGTCTCCTATCTAGCGCTCTCCTTATACCTGTTAATTGACAGTGCATCAAGGCTTCTCTGTCCTCGTCAGAGTCGCGGGTGCCGAATAGTTAACGCGTGCAATTTTAATCCTAAAGTCTGTCATCGAGTCAAATGACGTAGGGTCGCATGTCCAATTTTGTGGGGTTTCACCTACATTGTAATTTGTGTCGAGTGGAGGTTAAACCCCATATCTTTCCTATCCGCGCCAACTATTTTTGAATGATAGTTAAATAGAACGCTACCGCAAAACTTGTAAATGACGCGAACGTAAGTCGTTCTGTCCAAAATGTAGTTCAAATGTCTTGGACAAAATATCTTATACAAATAATAAAGTGAAGTTTGTACTTTTTTTTATTTGATGGCTAAATTCGATTTTGACCTTGGCTAGACAAGACACCCTATCACCCAGATTTAGTCATTTGTAGTATTTTAATGGGGCCAGGTCATCCGAGATATCCATCCCTAGACGTTCTCAATATTTATTAAGCGGGGCAAAATAGACGATGCTGGTAAAATATGCAAATAGGCAGCAATATACGAAAGTGTGATACATAATTTGCATAATTTACATATATACATGTATATGTCATTACCTCGGTAATTAATGTTATTGCACGAGGTTGTCACATGGGTATAGACCGTATTGAATATCAGATAACTAGAACACGTGTTACCTGTAAACATAAACAAATACAGATCACATTTACTTATATATAATACATCATCTCAAAATTAACATTTTATAACGTGCTGCTGTACGTTGCTGAACTTTGAAATATACAGGGGCGGATCTAGGAATTTCGGAAAGGTGGGGCGCGGCAAAATGAGGGCACGTCGCTGAGGTGAGTGGTGGAAACATTATGTTGCGAGCGTAGCGAGCCAAAACATTTTTGGGAGGGGGCGTGGTCTTTTATGAAAATTCAATCCTTATTGGTGTATTTTTAGAGCATCTGCTGTCTTATTTGCTTCAGTGCAAATCAATTTCTATTTATATATTCAAATTTATATAGGCCTATTCTTAAAACGGTGTTTTTGTTTTATTTGAGTACAAAGAACTATGACAACAGGTAGATATTTATAATTAAAACACGTTGTTTTATTTGACTTGTGTCTCACAAATATTATTATTATTATTACGGTGGAATGACAATCAGGTCAAACAGAAGTTGAGAAAGCTCTCGTCGTCTTCCTAGCCCTACTACCGGGCCTTAGCAAATCCATGATCAACACAGGCAAGAAATAAAATAAGAAACATTGACATTGTGGATAGGCTAGGATTAGCCGTAGATTTAAACAGTACCTTCAAATTTGATCGTAAAACCGAACGTACGACACCATTAACGACATCTAAACCTTTAACATTGGAGTGCCGTAAATTTGGATCATAGGGTCTACTACGGCACACAAAAATAAATAATGCCGTGGCAGACATGCTTTGTGTAGTCTTTTATCATGGCTTTGTCGTTTGCCGTGGTAAATTTCGATCGCTGAGTTTGTGTGCAGAAAAGGACGAAGTTGAAGGGGTTTAAATACACGACTGGGCGGCTTTTTTCGATTTTTTCTTTGTGCTTGGCGGCAGAAAATAGTGCCGCCTGGCGTGGCTACATCCCTGTTCCTTGCATCTGTAGCAATTCCAAGAGCTATTTGGCTGATATTTTTGGACATATTTGGGTCTGAGAAAAGGCACTTTCAGAAGTAAAAAAGGCACTTTCAGAAGTAAAAAAAAGGCACTGTCGAAAATTAGGGGGGGGGGGGGTGCGCCCCTTGCGCCCCGCCCCCCTCAAATTTGCCTCTGATACACACTACCAGATAGATTAAATCTAATTGTAGTATATACATGTAGCCTACTGTTTCTATCAGATGTCAAACTTTCGAGACCAAATAACAAATCTCAAAAGACCTCGCACCCAAAGTATTCAAACTTTCAGGACCAGGCGAAGGTGCCGATCCCAGCTCCCCATAACACATTAATAATTATTTGACGTTCATCCTAGCCTTGACCTTCATCCAGCATTGCATGCAACGAAGCTTAATGATCGAATTTCTCTATTAATATGTACGTTAAAAGTTATTATTATAGTGAAATGTGATTAATTATGAAAAATTATTTGTGCTTGACCAGACTAACTACTCATTATCAAAATGAAAGGGAATAAACCCAAATGTAACCTTGGATTGTCACAAGACGAATATATTTCATAGATAAGTAGGCATTAAAAGATGTGGGTTACACTGAATATAATGCCCAGTAGCGGCTATATGTAATCATGCTTGTAAATTAGGCTAGTGGAGTAGCTGTTGGTGTAATATTACTTTAACACAATTTAATCTGTATATTATCATTCAACTAACATGCTTAAAGAGACATTTGGCTGAAAACTGGCCATACATGTATGTAATAATGCTTGTAAATTAGGCTAGTAGAGTAGCTGTTGGTGTAAAATTACCTGCATATACTTTTACATAGTAAAATCTGTATATTATCACTCACTTAACACGATTAAAGAGACATTTGGCTGAAAACCGGTATTTAATTTAGAGAGAGAGAGGGAGGGAGAGAAAGGGAGAGAAATAGGGTTTCGAGACTAACATATGGTTTAATTTTATTTCAATAATTCACTTGTGCGTAGGGGTCTTTAGCAGTGGGAGGAAACTGGAGGACCCGGGGAAACCCACGAGGCTGGAAGGCGACCCTGCTCCTTACCACGTACAACCGTGGGTTCATTTAATTTAGAGTTTAACCTCTTATTGATGTTCTAACAAGACATGGTTTGAGCCGTGAGTCGCGGACATGTTGATATTACTGTAGGCTTATGTTATCAAACAACAGCATTGTTGATGTTTCGCAATACGAAACAACAATATTGTTAACGATTTTTACTATTAAAAAGCACGGCTGATGTTTAAAAATATTAAAAATAATATAAAACAACTTCCCCTAATTGTTGTTTTGTTTTTAGAAGAGAAATATTAATAATTTAATAATTGTTGAAATTTTAGGACACCTGGTCGTTTAATATGAATAAACATAAATATTATGGGTGTTATTGACGTCAAGAGTGATTATACTGCACAGTTAATGTTGTTTAAAGTTATTATACACCCACTTGTATTTACGTTGTACAATATTAAATATGCATTATGCAAGAGCAAAATCTTTTTATTGCAGGTCTTTCTTTTGACCTTAGATATTATCTGAATTATTAATTATACATTTATCAATTAGGCAAGACCATAATAAACTCTCGGTGGCATCGGATACTCGAGATATTAACTAGATCAGAACGGTTTGCTGTTTAAAAATTTAATTTAAAAATGGGAAAGCGGGTGTAAGTCTCGAATGTACACATCTTGTCAAAATCTTACATAATTTATATTTAAGTAACAATCCTTGTTGCACATTTGATAAGAATATAACAACACTGATGACGTTCTCTAAAAATACAACAACATTGATGACGTTTTGAGATATATAAGGCATTACACTATTTTGCATATCCCGTTTTTTTAGGACTTCGAATTTTGTCTAATGGTCTGAAGCGTTCGTACTTAGCTTTATTTTATTAAGTACACCATTTTGACATTCTGTAATAGAAACTACTTTACTCATGTGGACAGAATCCACAGGGATGTTTTATGGTGGGGGGGGGGGTAGCCGGATGGCCTTTGAGTACAGGTTACGAACGACGTTATTTTATTTGTATTATGTTTTGAAATCGAACGATGTCTAAATGTTTTGTTTTTTTTGTTTATAGGCCGAGCCGTGGATTTAGGTATTGATAATGACGGACTAGACTTTCAACAGCTCGAGGATTATATTTCTGGTGAAAACAATCTGTAAGTATAAGTATATTACAATAAGTCATATAAAATTGGGTTTAACGTCCTATCAGGGGAATTGAAAACAATAGGTTTCATGCAGTTTGTTATAAAGAAAGTGTTGCTCCCCCTAATCGAATTTCAACCGCCGGGGCCTACGTGCAAACAAATCATCAACAGCAGCATCTGATCAAGCGATTTATTTTGGTCTATTCATTTACAAAAGATTGCGAAAATTAGACAAGTTGGATACGTGTAAATTGCTGAAACATTCATCCTACATAAGAGTCACTATACCCATTGATAGCTATGATCAGGGATCAGTAATATACATGTAAGTAAGTCAATAGATCGAATTGGGGAGTGTATAATCATATCATTAACTACATGTATCTACTTTGAGAATTCATATATGTCATGACGGGCCGCCATATTTAAAAATTAAAGTTACAATATTCAAGATATAGATAAGAACTAGCCATTCTTGCTATACTAGTTCGAAAGAAGATTATGTAAAATGAATTTTTTTAAAAATTTCATTCAAATTACTCTATTGCAAGCGAATATATTGGCATTTGAAGATTTGGCCGACCTGTGCAATAATTTCAACCACGGTCCTGGTTGATCAAAGCTAAGACTCGAAGCGTCTGGGCGCGCCATATTTGATTTATCACTGAAACGTTTTAATCTGTTTAATATCGGAGCAATCTGATGCCATCCAAAGTTGATTAAGGCCTGGATCAGTTAATTAATGTCTAATTAAGGCAGATTTAGCTCTTGAATAATGCATGTTTAATACACGGTTCTGACCCTTTTAAACGTGTATATTTCGAACACACAGTGACTACATAAAAGTGTCATTATCTTCATAAACGGAAGCAAAATAAATGTATATTTCCCAATATATCGTAGTCATACATACAGTGTTTCGCCCAATATCATCGGTGTAGCAATTGAAATATTTTTAAACTAGCTTCGTGTCGTGTCCGAAGATAATTTTAGTCAAGACAGCACAAGTTTCGTACGTAAATATTATATGGCCTTGGATAACCTATTTAAATCAAGATGAGTCAAATTTAAACAATTTGAACAATATTTAATCTCTACCTTTGATAGTAAAATAATACCTATATATCTATTTCATTTGAAGTCGTCACCTGATATGATTATTACTAATTATCTAGTTATCTTAATTTATAATATTGATATTTGTATATATGTATGCATAAACCTAATATTATCGTCTAACATTGCACGACATTTTGACTTATATAATGTGTGATTTACGTATAGTTAACACTTTATGGTATATTATTATACACCCCCCCCCCCCTATAGAGTGTATTCTGTTTAAAGATGCATTATGTCTAACCCGTCTTCCATTAGCCCAGGTTACATGTAGGTGCATAATAATAGGACGTTAAACCCCATTTCATTCATTCATTCATTATGTCTAAGAGCTAAATTGGTCCATTGCAGTCTTTTTTGTCTTGCTTTATATGACAAGCCCATACCCCACCCCACCCCTTTCTAGACAATCTTGTGGCCGAGATTTTGAGTGCATTATTAATACATTGTTTGCCGTTTGTTAATTGGAAACAACTCGAGGCTTAGTTTATCATCGTAGCAATGGCAATCTTTACTGCTTACGTTTTTTTTTTGTCAAAACTTCAAAAATTTATAACTTTACTAAACTTTACTTACAATAAAGTAATACATAGATTTTGCAGTATCTACTTTAAACTATTTTATCAAGAGCCGTGACAAGGAGTAGGGTCGCCTCTCCATCCTCGTGGCTTTTCCCCGGGTCCTCCGTTTTCCTCCCACTGCTAAAGACCCCTACGCTCAAGCGAATTAATGAATTGAAATTGAACCATATTATATGTAAGTCCCGAAATGATCTACTTTGTGTTGAGTGAACGTTAAACTCTCTCACCCTCTCCCATCTCTCTCCCCCTCTCTCTCTCACGCTCCCCTCTTTCTCTCCCTCCTCCCTTTTGACTATACGTGTGACTTACATATAGTTAACACCTTAAATACTTATATTATTATACCATTCCCCTGTAGGCTAAAAGTTATTGTGTTTAAGTGAATAGTAATTAAGAAATACAGATTTCTTGATAAGTGATAAAATAAACAGTTATTTGTTTTGCTTCAGGGACGAACATTTTAAAACTGAAATCTGCGCTTGAGGCTCGTCTGCTTTTGGCTTACTATAATACTTTTTTATATACATGTATATATAAAATGGCATTAGCTATTTGGAGATCTACACTGGTTACGCTGTCATTCAGAATTTTTTTTTAATTTGACTTGATTTGTCAGATGAGGTAAAATTATATTGTATTTAGAATTTGGAACGAGTCTCAGGCAAACTTGTGTAAACTTAAAGTTTCCTATACGTTAAAAACTTTTTTTTTTTTTTTTTTTAAATAAAATAAAAATACACTGTACATTTCAAAGAGTTTATAAAATTCGTGAACGTTGATAATAGCCTATGAGTGAGTCGATGCTTGGATTTTTTGATAAAACAAAAAAATTATTTCGTATATAATATTTTACTCGTGGTTTTCCCTTGTCAGTGGTGCAGGACAGAGGGCCCGACAACTACATCTGTCTATGCGTTGGGATGGGACGAAAATCCGAGGTTCCGTGTACACATTGGCTTGGCAATTGGAATTCGATATAAGAGTAAGTCGTGGTGCCACTGCCCTGGCAAAACTATCCTCATAGCACACTGTACATGTATGTCGTATACACGTCTTTATTAGCCTAGTCGGAGCAGAATAGTAGGACGTTTCGTTTCGTATATAATATTATTCAAAATTAATAAATAACAGTTATTTTGTTGGTGATAATAATAATAGTAATGTACGTTTCTTTGCCATTAAATAAATGAAATAATGCTAGTTCTAGGAAATCGTCTTCATTCCGTACAATTACTCTAGATTGACGCAATCTTTTTAGTATATTTATAGAAGATTAGTCATGCAATAAAAACGAGTAGCGGAATTAATTTGACAAGTTGAAATTAATGTAGCCATTGAACTATCCGGTTTTCTGAGTTAGGTATTAATTTGTCTTTTCTTCGAGTCATACCTTCTTGACACGTGATGTCATACGTGACGTCATATTGTCACCTTCTGCTATTGGTATTGTTTTGTGACTAGATAAATTACATATGATTAATTGACAAAGAGACACAGTGTGTACATCTATTCCATTTAGTACATATTTATAACATGATGTTATCTTTATGAAGTTCCGTATTTCATTCCGCTACCAAGATTTATTCTCGATGGACTCGCCATTTTGTATAGTCGTTTTGGCCTTAGTAATACTCCAGTTAGACGGGGTTGACGTCCTTACTGAGCTGCTGCGGCGAGAGAAAATGGTCTAAGAGTGCGTCGAGATCTTCATGCTCGCCAATGATCCCGGCGTCATGGCGTTTGTTTTGAGCATGTTCAACACAATCGCCAAGGTTATGCGATCTGGTCTGGAAAGCGTCCCTTTTCAAGTTTGTAATATTTTTGAACATTTTCTCGCATTGTGTTCACGTTTACCGGTGACTTTGTGCATTTTCTGGTCGCCATACCGTCGCCGGAAAACGTGAACACAACGCGAGAAAATGACCAAAAAAATTACAAACTTGCAAAAATAGGCGCATTCCCAGCTTCACATGTCAGATCGCAGAACTTTGGCGATCATTTGCGACCATGCAGACCATAGCACGATACCTGGCGTCTGTACCACACGTCCACACCCACACCACGCATGTGACGATCTTGACGCGCTCTAAGATCATTTACCGTCCCCGTGGCAGCTCTAAAGACGCTATCCTGGTATGACGGGGTATAAGGAGTTGGTAAAGTTTCGTCTATTGCATTGCAAGTTCCAGGTCTGGAATAGCTTTTATTTTACTGCTTCAACAGTAATAGCAAGCGTTTGAAGTTGTCAATTGGGGTCGATGAGGTAAATCTCATCATAAATATATATGATACTGTAATGCACGACAGGCCACAACACGTTCGGGATTTTCAAAAAAACTATTTTCGTGACATCAGTATAACGAAGGCATGGCAAAAGGTCGCTGGCAAACGGGCGTCTGTTTTGGACATTCTCAAAACAAACGCTGAAACTCTGGGATCATTGGCCACCATAGAGACCACCGCACGATTTCTGGCATTTCCACCATATTTTACCACTCTTATGTCGATCTTCACGGGCTCTGAGACCATTTTCCCGTTGCCGTAGCAGCACAGTAAGAAGGCCATCCCGGTCTGACGTGGATATTAGTAACAGTAACCTAGAAGAGATATTTTTTGTTGTTGTTTTAAGATATGTGACATAGACTGTGTTTATTAGTATTTAAAGTTTGTGTATTTAAGTAATTAACCAGTGAAAGAGCGATGGTCTGGTAGGTGATGATATCTACCTAACACCAATAAACAATAAACACCATCTCTTGTGGATAAATCATGAGATGTAAACGAAAACAAATAAACAACAAGTACTTTATTGAGGCTGAACACCAATGGAAAAGCCCCACAATTCGTGAATTCAGATTTCCTTAAATATTAAGAATATACGATTTATAAGCGTTTGGGAATGTTCTTCCGAGGAGTGCCTTCAGACCAAATCTAACAAGGGTTTGCTTTATCCCCCCACCCCCTCGCCCGTACAAATACAAAATAATCGAAATGAAGGCACACTATTTAGTCCCATATACACATGTACTTACTTTTAGGTATTTTGTATTAGCATTTTTAATCTGAATGTTAATCGAAATTGTATTTTAAAGGATGGCGGGACGAACCCCATTGTCTGTCAGGTCCCATTTTTGCGTCTTTTGTTGTCATACAATCGCCTGCTGAGTCTGTGCTATATTTTATGTTTTGCAATTTCCTTCTTCAGTTTTAGGAGCGACTAGGTAGTAACAAGATATCATAAACAGGCATTATTACTATTCATAATATTGTAAGAACAATAGAGGGTGTTGGGTGACATAAAAATCTAAACTTTTTGCAATCTAGATCTCAATGGGTTGAGTGGGTGCTAAACACCATACCCCACCCCCTTTCCTTTGGCAGATTACAATATAGCGTCGTCAACCAGAACATATTATGCCGATAAGATTATATTCGTGGCGCAGTAGATATTATTATTATTATTATTAAGGATAATAAGACCAACCCGGATATATACATGTATGCACCATTTAATGTTTTTTTAAACGAAGCGTTTTTTCTAAAAATCATTGTACCAAATCGTACTGCACTACGAGTCCTAAATATCGGCCAAAAAGATCTTGTACATGTATATAAAGGAGCCTTCCCTTTTTTCGAGAAGATAACAAAAGAATCTTAAGTATACTTGCAGAAGATATCATTGATACAACAAATAAATTGTTCATACACAGAGCATCTTCGTGTTTGATATTTCTTTTAACAAAAACAAAATATAGTAGACCGCGATTAGTTATAGATTGTGGTGTAGCTGCATTCAAAGGATCTAAAATCCACCAGTTTGAAAAAAAATATGTTTTCCTCCAGGGGGTAAATCCCTGTCCTTTTGTGGAAGGAAATAAGTAGTCCGCTATAAAAGAAGCGATCCGATGTTAAGCACAATGTTATCACAACTTGAGAGGAAATACCAATAGGATGACAATATTACAGATCCTTCAAACTCTCACACCACGGTGTCAAACTATAAAAACCGCGACCCCCTTTGTTGTCTTTTACTTGGTGTAGTCAAGCATAGAAATAAATATCTTCTGTTTATTTATTTATTCTTGATAACCGTGTTGAAGAAGCAGAGAAATGAAATGAAATAGGGTTTAACGTCCTACAGCTTTGCTCCGAACTGGGCCAATAAAGACGGGCATACGCCATACAGTGTGCTATGACTGCTATGAGGGGAAACGTTGCCCGGACAGCGGCATTGTGGCCTTTTACTCTTATAACGAATTCCAACTGCCAAGGGGTCTTTACGTACACGTCGATGTATAAACGGGACCTCGTCATGCATCACTGACAAGGGGAAACCACGCCGGAAAATCTGGATGAACTTTCTCGGCCAATGCAGGGATCGAACATCCGACCTCCAGGCTGGCGAGCTAGCGTCTACCCATTTAGCCACCGTGACCCCAAGAAGCAGAGAATATAGTAGAAAATCCGTGTGCATCGTATATCTTCCAGTCTCGATTAAAGAGGTCGTGGATAGTAGCTGTTTAATTTGGCCAATCTCATTCGAGCTGACCTCCAGTGGGTTCCGTATTTTCTAAAATAAATAATACCGATAGTATTCTAGTTCTATGCTTAGAATAATATCAGTTATGCCATCAAAGTGTTTATATAGTTAAAAATCCTTACACACCATATTATATCCTTCACTCTCAAATTGATGACCTTAGCTTTTGTCCTTATAGTCATTTTCATTCGAATGGACCTCTAGTAGGTTCCGCGTGTTTTTGTAATGATGTCATCACAATTAGTAGTTCCTCATCTGAGTGTACACAACACAACATCTGTAATATGAGTAATTAAACTTTGGACCTTATGCAGTTTTTCATATAGTCTCATTCTGATTGGTCAATTATTTTTTGAAGCGGATCCAAATTGTTTGCTCAAAAAACAGTGAAGTCGTGTAAAATTGGATCGACCGATATTTATCTTTTTTGCCTTGGCCATGTGTGAGTTAATCTGAATCTTCAGGCTCTTGGTAACAATATGTTGTCAGGGGGTGGGCCGTGGGGGCGGGGGTCCTTGGTCCATGTACATAATTGTTCCCAATCTCCAGATCAGTCCACGATCCATGTCTTCGTGTATGCTCATTTAAACAATTATTGATTTTTTTTATTGTTCACCATTTATGTTTTCGTGTTAGATTTCCACTTTCCATAACAAAACCACAGAGTGTGTCTGCTACTGTTAATTAGACCTCTTTTTCCGTTTATAAATTCACGTCCGGTTAGAATAAATAAATTTATATATAAGTACTGTACTTTAACACTTACTAGAACTATACAGGGCACACTTGAACAGCTGATCTCTCGACCAGGATCTGTCTGTAATTTACTTTGTTCGTGTTTATTTCTGAATCAAATGGGTTGATTTATGTGCCATTGTTTATAATCATTTAAAGGAGAAATCGCCGATATATTATTGTGGAAAAAACTGTGGTTAAAACTGTGTGAGATCATCTTAGATCGTCTTTCTAATCCCTAACAGTGAAATGAAATGAAATTGGGTTTAACGTCCAACTGCTATGTACCTAACCTGGGTTAATGGAAGACGGATATCCCAAACAACCATCTTTTCAATGACATGCCAACCTTCAGCTTGTCTGGTTGCATTTGACTATAGCAATTACGACCATTTACCAAAATATGGGATAAAAACATTATATAGGAGCCAAAAGGTGTCTTTTAAGGTTGACATTGGTTTATTTGTATAACTTAGTTACCCATAACAACAACTTTATGGAACCTCGAGTTTTAGCTTGAGGCCTTGATTCACATTTACATATTTCATGCCTTTGCTGCCACAATAACTTTTAATACGGTGAACGGCCACTGGCTGATGTCTGTCTGACTCACTCAAATGACATGCATACATGTACTGATGGTCACACATACAAAGCATTCATCGAGTCGCTTTATACATTGTAACAAACAACGCTTGAAATCATTTAAAATGTTCACTATGTCTTAAGTAATGGATATCAGGGAGAGAGAGAGAAATGGGGTTAAGCGTCCGATCAACACAACTAGGTCATTTCGGGACTAACATAGGGTTTAATTTTATTTCAATAATTCGCTTGCACGTGGGGGTCTTTAGCAGTGGGAGGAAACCGGAGTGCCCGAAGGAAACCCACGGGGTTGAGAAGGCGCCCCTATCTCCATGCCACACACGCTCACACCAGGGTTGGATATCAGAAGCCCATCTTTTCCAAGTAAAATACCAACATTATTGTTGATTTAATTCGACCAATGAGTCGTGTTTGTAAAGTTACAAATGTGGCTGATATTAAGTTAAAGACTTGCCTCCTTTAAATCAAAGTACTGAGATTCTCTACCGTTTATATTTTCATTTTGTTTTCTGGTTCAAACGTTAAATAATCAACTTAAGCATATACTGTCGTCGATTACACAGAGAAGAATTAAAAACTGTCAGAGAAGTAGGCTAAAAGTTCGAGATAAACGACTTGGACCTTTAGATTTGTATAACCACTCGACTGGCCTTGGTTTATCACAGCGGAAACATGACCATAGCTCAATGTACTATAGCGCTATTGTTGGAATATATATATATATATATTTATATATCTGTATATAAAATATGATATATTATATTCTCTATTCAGGAAACTGTTATGCGTGTCTAACTATTTTAAAACTAGATAAAAGTGATTCATGTTATGTCATGACAATAATAAATCACCGTCCCATAAGAAAGTACTATGATGTTATTTATAGTAATACACTTAAACTGGGGTCCCATGTTCAAGCCTCTGGTCCGCTAGATGATGAAGAAGACAGAAGAAGGAAAACGTGTCATACGATTAGTATAATTATGAATTAATTGGAAGTAAAGTTTATTGCCCCAGGACCTACGGCCTGTTTTACGAAATTTTATCTAAGATAAAATCAAAATTTTAGTAATTTGATTGGATATTATTCGATTGGTTTTAGTACTTAGCAAATCAAAATTGAAGTATCTACTAAAATTTGGATTATATCTTTAGTTAAGATTTCGAGGAACAGGGCCCTGGTCCATTATTTGTTATGTTGTAGTCGGCGGATTCCCATACAAAGCTTCAACTTGAAATGCATACCTTTCCTAAACCCTACTAAATAGTATACGTGTATAGTTAAATTTAAAACAGTACTTAGAATATCATCGATATTATAAATGGTCAGTAGTGCGGATGGAGATTTTCCAGCATTTGACACCTCATAAAGGACCCCAATTTCCGTATATATGTATATCTATATGTCGGAATCGTTATACACTTTGTTTTTGTTTAATCTCGTTTTATGGGAACTGCCTATTTTAGAGATCGCATTTGATTATAAAATGTTTTCTGACATCACGGTGTCGACAATTAATTGGATGGTGCTGCTGGGTTGACCGTCACTGTAATAGTCCTACATTCTGACAGATCTAATGCATGGTTATTATTATGCTAAATATAAATTGGCTGATACGATTATTGAGGTATATTTAAATGGTTGAATGTTTGAAACCCATTAATTTGTTAGGTCAGCCATGTGCAATACCCCGGCGCGTCAGTTTAACAACAAAGCTGTTGACATCTAGAATAACACTCAGCTAGTTATTATAGACATGATAATTACAATTTATTGATGTCATGTGATTGTCATGAGCAGCCTAACATCTTGAGTCATGCATCCATACAGTGGAGGAGGAGGGGTGTGTCTATTAAGGGTTGAAGCGAAGTGGCAACAAAGGGGATGCAGAGGGTGCCCATTAGAAGAGTAAAAGATGTAAGGGGTAGTAGCGTAATGTGAACAGGGGGAGTGAACAGAATGTCAATACGAGTATTGTTGTCGCTAGTAGATGTAAATGAGTTTATGAAAGGAGAGAGCCTGGGGCTAGTGACTTGTTCTCAATATAATGTTAATTTATCTGTTTGATGGGGCCACGATAAAGACCTTTAATACACCTTAATAGCTAATTCCACACAAGAATACACGTCGGTGGAGTTTTGTTAGGAGAAAAGAGCGGAAAGGGACACTGAACAGATTTAAAACAGGTAGTTATTGGTATTGTTGGAATGTCATTCTATCGTTTTATAAACCGTCTTCAATAAACAAACTTGACGCGTTTGCAATGGTTCACATCATAATCAAATTTATGGCTATTTCTTTTTTTTTTAAATTTGAGTACCACAAATTCATTTGGGTCCCAGATTTGTTTCCCATCGCCAAATTTTAACAGTGAAGTAAAATGGTACTCTTAAGTTGTGATTGTTGTGAAATTTATTATGTTGTTTTGGCATGACTTTAACTGTTTTGAACTGCCTGTTTATTTTGATTTTATTCATCATTTTTTTCTACTTTACTTTTTTTCTAAAGTTTATTAAATTAATCGAGTTTTGGGGGAATATGTTATTCTATTCCATATTTGTTCGAGGTTAGTTTCATTTGTTTGTTTGTTTTATTTTGTTTCATTTTGATTGTATTCAACAATTTTTTCTACTTTACTTTTTTGGGGGAAATATGTTGTTGGATTCCATATTTTTTTTCGAGTTTTGTTTCATTTGTTTTGTTTCACACTTTCATTGACTGAGAAGTTTTGTTTTCAATAATATTAGTTCTTTTGTTTGAAACGTTTCTGTTGTTAATTAGTTCATAGATTTTCACAGAATACATTTGTAGTATTACTTTAGAAAAAGTCTTAAATTCAAATGTGATCGAACAGTTTTTTCTTTGCGAAATTCTTCAAGTCTTAGCCTTTAATCGAATGGGTGTTTTCTTCCCCGTTTAAAATACTCATTGATTTTTAAAAACAGTTATATTATATTGATTGGTAAGTTATTTAATTGTGTTTAAACAGTTGCAATATTCACTTCTTTTGTTTGGTATTTTCCCTTATTTTGTTCTTCACAAATTTTTAAATACCGGTACAATGCCTAATTTTGTATCTTTAATTGTCAGATATATACATTAGTTTTGCGAGAACGATTCCTTCAGATTAATTGTCAAGTTGTTTAATTCTAATAAAATGTTTCCTTTGCAGGAAAATTGTTTTAATTATATTTGATTCTAATAAAATGTTTGCTTTAATGTTAAATTACTTTTATACTGTTTGATAAGTTATATACTTTTGTATATTTTAAGATTTATTGTTTTGTTTGTTTATTTCTAGTTGGCGTTTTGTTTTGTATTGTTTTTAAAATTAATGTTTTGTTTGAAAGTTCCTCTAATTTGATTAAAGTTGTTTAATATTGATGGTTAAATGTTGTTTGGATTGAAATTGTCATGGATTTTTGATATTAGTATGATTTGAAATCCCTTTCTGAAATGTTGTTCGACTTTGTTTAAAATGTTCCGTTATTTTATTTTGAAATATTG
This sequence comes from Patella pellucida, assembly GCA_917208275.1. NCBI lineage: Eukaryota > Metazoa > Mollusca > Gastropoda > Patellidae > Patella > Patella pellucida. The sequence continues at coordinate 19,427,118 of OU795041.1, forward strand.
CTCTTGTTTTATTATATTATTAAACATAGATTATGCATGGAATTCGGGGATGATAATTTGAACGGTTAAAATGACACTGTAAGATAGACAGAACACAAAGAAGGAAGAATTGAGTTCAGCCGAAAATACTGTGCTCTCCATTTCAAATTCTTAAAGCAAATCTTTAAAATGTTTTATTTACTTAACTTGTAATTAACTGTTTTCTTTTATAATCAGTATCATTTCAAATATCAGTATCAATTTCCCCATGACCATATAGCAAGAAACAATGTCTATCTTAGCCCCCCCCCCCCTCTTAAACAAACCAAATATACTTGTGTTGCTGCAAAGCAATGACTACATGAAAAAGTGAGTGAACGCATAAATCGGATTCGAATTTATGTCGAATGATCCTTAACACTACGCGTGTCTGACTGTGTAAAAGCATTCTGCAAAACTTACACATGTAGCTCTGCAAATTGAGAAAGGTCAGTATTTAAGAAGGAAACAGCACGTCCTCAGTGACATTTAGATTCATAATAACTTTAGGTTAAGGCAGAGAAAAGTTACGTTAGAAATTGTTCTTGTAAGATGTGGCTACATGTAAATGATCAAATTTCACCGGGAGATTCTCCGTGCACTGAACTTCAGATTTGTTTTTGACATTCGACTGTTGGCCACAAAAAGAGTGTAAATGTACTTAATTGGTGTAGATTTTAAGATGGGTATATGCTAATGTAAATCATGAATTGGTGTTCTACCTAATAGTTAACGAGAACACTAGTTACTATTTCTGTCTAATAGTTAATCGAGAAGGCGTTATGGCCAAAAATAAATAATTAATTTTCCAAGATAATTGCATAATGTTGTCGTTACGATTTTCGATTTCCTATGCAATCTGAAACCACATTCTATGTCATTTCGCGACTAAAATAGGGTTTAATTGTATTTGAATAATTTGCTTGCGCGTAAGGCTCTTTAGCAGTGGCGGAAGCTGGAGAAAACCAACAAGGTTGGTGATTGAATATGAGTAAATTTAAGAAAGGGGTCAAAGTAATCCCTGTCGGTGTCCCCCAAGGCTCTGTTCCTGGTCCTTTACTTTTCCTCATTTACAACAACGATATCGTTGACAATATTAAATCTGATGTATTGCGGATAATACCCCGCTCTTCCTCAAAATTGATGACGCGATTGCAAGCTCCAATACTCTTAATACTGATCTTGAAACTATTGATGACTTGGCTAAAACCTGGATAACTACCATTAAAACTAAAACTTTGACTTTCAGAATTACAACGAAAATTACTTAACCAACACTTATTTTTAATTCTGCAAAAATAAATGAAGTCTCTTTCCACTATCATTTAGGCTTTACGTTTCAAAATAACGGCGAGTGGGGTGCCGCATGGAGATTTATGCACAACGGTATCAAAACTAAACTGGTTGTGATCTGTGAAATATCGCTTGAAACGTAGGCCACATTCTGTCTCACTTCCGACTACGCGGATATTGTTTGGGATGGGTGTTCGGAACTACTAACTCAACTTTAGCACCTGCAACTGGTCGAACTACACACAATCTGTGAGCGGTTGGGGTACGAGCCACGGTTCTCTATACAAGGAGACCGGTTCCATTCGACGAAAAGAACGTCGACAAAGGCGTAAACTTACGACCTACGTGACTTCAAGACTTCAACACTTTATCTTTACAACAGTTCAATCATATTTCAATGTAACTAAACGATTTTAAATTATTATTATTAAAACATACATAGGTGTATTCAGCTAAGTACTGGTTGTATATACATGTATTATACAGTGTATATAGTGTATCTACCGCTTTTTATATTATCATATGTTTTATATTGTACATGTAAATGTGGATAGTAGGTTTGACATTGGCATTTTTCCTTTCCTATAACCAGTCCTCCAATCTCCCATTCGTTTATAGTGAATACAATATGTCTTTAAAAAAATACCCCCCAAAACATGCACCTTTTCCAGTCACATTCCAGAATATATGATGCTGTTAGTCTTGGTGTTCTAACGTCCGCTGCAACCTAGGCTAATATCACAGACAAGTTGTTATACATGTATGTATACAGAACAGGGACAATTTATATAACCAGGAAAATTAAGGATTTTCAGTGACTTGGATTATAATTTTTTTACGTTCACATTGAAACATCATCGTTTATTGCCACATCCTCGTCCGTCGGCTGCTTGGACTGTCGTCTACATTCTGCATTTTGCATTTACCATCCTATATTTTTTAATCTATTTAAATATACTGTTTACATCAGTGATACGAAACACTCGATTTAACTTTGGTTAATCACTTGTTTCACTATGTAAAATCTTATAAACGTTATAGTAACAAATTTATGTACACTATTCAAATGTGGGACATTAGTTTCGATTCCTTCATCCGAGGATGTGTTTTGCTTATTACTGCAAGATTTATGCCGGTTATAGTCTTGTAACAGGACCGATCTACTTAAAATGTATATCCATTGTTCGGATTAGCGACACAAATAATCCTTTGGCTGTTTATTCATAAGATTCATAATCCGACAACCTTTATGGACTGCTCGGAACACTTCAGCTGCTGTGGACGTGTGTTTCGTTGACTGGCGACCTATAGTTGATAGGTGTTTTATTCATACAAATGCACACTGTATGAATATGATGATTTGACAAATTGTAGTTGTTGAGTCATCACCATGGAAAAAAAGAAATACGTATTAAGTCAAACAAAGTGTTTTTAAAAAGGGAGTGTTATATATCCTGAGATGTAACTGTAGACAGCTCACGTGTGGGTAGACATACGTCTCACTTAACTTTGGTGGATTATAGCTTAGTTTGATATTACACCTATGTTACGTCATATTATTTAAATTTTGATAACTTTAAACCTCCGGTAGATTATAGCTTAGTTTAATATTACACTTATTAAATATACTTCAACTTGTAAATTTGGTAAGCGACCCCTTGAACATTAATCATGTGTAGGCGGGGACGGCATTTCTCAGGAAAATGTGTCCACGGATATACTGAATACAATAACTACATATAACTTTTACGGGGGAAATTAATCGTGATGCCCGTTGCACGCGTTGAACAGGTGTGTGTTTAGTAGGGGTAACATTACTTTAAAATCGCTCGGGGGGATTTGTTGGTGCTCGTTGAAGCAAGTGTTTGCTGATTGGGAGTGCACGCCCTAGCAAGTTCTACTGCACATGTATACGCAATGTAAATAATGTGTCTGTAATAGCAATTTTACCCTTATTTCATTGCAAATTATTGGTAGTTTTACTATACTGCTGGTTGTGCTGTGTAATAATTTGTTATTTATATCCTTAGTCTACTTGACCTATGACCCACCTATACAGTGTGCCACAAGTCTTATGCGAGATCTATTGTGAGCCATGACCAGCTATATTGGACATGATTATTAAAGCTGCTATTACAAATTTATAAGTTATATTTTTAAAATTTATATATTTTTAAAGCCTTAAAATAGATGGTATCCATAAACAGTCCTACCTTGTTAAAAAATAATCCTATTAATCCTATAATTCACTATTGCCAGCTGTCAAAATATCATTTTCATCTTCAGATTCCAACGTTGGAAAATGGCTGCCCCGTTTTGTCAGGGGAGATAATTGTGTTGTTATTTCCTGCGTCATAGATTTGGAAAATAATGTCCATGGCCGTATAATAGTGAGTTGATAACCTATTGAGCAAAGACATAGACATAATTATGTTTTGACTTACTTAGAAAAGTTGAAATTCTCGCTTTAATTAGTAATAATTAGCTACTATAATACATGTACATGTATTAAATACTAAAAAAGGAATCAGAATACCTCACACCCCCGAAAAAACTAGCACAGCCTATGGGAGTCCAAGCCATCCAACTCTGTCAGGGCATTGTATTTGATTAATTCTCTGAAAATGAGGTGGGTAATGTTAAATGGAAACACTGTCAAATTCCAAATTATTTTATACAAGTATTAAGTAACATATTGGATATGAAGAGCATTACTCGCTTGGGGGAGGGGGTGGTAAGCGTGCGCGCGCTGTACCATAAAGCCTTGCATTGAGTAAACTGGCGTGGTTTCGAATCCCCGCGGGTTGTACGGGGCAAGGAGTAGGGTCGCCTGTCCAACCTCGTGTGTTTTCTCCGGTTTCCTCCCATTGCTAAATATCCCTACGCGCAAGCTAATTATTGAGATAAAATTAAACCATGTGTTAGTCCCGAAATGATGTAGTTTGTGTCGAATGGACGTTAAACCTCATTTCTATCTGTCACTCGCTCGGGGGGGGGGGGGGGGGGGGTAAACAGCCATTTATATTTGTCATGAATACGTTACCATAGAATTGTGTGACGTTGTGCCGTTATTTAGACGTGTTGTTTTTTTAAATACTCTATACAAGTAAGGTGTGTAAAAAAGATTGGCATTCCGATATACAATGCACCAATACAAGATCTGTCAACCAGAACTTCATATGTTTTATTATATGGGGATGATGTAAACTCATACAATATACAGATTCAAAACTATACCTATAATAAACACCATAAATTAAACAGGATACATGTAGTATATTTGAAATAGTTTCACATATTAGTGTCTTTATTGAGATTATGAATTATAACCAACTAAATTCTTGAGATATCGTTATCATGAAGTTGTTTTACAATTCATTTAAATCGCTTTGGGTTTTTTTATAACGAATATACAAACTTTCTGTTTTATATTGTGTTCGTAATTTATTGAATATGTTGTCCAAATAAGTCGTTGTTATGATAAAGCTCCATGTTATGATATTGTTGTTATGTTATTTTTCGTTGTTATGATATTGTCAACGTAATTCGCTGTCACATTATTGTAAGTTATGATATTTTAAACGTAATTTGTTCTTATAATATTGTGCGTTGTTATGATATTGTAAACGTAATTCGTTGTTATGATATTGTTCGTTGTTATGATATTGCAAACGTAATGAGATATTATGATATTAAGACAATAATTGTGAGCATTTACGATATTTTTGTGTTAAAACTTTAACTATTCATAACTTCACTCCAAATAAAGTACTTTGCCTGAGATTTTCAATATATCTATTCTTGGCAAGATCGACCGACTCTTTATCGCAATCTGATATAAATGAATGAAATGGAGTTTAACGTCCTACGCTTAAGCACCGTACCTGGGCTAATTGAAGACGGGCATACGCCACAGTGTGCAATGAGGGAAATTTTGCCCGGGCAGCGGCGCTACGGCCTACTCTTATATCGAATTCCAACTGCCAAGGGATCTTTTACGTGCACTCCAATTTGTACACGGGACCTCGGTTTTTCGTCCCATCCGAACGACTAGGATGCTGTCCTTGTCAGGCCCTCCTTCTGCATCACTGACAAGAGGAAATCACGCCGGAAAATCGAGATGAACTTTCTCGGCCAATGCAGGGATCGAACACTCAACCTCCAGGCTAGCGAACCAGCGCCTTATCCACTTAGCCACCGTGATCCCCCAATCTGATATAAAGCATACATGTATTTAATATATTATTATTGTGTAACTGTGTGTATTGTTTGAGGGTATTGTCATACTCATGGATTAATGGTATTAGTTCATATCGTAACTTTAATTCGGATATTCAATTTCCAGAATCTACTTAAATAGTGCGTTTGTCTAAGATTGAAATATGATTGATAGTTTCTGCTTTAAATATCAGTGCTCTGTAATACATGTAATATATATGAATTTTGTCTGGTGTGTCTGTATCTGGAACCATTAACAGTTAATTTATCTGGGGCATTTGTCAACAGTTTTGATTAATTCGATCAAACATAAAATAAATTTGGCTGTCTATCGTAACACCTTTTTGTAAAAAAAAAATAATACCGCACGAACGAAAATAATGTACGGCGTAGAATATGGGACATCAGTGTGCAGCCAAGCATGGATAACTGCGCACACTCGATGATATAAACATAATTGTTAATCCGGTGTAGCACTCCTGTAATGGAGTGGATGAACTTATGCAACATTTGGCAGCAATTGGTTGTGGAATACGAATGTGCACATGCACAGATAAATTGGTACAACACTATTGAATGAATGTACATTTTAACAATAACTGAATTCAAGATAACAAATTAAGACGTCGGTATTGACGTCAATAGGCTAACTGTCGGCCATTGTTTATGAACTCCCAACTATTTGGTTGAATCCACTAAATCAAAGCCCATTTTTGCACGAGTGCTGTTTTTTTTACTGGGACTGGCAGCTACCCATATAACGTCACAATCAGCATGCGTTTATTTCCTGGATATTCTACAGATATATATCACCAATACCTTGTTTCCTTGTAATATCTCAATTCACCCCTCACAACGTACCAACAAGGGACGGTGACTGATTGTGGAATCTTTTTTTTTTCCATTATTTATCTGTTACCCTCTGTTACAGCCAATGTTTTTCATTTTCAAATGTTATAGATAAGAACTTAGTACTTAGCAAATTTAACCTTTTTATCCGATCTTAAAGCGATAATTTCATATTTTCTAAGAAAGTCAAAACATAATTATTGCTAGGTCTTTTGCTCAATAGGTTATCAACTCGCTATTATACAATCATGGGCATTATTTCCCACCCTCAAAAATCATTGACGCAGGAAATAATAACACAATTACCTCCCTTGTTTTTCCAATTACCTCCCTTGTTTTCCAATTACCTCCCTTGTAGTAGCCTTTCCAAGCGTTGGAATTTGAAGGTAAAAAAGACATTTTTGCCAATTACACATAAACTATGACCTTTCGGGACTAACATACGGTTTAGTTTTATTTCACTAATTCGCTTGCGCGTATGGGTCTTTAACAGTCGGAGGAAACCAGAGGACCCAGAAAAAAATACGATGTTGAACATGCGACCCTACTCCTTGTCCCGTACAAACGGGGAAACGAAACTTCGCCACTTGACTCAACGATAGACCTAATGATGCAACGCGCACGTGTTTACTATTCGGCCATCCAATTCCCCTAAATTGATTACATGATGTAAGAATATCACAAATTAAAGAAGAGTTTATGATGTAACAATGGAACACCGTAGATATTAGCCGGGTTCGAGCCCAGTCTTGGCTTGACAGTGATCTTTGTGTAGTAGAATATCATATTGCCTTGATTGGTAAATATAACACGTTTCTCTCGGACATTATTCTAGATATATTTAATTGACACGTATAATATCTACATCTTTAACACTGTTCATCGCGTGAATTTTGCATACCGATAGTCCATTACCGAGATTTCGTCTTATAGTTTTGATGCAGCTATAGCGGGTGCGGCGCCAGGCAGGGTAAGCTCATTCTTCCGGGCACATGTTACCGCTGTTTGTCGTGTATTTTGTAAACGGTGAATAGTCCATATGATGATTACACTATTTTGCCTATACCGTTTTTTAGGACGTCGAATTTTGTCTCTTGGTTTGGATTGTTCGTACTTTGTTTTATGTTATCTTTAAGTATATTGGATTATGTACTTCGATCACTTAGCTCATGGAAACCGATCTGCCTTAATACACTATAAATAAAATGTTATATACATGTATTATAACTATATAATATATTATGATCTAATAAAACAAACAAACAATATCTTTAAGTTGGTCTTTGAGCTGTTGTATATTAAGTGTATTTGGAGTGTTTTAGATGTAGATAATTTCAAGTTGTGATCTATATTGACCAAAGAAAGACGAATTAGAGGGGTGTTGTATGATGTATAAATCAAGCAGTGGAGTAACTTCAGTTGCTATAATTGCTCTATCAATATCAATATACAAGTTTGAAGGGGCTGTTTATCATATCAGTATTTAATTTATGGCTTCTGTATATAAGCAATCTGATTAAAAGACAGATCCTACTTCGCTTCTTTTTTATAGTTCAAAGTTTCGCTATGATCTGGGATAGTTGAACATGTAGGACTAAACCGAGTTCTGGATTGTGTGAGGGATAAGCCCATGAAACGGTCTGTAACGCGAGATTTTAGTGTGGGGTGCACGGAACTGTGGGTAACCCACTAGAAACGTCAAATATCTGACATCGTAGGGTCAAGCCGCTCGTATAACCTCTGACGCGACCTTCCACTACAACCGGCCAAACCTTGATGTAGTAATATAAAACAACGAAACGAAATATATATCTGTATTTTAACCAGATTGCTCTATAAGATGTATGTTTCTATTTAAAGTGTACGTCATGATATTCCAAATGTCTACGCACTAGACCAGGGTCCGTATTCAAAGGATATCTCAAGTCTAAGATAGTCACTTAACTACTAGCTTTCACTTAAATATACGTAACTTCCTGTAAGTTAAGGGCAATTGGTATTCAAAGGCACTGTTAAGTATCAAATTTTCCCTTAAAGTTAAGCTGCCTTAACATTTAAGTGTTTGTCTTAAAGTGGTATTCAAAGGCCAGTTTAAGTGAGAAATACCCACTTAACTTTAAGTGACCTATGGGAGGTACCTTAAAGTTAAGTGAGATTATAATGCCTTCTTTTAACGCTGTAGAAGTTATCCCGTAGTGGCGATTTTAAAAGTTAAGGGATTCAGATTGAAACAAAGACAATGTCGCCGAGCGTAGCTGGCCTCAAATTTCTTTTTTCGTCGGCAGCTTTGATGTTGCGGTGCCATAATAGAGTAAAGGGTTATTACCAGCGAGATAGTTTTAACTGGATATTTTTTCCGATCGTATATCATGTTCGTATAAATGCTTAATCATGTGTCCACGATAAGATTGTCATATAATAAAGTTAAATTCATTTGTGATGACATGGCTTTATAAAATTTTAGGATTTTTTTTATACTACCTCTAGAAACAAGGCATGATTTATTTTTTACAGCTCATTCCCATATAGACATAATCGGCAGTATTTATTTAGGTAAAATATAATGCAACATGCATCTTTCGTACACACAATGTGCCGTCAAGTTAAAATGTAGGTAGTTACACAATGTCTATGAATTTCTCAAATAATAGATTTATATTTTAAAAAAACACTGTATGATTTGTCCTGTTTAACATAGAAGATAAATGTCATTGTGTATGGCTAATATGTTGTTTTCTATTCGTGTCATAAATAATTAAAGTTTATAATATCCATCATTGTACTACCACTATTTATTCTAATGTATTGAAAAGGAATTTTAAAAAAAAGTCTATGAAAACTGAAATTCCGGTAAAGGATGCACACTATAATAATGTATCCAAAATTATAATTATACTATTTTCATGCGTTACAATATAATATTTCGACAAAACATTTTCCTTGTAATGTAAACTAATAATTTAATCAAATATGCGATGCTCTTAAGGGGGCATAACTTGCTTGCAATGATATAAATTCGTGATTTTTGGCAGTGGAGGGTATTCCTAAATTGAAAATTCATGCTTTTTGGCGATTGTGAGTTTTCCATAATTTAAGCGTGTAGTTAAGTTTTCACACAGCCAAGCATATGTAAAATAGAGCCTTTGAATACCGATTTAAGGTTAAGACACTTGGTTAAGTGGGAAAATTAAGTATTTTTACTTAACTTTTAGAAAACCTTTGAATACGGACCCTGTAGTCGATTGAGTGACGGCACCTGCAGCTGCATCCAAATAAGAGAGAAAGAGGGAGAGAGAGAGAGAGAAATGGGGTTTTACGTCCACTCGACACAAACTAGGTCATTTTGGGACTAACGTATGGTTTTCAATTTTATTTCAATAATCCGCTTCCGTGTAGGGTTTGTTAGCAGTGCGAGAAAACCTGAGTACCCGTAGGAAACCGACGAGGTTGAGAAGGCGCCCCTATCTTCATGTCACATACGCTCACACTAGGGCTCGAAACCACAGCCGCAAGCCAGAGATGACCGGCAATCTAGAGGTCGAAGCGCGGCACTCTAGACCACTAAGGGCAACACATCAGGTCATATAATATAAGGTCTGTCGTCTGTTTGACCTTTTCGTGCTTAGTTTACAAGGGAGTCATCTTGATCCTAGGAGAGAGAGGAAGGGGTACACAGTTAAAAATAATAAGGAAGTTTACTCCTAGCCTTCGGATGGTGTAAACTGATAACACCCAACTAGTGTAGAAAATTACACAGATTCAGGAGGATAGGTTGCCACTTCCGGTAGTGTAACCTGTCTGATGCACTCAGACAGTGTAATGTTACACCCGTTGGTGTAGATTAAGCATTACACCTCAAGGATGTTTTGTAAATTAAAATTATTCCACAAATTCAAGCCAACGACTTCTTAGTTCAGAAAACTTGAAATTGGCTAGCGGTCACTTTGATAATTAGTATAGGGCGTTTAGCCCGACCCAGATTACATATAGACCGTTGGCTACTTCTCTTCATTTTACAATCACATTGAATTACCAGACTGATTCAATTTCAACTGCTGTTGGGCAATTAGACAATCTGTATCAATTTAAAATGAATATAAATCATGGGGAAAAATCAATACGCATATCCTTACTACTAAGCTAAATAATGTGGTTTATTCATTTGGGAACCTCAACTGAATTTAAAAATAATTAATTAAGATATTGTACTTGGTAATATTTTGGAAGTTTACACGTCTTAAGGTGAATACAAGCTAAAACCATCTTTACTTTACTCGTTATGAGTACACACTCTAAAATGAGTTATAGTTATGTTACTAGGGCATTTAACGCAATATTTAACAAACAAAAACTTGTGTAACGCAAGATACAGTGTAAAATTGACACCTTATTCGAAGGAATGTTTCCCTAAAATAATTACACCCGTTGGTGTAAATGCAATAAAAAGCTGGAAGAGGTGTAACTCATGGCAAACACCCTTTAGCGGCCACAGTTACACCTATCCTGGTGTTCAGTACTCATGACTATCGATACCACTTTTGTAACCCAATAAACGCTGTAAAAATAACACTGTTCTATGATTTATTCCCCGATAATAGTTACACCCGTTGGTGTAAATGCAATATAATACTGGTAGTGGTGTAACTAATCCAAAACACCCCACAATTACACCTATTCAGGTGTCAAGTAGTCATGAATATCGGTTACACTTGTTAGGTGTAGTTCTTTTAGTTGGTTACCCTTGGAAAGGTATTACATTTAAAAAACGCTCGCTGTGGTGTAAAGTTTACACTTAATTAACACTGCTTATAGTTTTTAATTACACACATTTTTAACAGTGTAGGTTCTAACATGTGCTTTAAGGCATAAGTTTGTCAATGAGTCAAGTGGCGGGGTTTCGACTTCCAGTCTGTGCCTGACAAGGAGTGCGGTTATCTGTGGGTTTCTTTCCACTGCTTACGTGTATATAACCACGACCACCCCACCCCAACCCATGCCTCACCTAAGTATACAAATATTATTCCTTTTCAAGATCAGCAAAGAAGGTTTATTAACTTAACCTCTGTAATTGATGGTGTATAAAACCATGGTAATTCTCATAAACTTACCTGGTTTGTAAATAAAATCAAACATTTTTCTAATATTCTGATTTTTTATTAAAGATTTTAATATTTTGTAACATGGTGTTAAGAGACTTTAAACACGGGAGATAAGGTTTAATGAGTTTGTGAATTTAATATCAACAATATTATGGCAATCTAATAGCTCACAAAATATTTGTTATTTGTTCGAGATATTTTGGACTTTCATTGCCCGAACCTAATATGCACACAACAAAATATGGGTCTCCTGAACCAATTTTGATTGGATTAGGGAAAATCTTGAACCACCATGCCCATGCGTTAACCATGCAGATGGTTGCAAGGTCAGGCAAGCTCGTGGGGTGTTTTTGGTCAAAATTAACCTTGTATTCTTCACAGTTTAAATTATATTCCTGTCGACAGTGCAAGGTGGGAGATAGAGAGAAATGGGGTTTAACGTCCACTCGACACAAACTAGGCCATTTCGGGACTTACATATATGGTTTAATTTTATTTCAACAATTCGCATGCGCGTAGGTTAGTAGTGGGAGGAGCCAGAGAAAACCCACGAAGTTGGAAAATCGACCCTACTCCTTGTCACGTACAACCGGGGTTTCGAAAACACGCCAGTTGACTCAATGACAGGCTTTATGATACAGCACGCACGTGCTAACCATTCGGCCAGGGCAAAGTAAAATAGGTGTTGCAATTATGTTTAAAATTAGTTCAATTAACAACCATTTTGCTTTAATTGCTTCGTAGTGGAAATTTGGTTTTCAAAGGAGAAAGCTTACGCTATTTAATACTTTGGTCTTTTTAAGACACGTATCGTGTGCAAGGCAGTCTATGCTTACTACTTTAGAAGAACATGTTTTCGTTACCTTAAAAATATTACCCGTTTACGCACTATAACCCTACTATCTCACATTATGTTTTATGAACTATGAATTTGAGCAAGAGGGATAGAGAAATGGGGTTTAACGTCCTATCGACACAAACTAGGTAATTTCGGGACCAACATGGTTTAATTTTATTTCAATAATTCCCTTGCGGGTAGGGGTATTTAGCAGTGGGAGGGTGGGGGACCTGGAGAAATCCCACGCGGTTGGACAGGCGACAGTGAATTCGAAACCATGTCAGTTGACTCAATGCTAACCATTCGGCCATCCAACCAACCTTGAATTTGAATTTAAAGCTTTTTTTTGCTACCTCTAGAACCTGAGCTGTTTATGAAACATATTATACCCCATTCCCGAAACTGATCCCCGGTTATCTTCACTGAATCTTCTACAGATATGGCATTAACACAGTGGTTCTTAATATTAATTTATTCAGATAGTATTTCCTAGAACGTGTTAAAATTGTACTAATATCGACTCAAAATAGACGTATATATAATGTAACCATGCCTTAGAATCAGTTAAATGGACAATAACACTCTTGCTGTCTTCACAGTTACAGAAAAAATACCCTTATTCTAACTACTAGATGTTTAAATGTCCATCTGTTGTGTAAATTATCCATTATAACATCCTATTTTACTTGTCCAGAGGGTTCGAAAATATTTTTGAAATCTAAGTTACATTAAGAAAAGTTTGCGTAAAGCTTCTCAAACCATTTAGTTGAATTTTTCCAATTTTTTAAATTCGGTGTGGATGAAGTTTTAATCATCAATTAATTGGAATATTGTAAAATAGTACAACTTGTTAACCAGAATAATGATTGGGATATATTGTTCAGTTACCACAAGAGTGTTTTGGGGGCTTTAAAAGAATGGTCTCCACAAGGTTATTATGAATTGGCCTTTTTCTTTTAAAAATCTATTTTAAGACTTTTCTGATTTCTTGTCAAAATTAGAATATACATTTGTAAATACAAAGCTAAGTTTAACTTTCTTGAAAAACTTAACAACAAAACTCTGTTGGTCATATATAAGTATTTTGTTTAATGTGGACGCATGTCTTTTTAGCGTTTCGTTTGTCAAATGGTTCAATATTCTAGTTTGTGTGTTTGAGTTTGTCGTCGGCTGTTAGAGGTGCGAAAAATCAACACAACAACTATTCTCTTGGGCGCTTGTTTGTATTGTTGAGACCGTGGTCAAATAAGAATTGCGAACACTGGCGCTAAAGTCGAAGTTACAGCGAGGACAAGTAAGACTGGTTTTACCTCTTCAAGCATGTCTTATCAACAGAAGCCGCAAGTCTCAGAATAAATAGTTTACCCTTTTAAACGATTTTCGCTGTCATTTATGTTGTATGTTAAGTTAATGTGTGGCTTGAGTGATATATTTTATAGGATTTTGCTTGTGAATATTACAGTAGCGAACTATAATAGAATTTTACGATTTGCTATTTTTATCATTTTATGTGAAGTTACAAATACTGCAAACAAAAATTGAACTTTTCAAATTAAATAGAAGTGGAAGCATACCGTGCATTCCAAACCTCTTTGTGTTGCTTAGTTTCGTTTCTTTGTAATTGTTTATTACAATTCAATTAAAAAAATATGACATTACACAAAACCAGAAAACTGCATTAACATCTAATGACATAAGATCGTTCATACTTGTTCCTAAAAGATAATGTCATAACAAGGCGAAAAAATGTATTTCCATCTAAAAGATAGTGTCATAAGTGTCATTACCCAAAAACATTCAAAACCCTGAACGCTCCAAATACATTACTTCTGTCAACATGACAAAATTCCCGATCAAAAAGGCCAGTAGTTGATTTTGCCACACGATCTTTCCGATGCGGAAATGACATGTTGATACAAAACGCACATACATGCGTAATAATATGCTTCCTAACCAATAGATTTAATTATACATATCTAGTTAGACCTGTTAGATTGATTTATTCTTCTGATATTCCATTGGTGACTGTTGCTATCGATCTAATATAAAGAAAATACGACCCATTGAAAAACCTATTTCAAACTAGATCACATGTATCCCCCACTCATCAGATTCCGGTACCCTACATTTGGGTGTAGGGTACTTGAATCTGCTGAGGTTAGCTGAATGAGGTATCCCCGACTCCCACCGATCTCAACAAAAAAGTAGTTCCAGATATTTATAGATAACACTAACTAGAATCGCCAAAAATAGTTTGAGTTCATATTTTCTGCTCGTCCCTTCTGGGGGTTTTACGTCCGTTTCCGCCTATGGTGATATGGTAGACAAGTATTTTCTGCCAGAACAGAATTTGCTCTATATTTACAGTTTTGTGGCGGATGCATAAAGAAGGTAAACAGACACGCCCTATGGCTTGTTCAAATGAAATCATTCATTCAAAGCAGCTAAACTAGAAATTTGGCCCATAGTATAATATGTTATGCGAAGTGAAATTATGGAAATTTGCTGGAGAAAATAATTCTTGTCTACTTTCAAGTTTTACAGTACGAGTTATTCCCCCTGATCATTAATAGGAATTTCTCCTAGTATTAAAGGGAACTTTGATTATGTGGATTTCCCCATCAGCATTATCTGGTTATGCTATGCGCGTTCAAATTTGACGGTTGTCTTTAACGTCGCAATGTAGAGTTTGCCCCGCCCCCAATAACCTATTGGATTCAGAGACAGAGATTTTCTAAGCTGGCTCATCTTGGCCGCCAGAAACAGTCGACTTGAGTCTGTCGTGTATTGGATTAGGTATATGGTGGAAAAATGTGGTTTTTAACAGGATATACCTGTGTGTAATTAACTCTTTTTTCTCGAAGTACGCGTGGGCGTTACTCTTCCCTGGCTTAAAAGTTCCGACGTTTAAAACGTCTGAACGAATAATTCTCCTCGCATCGACATGTGTTGCGTGCAAAAATGTATTCATTCAAGACATATTATAGTGACCCAACGAAATAAGGGGAAAATAGCATACCCTTGCAACCAAACACGCACTCCTTCACACGCAAAAACAAATATGTAGATATCCAAAACCTTTCCTACGTGCCATTCTCAGACTCATATTATTTTGCACACTTTTTGGTATTTTGTTAAAGGGCGTGGAGCGTGTCCGATTTTTCTTTGACGGTTAACGTAAATAAAAAACCTTTATCATAATGAATACAATATAATTCTGTGTTATGTAATCGTTTAAAGTTCCAATTTCAAATTTTAAAGTTACGTTTGAAATGTATTAAAATAAAGCCTTAAAATAGATGGTAACCATAAACAGTTCTACTTTGTTAAAGAATAATTCTATTAGTCCTATACTTCACTATTGCCAGCTGGGAAATTGGCAAAAATATAATTTTCAACTTCAAATTCAAACGTTTAAGATGGCTAAACCATGGTCGCAATGCGAGAACAAGGGAGGTAATTGTGTTCTCATTTCCTGTGTCAATGATTTTTGAGGGTGGGAAATAATGCCCATGGATATTTTGACTTTCTTAGAAGATATGAATTTTTCGCTCTAATTTTGTGCCTACAAATTTTATCATTTTCTTTGGTGCCATGAACATTTCCGTGAAAGTAAAGCTTTTTTTTTGTATACTCGGGGTTGTAGTCTCGAAATGATTTAATTATGTATGAATGAAATGGAGATTACCGTCCCACTTTTCTGCATTTAATTATGTTAATTCATTTGTAATTTTAATATTTTCAGTCCAGTCTGGGAATCTCCCACATTATGGAGAAAAGACGTTAACAGGTAGGACGTTAATAATTATTTACCTGGCTTTCAACATCTTGACCAAGGAAAGGGGGGCTATATTCTTTACCTTTTTGAGCCACAGTGGCTAAATGGGTAAGGCGCTTCCTCGCCCCCGGTGTTGGCCTAAATAGTTCATCGGGATTTTCCGGCATGGTTTCCCCTTGTCAGTGATGCAGGACTCGGGGCTTCATGAGGACAGCTGTGTAGTTGTTCGGGTAAAATTTCCCCCATAGGACACTCCATGGGGTATGCCCGTCTTCATTAGCCCAGTTAGAGCAGAACAGTGGAACGTTAAACCCAGTGGTAGGCCTATTTCATTTCTTTACCTCTGCAATAAGTTTTATTGTGGCTATTTAAGAGGTGCATGAACTTGTTTGAAGGGGTAGGGGCAAATGGTTCTTTACTGCACACGATAACATCCCTACCTGCAGGGGCGTTTTAAGGTTTATCATGGCGGAGGCTATACTATTTTGAGGGCCCTCTTTCGCGGGGGGGGGGGGGCGTGTCTGCCCCCGGCCACCGGAGGTCGATGAACATTTTGGTGCATTCTTACATATCCTCGAGGCCTGTTTATTCTGAGGTCCGGTGCCTAATCCGATAATTGTCTGAAGCCCGAATGCGAAACAAATCCCTTGTTCGTACCGTACCGGGGGCTCAATCAAATAATAATTAATGGAATATGGTGGATTTCAAATAATATTTGACCAAAGTTCAAGGACGTTACATCTTTCAGTTACACGACATCCTACTTTCTAGCCTTGCGGCTCGCGAAAGTTTTGATGATCTCATCCAAATTAATCGAATCCAGAAGATTAGCTCCAATGCACAATAAAGCTAGTGCACCCATGTGATCTTGCCCCATAGTTGCACGCAAGTGATTTTTTATCCGCACTAAGGCGGAATAAGAACGCTCACCCGAGCAATTGGTGACCATGATCGACAAATAAAATATACGCAATGTCGTATATATGTTCGGAAATGTCTATATTAACGCTGTTCCGGCATTTGTCTCTGAATTGGACATTTCTAGAATCTGGAGCTCGTAAATTCTATCCTTAATGAAAATTTTGTCCTTGATGACGTTTACGATTTGCTGCAGTTCGTTCTCGAAATGTTCGTCTAGATCGTCTGTGTAGATTGCCAACAATGTAGATGCTGCTTCCTTCAGTTCATCGCGGTTTAGATTCCCGAGTTTACCGAGAAATCCAAACCTTTGGCTTAGAACTGAATAAGCATTTTGCCGTTTTGTCAGATAACTGTAGTAGTTATAATTCAGATAAATTGTAAGTTTTTCAGATGAAAGCAGCTCGCGTTGTTACAGGAAATACAATTTACACCTCCAGACAATCTTTATATTTTGAAAGTGCATGGTCAAAATTACGTGAAAGAAGAAAGATTAGACGTTTGAATCAGTTACATAAAATAATCCATGGAATCTGGCCCGTGTATTTTACTAATACTATACATTTTGTAAACGAATCCCAACACCTTACAATTTACGAAACTCCAATACTCGGGAATCCCGTTGTCGTGTTAGTATCAGACAAAATCATTCTTTCATGAATATAATAATTTATCAAAAGATTTGAAAGGCATTGCAAACGTTAAAGAATTTAAACAATCTCTAAAACCTAAAATAAAGCCACCAAAGTTCAGAAGTATTGGTTCTAGGCCATTC
The DNA here is from genome assembly GCA_917208275.1 of Patella pellucida. NCBI lineage: Eukaryota > Metazoa > Mollusca > Gastropoda > Patellidae > Patella > Patella pellucida. The sequence continues at coordinate 19,444,904 of OU795041.1, forward strand.
TCTATATACCACAATCGTATTCGATGTGGATGTAGTAGTTTACATTTCGATCTATTTCGTTCAACTATAATTGAAATTCGATACTGTAGTTGTAATACTATATCTGTCGAAAATTCGTATCACTATTTTTTTGAATGCCCTTTTCAGTAAATTGACATGGCTGGAAAATATTCCTTTCACTGAATTACACGAAATATTCCTACATGGTTCGTCGCTACTACCAAAAACATTAAATACAATGTTAGTTTTACTTATTCAAAGGTATATCAAAGACTCGAAACGTTTTACACATAAATATAAACAAATACTATAATAATGTAACAATAAGTAAACGTATGAGTATTCATTAGCTAATATAATTTACAAGGAAGTTTTGTAAATAGATGTACGTATGTTTATGTTTGTTGAATAAAAAATAAGTTTGCCAAACTCTTTTTGTATAAAAATTTGATTGATATGTTCGGAGAAGATTCATAATTGGTTAATATCCCTTTGTAAAGAATATTTTTGAATTAAAATATGTTTTAGTTAAAAGGCCAGGCCACACTGGGCGACCTAGCCATCTCTTTCCTGAATAGCTTATTAGTAGGTTTTCAGAAAAGTAGGTTTTCTTGATTGATGATTTGCATGCCAATGCAATGACTGCATTCTCATTCAGTAGTGGATTCAACAGTAACAGTGTATAAAACGATTGACTCGGACTCAGGGCCCTTTCCCATGGTCAGGGGGGCCCTTTTTAAGACATGGGGCCCTTTTTTTCAAACGTGGGGCCCTTTTGTTTGCCTTTAGGGCCCTCCCTAACTAGGGTATATTTCATTTTTCTCATCGGTTTTAGCATTTTCCTCCGGGTTTTTTTCTTCAAATTCTTTGATTTTTTTTCGCGAGGAGGCTGGCGCCTCCAGCGCCTCAATGATAAAACGCTACTGCCTACCTGTAGTCAAGTTTCCACTAGTGACTCCGTAACTACCACGCAAAATAAACAACGGTATTTTAGTGAGATAGCACATCGCATGGGAGACGGATTCAAAAATTTCCCAACATATTTTCAACAATTCTGGCAAATTACGCGATTTACAGTATTTCCTGGATAAGAAACACATCCAACAGATACAATTGCATCCATTAGAAAGTTGAAATTGGGTCATCAGATCAGACTTTAAATATCCAACTTCAAATTAATATTCCGTATGTACATGTATAGTCTTGACGTCTGCTGTATAAAGGGCGACAACTCCATTTTTACTCCACAATTTGATCCTGTACTAACACAAATTGTTTGTTTCTGCTTATCACACAAACAGATTGAGTATTTATTGTATATTAGGTCAGGGCGTAATAACATCACAACATTCGGTTATGATCTAGTTCTAATTAGTTCACCAATTATCAAACTTTATCTGAGGTCATAGGCCTACACAATGTTTACATAGATGATTTGACCTATCTATAATCTGAGTTAGTAGAGTGTAATCGATAACTGAGATTTTTACAGATAGCAGACGCGGATCCGAGGACAAGGAGGAGGTGTGTGTGTTGTAAGGGCCCAGGGCCTGTTTCAAGAAATTTTAACTAAGATAAATCCAAATTTTAGTAACTTGATTGGATAATTTTAGATTGATTTTAGTGTTTAGCCAATCAAAATTGAAGTATCTACTAAAATTTTGATTTTTATCTTTAGTAACAATTTCGTGAAACAGGGTTTAGCTACATAAAAACACACTTTTATAAGAAAAGTATCACGGTCGTTTGTTTTATCCTTTATCAGGATGGGCATGCAAAGCGCGAGATGTAGGCGTGTTATTATGTGATATCACAATGAAATTGATCTTCATAATAGGCTACATGTACAAATTGACGTCGAACGAGGTGTTAGATTTCTTTCTTTAAAACGCTGAGTTTGTATCACAGACACTTGAAGGGATTAAAATAAAATTGTTACTACTGCTTGACTATAGTGGTTCTCTTTTATAATATATGGTCAAGCAGTAGTCAGAGGTTTTATTTTAATCCCCTCAAGTGCCTGTGGTTTGTATATATGCCTACGTTATTTTGAAGACGATCATGGCATCATGCATTGTCAATTGTCAAAATTTCCTTATAACAGGAACCTGGCAAACCCCCTCCTGCATAAATTCTTATTCCGCCCTTATGGATATCAGGAAGATAACAAAATTTATTATAGTGTTATCTTAAATTAATTTTTGCACACGGATTGTGCACCACGATATTGAAGTGACATTTTTTTCTGAGGACCTTAATTATATGGGTTTGGTTTTATTTTTGTTATTTAACATTTTGGCTGTTTTGTACGGCGCGAATCCCAATGTAATCAGTCGAAAAACATATTATGTCTTTATTCGAATGTCCAACTTGAATAACAGATTGAATTAACAATGACAATATCATACTATACTTATAGGCTACGTTGTATCTGTCTACAGACACGAAGCTAATTGACCGACATTTTAAGTCCTAAATCGCCGATTTTAGTCGAAAATTCGAAAACACTACGTATACTACGAAAATTTTGTTTAGTAGTTATTCTGCTTCCTTTAATAGATTGAACGATATTTTTGTAAGCGAGATCCTGTGTACACATTGGCGTAGACGTATAAAGATGCCTTGGAAGATGGAATTCGATTTAAGAGTAGGTCATAGCGCCGCTGTCAGGCAAAATCCTACCCATGACACATGCCCGTCATTAGACCAGTCGGGAATGAGCAGCAGGACGTAAAACCCCATATTTTTCAACATACTGAACTCCGGACACGTTCTAAGAATTGCTACTGCTGTGTTAAATTTCAAAAAATCAAAAATACTTATTCAGTAAACGTGATAACGCTTTCTGTGAGTAAAGTAGTTCAAAGAAATTTTAGTTTGTTGAATGGGGCAAATAGGGTGACATGGATTTCCGTCCCAGCTGTAATGACCACAGATATTAACTGTGATAGTTCCTCTCATATTATATACTATAATTGTAAGAGTGTTATTTCAGAGTTCGATCGCATTGTTGGATATACTCTTTGTTAAATTGATATAAATCTAATTTTGGGCTGATATAAATTTGTATCGAGTCTAACTTTAGTCGTATTTCATGATAAGAGTTACATGATCGCTCATGTATGGACACAGATAACCAAATATGCTAAAGTTATTTTTAATCTTCCCCTCCCTTTCCCTTTTCCCCCTTTTGTATGTCGATTTTTGTTTAGAATTGAAGAAAAGTATGTCGATTTTTGTATAGAATTGAAGAAAAGTGTTTGAAAATACATATTTCTGTCAGGTTTTGGTAAATATTCATGATTTTGAGGCGAAAGGATACATGAGTTGAGAGGTTGGCTAGTATTAGGTGAAATGTGGGGCCGTAAATTGCATGTTTATTTGTCTCTACTTCCAGCTTGAGTATCTCAAGTTTTCCACGAAGAACCTCACACGTTCTTTTGGGCAAGCCTTTGCCATATGTTGCTTCATTTGTGGTAGTAAGCTTTCTACCAAACGAAAATTTGGGGAAAAGTTAGCGCAGGTCTAAGAGACGAGAATTAACATTAAAGTCAATGGGTAAATCTTTAGTGAGCCGTGGCCGTATTATGGATAAAGGGAGATAAATCTTGTTGGGTTCAGGATTTCGGCACTGGTTTGGTTTCGCCATCGCAAGTTATTTTCAATCCAGGCGTATTTGAACACATTAATTGATGATCATTTTACACATGAATTCTTTTATATCACGACTTGTGGGTTAATTTGGTGCATTATAATTTTGCCATTCGACATTTTAGATTAACCGAGATGTTGTGCTGATAAGTCTTTTGTTAATCACTAAACCGAGGTTACCCGTGACAGAATCAATATGCTAAATTATTTCTCTGTTGTTGATCTAAGTGAAATTGTTGTCGTGTACTCATTAGCTTTAAATAAAATTGAAGCCATGGATTAGCGTGCACACACAGGATGTGTCATGCACCTGGCCCGTAGTCAGCTTATAAAAGTTGGGGGGGGGGGTCATAATTTTTTAGAGGGGCTGAGGATGTAGCCAGCTAAAGACACTCCTAAGAAATAATTATTTTTGGCGAAATATCTGGGGGTGGGGGTTGGGGGCTATTGAACTCTCGGAGTATTTAAAGCACATGGATGGTGTTATTGATGGCGTTATTAGCTGATCTAGGGGGTAATGGATAAAAGCCACCAGGTAAATCGTACAGCTGCATGGGTTGACACTTTTGATTGGAAGAGTTAAAGCTAAAAAAAGAGTCGTTTCTGGTGTAAAGTGTCTTTTTACAATGTACCTACCGTAATTCCCCGTCATTAAGGTACTGGATAATCAAATCCATTGCCTTAGCCCCGGAATTCTAATGGCTAAGACCCTAGAAGAATGGGGGACAAAGGAGGATAGGACACTTTTGTCACCAGTCCCAGTTGCATTTTTGGTGTTTAACTCTAGTATTTAAAACATATGTGTTTATGGGGTTACTTTTACCCAATTTGTTTTGCGAAGGTACGAGTTGACGAGTGGCAATTGTCAAGGTCTTGTACAATCTCACTATATCGAACATACGATTATATTTAATTAGTTTTAGACTACATGTACACATGTATTTTTAATTTTATTTGCTTGGCAGCCATGGTATGATTTATGAGTGTTTATAATGTCATTTGTCAGTGAAAGGTAGTGACATGTCAAATGACATATATAATGACAACTAGCGATTGGTATTTTCTTCCTACATGTTTTGGTATTTAGACAAGGAGTCATGGGTCGTATTGTATTTGATTTCAGGGTCATCGGTCGTCTTCTATTTGTCGTGAAGGGAAGTGTAACCTTCGTTTTGTTTGTATAGTCACAAAAAAGAAAAAAAGTACATACTCCCACAAAACTCTTTTTTTTTTCTAATAAAAGAAAATGGAATGTTTGAGTTGTATGGATCTGGCTGCAGTTTACCTGGTGTAAAGAGATGCGTGTAATTTTATTTTTAGATATGACAATATTCACAATAAAGTATCTTCACTAACGAAGGTTTCAGGAGCTTGATATGACCGCCAACAATACACTCTCAGTCTTTGAAATGAAATGAAATAGGGTTTAATGTCCTGAAGTTCTGCTACTACACCGGGCTAATGAAGACAGGCATACACCATACAGTGCGCTACGAGGGAACTTTACCCGGGCAGCGGCGTTACTGCCTACTCTTATATCTAATTCCATCTGTCAAGGGATCTTTTACGTGCACACCAATGTGTACACGGGGCCTCGGGTTTTTCGTTCCATCCGAACGACTAGACAGATGTCCTTGTCAGGCCCTCGATCCTTCATCACTGACAAGGGGGGACCACGCCGTAAAATCTGGATGAACTAACTCGGGCAATGTAGGGATGAACACCCGTCCTCCGGGCTAGCGAGCCAGCGTCTTACCTACCTAGCCATATGAGTATTTATCTTGTGGTTATTTCCTATTAAAGTACCACAATTTTGGTATATTATATAGACAGTAGATATATCCGATCTTACTAGAAAATTACTTAGCCACGTGATCCCCCTCAGTCTTTGGAGTTGTTTATGGGTTCTGAATTTACGTCTCTGTATTTCTTCGTGGGAATCAAACATTTTTCTCCACATATCGATGGTTAAAGGATTCTTGTTCAGCTCACTGACGCCGTTTGCCCGTGTCCAAAGAAACATAGACCCGACCATGTATCATCACAGCCCATATTTCAATGGGAGAGCTCCCGTTTTTAGGAGTAGATTTTTGCATTTTTGGCTCTTTTTTTTGAAGCCGATTCATTCCTATGTATTCCATCTTTCCACAAGTCTTACACACCAAATTGACACCAGGCCGACCATAATGTGCTATCTACACACCTGTATCTTTCAAAAGAGCGACGATGATATTTAGCAATGGGAAGGATGTGATTTTCCCGAGGGGAGACAAACTCCAGCAACTCACTTTTTTAATTTCACCATCGCCAACTAATTACGGATAGTATATGTTACTTTCAATGTTCGGAGACTGGCATTAATTTATAAATAAACATGTACATATATATAAGCATGCAAAGCTTCTTTCACGTCTACGTGTTATGGGTGTGGTTATACAAAACTTTTCACGGTTAACAATAACAGACAATCGGAGAAATCTCCGGAACCCGGTACTTGACGATAAATCTATGATATTTTAAAGCTAATTACAACCAAACTTTTATGTTTATGGGTGTGACCTCACATTAAAGTGTGTTCCTATTTGTGAAATAATTAAATTTGAGAAATCCAAGTAGCATGATGTCGATGACAATACGAGAATATCATTTAAAAAATTATGTATTGTGAGTAATCAATCACGTAATACGGGGGTTAAATTTAATGGACATTTTCACCAAATATGAAAGTTGGGTTTAATGATGCAATTTACGTGGTAAACAGTTGACAATGCTCCAAATAAAGCATATTGAGTCATCTATGTACAGGCTTGTCATAATTTCCTAATCAACATACAGGGCAATTATTTTCAGTTACATGTACTTTGATGTTTAATAATATAGATATTGATACGGATTCAATGGCACTGTTGTTGGACAGACAAATAATAACATTTTAATTATTGTTGAGCTACAGAGTTCATCACATCAAGATGGCTTTGATGGATTAAGAATGTCACATGGTGTACCTACATGTCATTTCCTCATGGTTCGTTAGTGCGAGGAGCCCCCCCCCCACCCTCTACTTCCCGTGTTTGGGTGCTGTCTTCCGTCGGATCTGAATAGAGGACAAGTAATGAAACTCCTCATATTGCTTCCAGCACTAGCAAATTCTGGGAATGGGGATCAATCGTGTATCATAAAGCGTTTCAGAATCATTTGTAGAAAGGGACTCGATTGGTGTCAATTTCTATGTCCAAAATATTAGCGATTTAGCTCCTTTAAAGATACATTAGTTAAGAACTAAATCTGCCTATAGCAAGTCTTTCTTTGGGCCTGAAATGTTTTCTAAAGTATTAATTAGACATTAATTAATTGATCCAGGCCTTAATCAACTCTCGATGGCATCAGATTTCTCCGATATGAAACAGATTAAAACGTTTCGGCAATACTCTGATTTAATCGAATATGGCGGACCTAGACGGACCCAGATTTAGCTTCGATCAACCAGGACCGTGGTTGAAATTATTGCACACGTCTGCCAAACTTTAAATGACAATATCTTCGCTTGCAATAAAGTAATTTGAATGAAATTTTCAAATTATTCATATTACATCATCTACTTTCTGTATCTATATCTTGAATAATGTAACTTTAAGTAAAGCCAGTATAAACAGATTAAAGTGTCTGTCAAAATATAAAAAAATCTAACAAAAAAAAAACGAAAAAAAACCCCATCGGTACTCAAGTTAGAGTTTGTTATTATTCTTTAAATTTTCGATTTGCCAATCCCCAACTTACATATCAAGGAAAATGGTTTTATAGATTTGTGATGAAAGTACATTTTTGACACAGCGATTCTCTCGTGTATCCGATATGTTTGTCCTAAAGAAGAAATAGGACAAAACATAGGAAGTTGGAAGAAAAATATATACACATGTTATTTATTTGAATACCTGAGTTAGGGAGAATAACACTCTTGCTGGCTTGATAACTAATAGCCTTATTCTGAGTACTAGATGTTAAGTGACCTACCTGTTGTGTAAATTATCCATTACATCCTATTTTACTTATCCAGAGGGTTCGGAAATATTTGAAAGTGTTAACGTTAGGCTTTTTAAACCATGTAGTTGATTTTTTTCAATATTCTAAATTCGGTGTGTTAAGATGAAATTTGTATCATCAATTAATTAAAATATTGTAAAATAGTACAATTTGTTGACCAGAATAAAGATAGGGACATATTATTCAGTTACAACAAGTGTCCAATTGAGCCTTAAATAAACTTGCCGCTTCGTATACATAAAGAAAAACCAGGGATTTAAAACTGTAATAAGTGAAAGAACTAGCGCTGAGGTTAATACATATCTTGCAATTGTTAGTTATACATGTACATGTAGATCTGCAGTTTCGGGTTATTTAAAAAAAAAGAAACACTTGAGCTGGTCGTAATTCTCTACCGTACTAAATCACTAAGTGATCAGAAAGTATTGGTATACCTGAATAAGTAAATAAATTATATAAATAATTAATGGAATGTCAATTTCAGCCTGACAAGATCTTAGTGGGAGACGAATCATATTTATAAAGAAGTTTTGTTCAGCGAACAGGTACAAGACAGCTAGTGTGTCAGTCCCTACTTGTATACGTTTGATCTAAAACAAACATTGATTGTGAACACAGCTAACAAATATATGTAGAGGTTGTTAGTCTAGTTAGTAGTGGCTAGAATTACTCGTACCAAGTAACGATAGGACCAATTGTTAAACCCATGAATACCCCCTCTAGCTGTCATTTCATTACCACAAAAACCGCCATTTTCTCAATTCATCTAAGCGGAGCCGTACTACCGTTTTATTTGCCCTCCAGTGATACAGACAAGCTCCAGTGATTTTTATTTTAATATAGAGATATAGTCTGGTGGTACGATCGTCTCATCAATTAATTCTATATAATTAAACACGTAGGATTATTAGATACCTTATTTACTGAGCGCATAATTTCACTCGTAATATCCAGGTTACGGGTTCGCGACTGTTTTTTGGACGGAACACCCACCATCTTTTTCTCGATTTACACCCTATCTATATATTGGAAGAGGACCGAACTGTGTGTATCGTTTTTATTAGAGGAGTGACAAGATCAAAGACGGTTAATTTGTTGACTAGCTAACGGTTTGACGTACATGTATGGATGGTATTTATGTTATTTTAAAAAAAAGAAATTAAAGGGGAATTCTATGTTTTACGACCAGTTTGCTTCAAATAGTGTAATTAAAAGTTAAAATAGAATAAAACGTGTTGGAAATACAATTACGTCATTGATAAGTAGATGACATTCCAGATTGAAGCTTAAATATAAAGAAGTATTTGTAAATTGTGAAACCATCCACCATTCATTTAAATTCGTACACGTCAATAATAATTGACTGTGATATTTGTAACGTGTTGGTTTAGAAGACGGAACAGACTGATGTAACGAGATAAATGTTTGAGAATTGAGCCAGGAAGGATATACCCTATTGACATTATCTCTCATTATTGTTCATGTCACAATATATCGGTGATTGTTTCTTCGTAAACTGTGTGACATATTGGATTTATTTATCTTGTGTTTTTGTTTACAAATGGATATAAAAGAGTAAACCTCCATTTTCAGAATGATCAGGTTTGTTTATCTTTTAATGGAATTAATTTGGCACCCTCTTTTCAATACAGCCCTCTTACTTCCACGGGAACATCCGCTATTTTGTTATCTTTCTCTGCAATCTGCTGTTTGTATCCATAGGTTTCTAATTTAAATATATCTTAGACTCGGTGGTACGATATATTTTGTTTTATTACTGTGTTGTCCAGTCACCATTGGCTTTTGTGAACTGTGATATAACATTTCAATGGAAGATAAATCATCAGTGAGAGATGCTGTTCGGTTTTACTTCTTGTTGTATATAATTTGTTTTGTTGACATTCTGTGTAACCTTTAAGCATACTTCATTTTGTCAACAACAACACTATGGCTAAATTTCAATATGTATTTTTTGTTCATTCTAATTCCACTATGGCTTCTCGATGTTATCTTCAACCCAGAGGTATGGGGTTAGGTGCCAGATTGTTTTACGCATTCACGTTGCATCATACGGTCTATCATTGAGAAAAGTGGGGCGATTTCGTTCCTCACTTGTAAATGGCCAGGAGTACGCCCCCCCCCCCTTATTTACTGCCAAATACTCCTACGCTCAAGTTAAAAATTGAAGTAAAATTGAACCATATGTTCGTCCAGGCATGACCTAGTTTGTGTCGATTGAACGTTAAACCCATCTCCCCACCAGCACCTCTCTCTCTCTCTCTCTCTCTCTAGTTCTCTCTCTTTCTCTCTGATAGGTATGTGGCTTCTAATATCCAGATCGAAACTATTGCTAAAATTTGTTAAAAAACCCAGCGGTGTCCACTTCCGATTTAAGACGTTCGCACCACAACCACATATGTGTAGTTCCGTTGTGTAACTTACATCAAATTCGTCAACAGACAAAGAAATTGAACCTGACCAAAGGGTTAAAACCTGTCAATCTCTGAAACGGTTCTATGATGCATTTTATCTACTGATATCTTTTAATTAATCGCTTTGGGCATGACCCAAATGTTTGATGAAACATGAAACGGGTTGTTATTTTAGTCATTTCAATTACGTCATCAATATGCAGTACCGACATTCCTTGTAATTAGATACACCCACTAAGCTGAACCATTATAAAACCTTTCTCATTATACTTTGTCGAATCAAACTAGTAGCTCCGAATGACAGATTCGAAATAATATAACACGGTCAGTTTTATTCTGATTGGTAACATTAGTGTCTGGATAACCAGTTTTATAAAGCTGTCTCAGATCGGTTGTTGCGTTTATCCGACAACTCATTACACGTAAATAATAGACCAGATTTCCCAGTTATGTAACCACGCTAAACAATTCCGATTTTTGAACAGGCCAATATTTAGAGGTACTTCGTTCGTACCTGGAGTTTAACGTCCACTTCCACCTTGGGTGATATCGTAGACAAGTTGAGGGGTACAAATTTAAAGCGAGACAAATAGTTCAATTCTTCGGAACACTTGATTTGTATTCTTAAACGTTAGAGATCGACCGACATTCTTCACAGCAGTACAATCCAAATAACGGCATGGACGTTTAAATACATGTAGTATCATCCTTACAATGACATGTTTGGGACAAAATCAGTAAATGTAATCAAATTCATTTCTCCATTTGTCATCTGACTTGTATGATCGCTTCTCCTATCATCAAACTGGAGACGGGAGTAAATATAACATTTAAAGAACAAATTCTATAAAATGGGATTATTTGTTTCATAAATTATTCCAGGAACTCCCAACAGCTGTGCGATATGGTATTCTCCCCTAATTCGATTAAGAAACAGATAAATTTTATGTATTTATGTATACTAACTCGGTTATAAATGTGTGGAGGCAAATCAGAAGGCTTTCTAGCGGTTTTGTATTATGCTACTCTGTAGTCTTTTTTATGTATTAAACTTCGTATTATTGTTTTATAGGTGTTTACCCGATGATGGTATCCAGGCCATTGCCTATGGACACAACCGACAAATGGATGGCAACTGTTTGCCGGGAGACATTAAATTAAATGCTCATCTACGTATACAGCCCCATCTACAGAATGGGCCAAACACAGGGGCCCAGACCATGTACTGCAGTGTGCCCCATAACTTTGAACACTATATGCGACAAACGTAAGTATTGGAAACATTTCTCTTTTAGACACTTTGCATTGAATTATGGTGTTTTTATATGTTTTACCAATCCAGTGCTCGACAAAAATATATCATTAACGTAGCATGACGCCCAGTCTGTTTTCAACGTTTGTATGTTCGAAATGTGGGTTTTTGTTTTTGCCACTTGTGACAATGACACGACACAATATTCAGCCAACTTGGAAGGACCCCTATACGACCGTGAATTATTTGAATAACGATGCATGTATGCCATGTGGTAGCTTCGGGCAGACTTTTAAATCTCTCTCTTTTATGTAAATCGATTGTTATACTGAGTAATCAAGCTCCACCAGGAGTCCATTACTGACGACCTGTTCAAAATGTTAATGATACCAAAACCGTTTTCATACATAATGATGAGCGTTTATTGTAATCATAGTAATGCAAGTCAATATATTCTGGGTTATCAGATGAAGTAGATTTCTAGATGATTGCAGATAAAAAAAACCACGCCATTAATATAAACTACCTGGCCAACCGCCTTTAAAAATAACTTCTATTTGTCTTGATTTGACGATAACATTTATCAACTCTAACTAAAGCCCACCCAACCGGACCCTTTGTTATTGTAAATATTGGCCTTGTAGATGTACATTCAATTTCATAAAACACTACACACCGAGGATGTTTGTAGAAAATTTGTACAGGAGTGAATGGTACGCGGAGCTCATCTGTGACTTGTCACATGTAAGCTAAACCTAGTTAACCCTTTCCAGTTATTCTAGACCCGATTAACTCACTCTTTAGCTGTTTTGTCAGGTATTGTAACCCTGGTGTCACATCTGTAGAACACCTGCGACGAGATAAACTTGACATTTTGAAGGTCAGACTTAATAAGTTTATTTTTTAAATCAATATCGAATTACTAATTACATGCTTTTAAGAAAACGAGTGGCATAAACAAAAGTGTATTTTATTCATGAACATCCAACTTATGTAATCTTTTTAGATATTTTCTCTGACTTCTACTACCAGTTAGAATTACAGATATTGTTTATTTACACCATCTAGCATTGTCTACTTTCTATTAATAGATTACAACCGCCGTAACACCTATTGCAATGTTATATATAAATAAGTAAAGGGGATGAAATGTGGGTTAAGGTCTTACCTTTTTGCACGCAACCGACTGACGAAGATGGTATATATAAATAGGCCACTTCCAGTTCGAAATAAGTCTTTTTAAAATCCCATAAAAACTATATTCGGAATTAAAGTTAACAGTCTGAATTTAATTTCCTTTATCAAGGCCGGCGGAAAATATACTTGATTAGAGGGGCTTCAATACTAAGTCCCTATAGGCGAGGGTCCAGGGGACGCAATAACCTGAAGACAAGAGTACTTGCGGCCAAATTATTGGGGGGACTAAAGCCCCCACTCCCCTAGCCTCCCTACTCCGCCGAGCCTGTATATTATATTATTAACTAACAGTATTTAGTCTTTGGTGCAGGATGTAGAAACAACTGCTTCTGTATGACCTAAATAACCGAGAACCAATTTACACGCTACCGTGCGAGTAAGAGAACCCTTGACAGTTGGAATTCGAAATAAGAGTAGGCCGTAGCAAAACCGCTGTCAAGCAAACTTTACCACACAGCACACTGCATGACGCCTGTACTTCATTTTATTAGACCAGTTAAACTCTATTGCGTAACTCCTATTACGTTTGGAATTCCTAAACATCGTAGATAGTGCAACTTGGTCACATCTGTGTAAACGAGTTATGCAAATATCTTGTTACTCGTGTTTGCGTTTCTTCCGTAAAGGCTACATGTTTTAATACTTGCAAACAGTTTGAAATTTTAAAAGCCGACTTGATGGTGTATCCCGTAACTCTAATTAGAAGGCGGATGGGAAGTTGGTAATATGAACACATACACCTAGTAATATGTTTGAATGGTGTCACTCATCAATATATATGCACGGAACTGTAGAATTACCATTCTAATAAGGAAACCAATTTCCTTGTATCCTCGCTGTTTAAACATTTTCACCGCATTTGGACATTCTTACCTCAATTCTAAGCAGCTGTATGGGGTTCCAGAGCAGGATTATTGTCATCCCAAAACGTGTGATACACCGACATACCGACAAACGGACAATGACCTTTCAAAACAGACCATGCTCATCATCAAACTCAGTCAGGAAACATTGACAGTTAGTAGACACGTCCAAGTCGGGGCGCATATATTTCAATATCAGTAAAATTGGACTACTTTACGTCTGAGTCTGAGCACATTTTCGGTATCGGCAAAATTAGGAAACAGGTGCCTGTAGCGGAGCACATATTTCAATATCAGTGTAATTAGGCTACTAACGTCCGAGTCGGGGCAAATATTTCAATATCAGATAAAAAAGGATACAGACGCCCGAAGCTAAGCATATATTTTAATATCAGCAAGATAAGCAAACAGGCTCCCGAAGCTGAGCACATATTTTAATAATATCAGCAAAATTAGGCTACATACGTCTGAAGCTGTGTACTTTCTTTGTGCTGCATTGTCATAGTAAAAATTTAACTTGGATGGTAGAATAAATTTAAGAATATAAACACATTAACGAAACGAAATATATACGTGTTCAAAGACAATAAAGATAATAAGTATAATATTGTTTAAATCTTTTTACATACATGTAGTTATTATAAATATTATATGAACACTTTGGTTGAAGTATAAAATATGATTCTGCTTGATGAATAAACTCAGAAGTTCATATATAATCATACAATCTAAAATGTGGTATTTATATTTATATATGAATTTTATATCTTAAAAAGCGACTAAATATATGAAGTACTTTACTATTTCAAAATAGGAAATGTCTTTGTTATTGTTTTCTAAATGTCCATTACGATAAAAGCCAACGGGATTAAGATAGCGATCAACTGAATTTACATTTCTGAAAACACCTGTTTGGGCTGACCCCTTGGACAAACACAAAGTATGTGTTACCATAGTTACAATAAGCATAGTGTACCTACATCAAACAAAAATGGCGACCACAGTATAAAGCGTACCAAGGAAGGAAAGACTTGAGATCAGCGACCGATGACGTTTTATAATTAGGGTATCCCTCCGTGTCTGTCACCAGTTATGACGGGACAGCTCCATCTTGAAATGGATGAGATAATATGTCATGATCGGTGTTCTGTAACTTATTAACATATATTCTCCATTTATTTCTTTTTCTAACTTGTTTAAATATTTATTTTGCTTTTATATAAAATACAATAATATATCAGATTATGCTTAAAGCGTCTCCCAGTATCAAATATCAAAAATGGATTTTAAGCTCATAACTGCATTGCATCCAATAACATGTCCACGCCGAGAACTTGTTAATAACCAGTTTTGGGAATTAATCGGATTTAAACGTATATTTCTTAAAATTTGATCGGTTAAACGGATATTTTATTTGTTAAACTCCCAAGGTAAGAAAATGGGTTTAATGATTTAAGAAAAAAATTTTGGTGTTCTTATTTGCAATCTTGTATATTTACTCTTCTAACAAAATTTGTCTTGGTTAATTCTTTGTCCAAATTAGCCATGTTGATTCAACCCAATTTACCCTGTCATCTAATCCAGTCATTAACAGCAACGTGTTGAGAATCTAGGTTTCCTCACGAAGTTGTTTTCGGATTCATGCAATCAGGTATAATTAAGATGCTGCGAAGTAATTCACACAGGTTACACATCTATGGTGTATTTTTGTATTAGAGCACTTTGCACAGTTGTGAAGAAAACACGATCTTTATCAGATGTTTTGTACATGTATTTAACTTCGGTGTTACATGCTCTAAACGCTGACAATGTCACGCCCTACAAACTAATTTAGCGAACAGACATTTGTTTTATTTCGCCAATTAACACTGCGAAGCTATAAAAAAAATCAGAGTAAGGTAAAAGGTTCATTTTGTGTGCGACAATTAAAAAAGAATAGTCTCGGAAGGCCAATAACACTGTTGGAGTTAACGTATTCATAGAGGTCCATGTTACAAGAAATGAAAAAGGGGTTCTTTTTAGGACCAAACGACAAATAACTTTGCCCGGTCATAGACATTTCCGCCTTATCCACTGAATTCAAACTATCAAGGGTTAATTTATGGACACGCCCCATAACAGAGAGACGTCTAGTCACTACAAACTAGGTCATTTCGGGACTAGTATATACAAGTTTGATCTTTATTTCACAAATTCGCTTGCGCGGAGGGGTCCTTAGCCGTGGGAAGGACCTAGAGAAAAACCCGGGATGTTGGACAACGCCCCTTGACACAATGATAGACCTTATGACCTAACGCCAACACTTTAAACCTTCCCGGCTCTTTAAACATACCGATTAATGAAATTACGTTTTGGTATATTTCCCTTTTGAATTCACTTGACTGATAAAGGATGCAATAGATATGAAGTTTATTAAAACATAGAAATAAGTGAACAGCAGGCACGGGGTAAACACAAGGATAAAAGACCTGGCAGTTTGGCTAATATTGACATTGAGGAGTAGCCTGGTACACTACAGACCTAATTGATGGTAGTTTCACTAGAGCCGAGACAGTTAAATATTGCTTGAATAAAGAGCCGAATGTTTGCTTAAAACATCTTTCTTTCAGAGCTTGTGTAAATTTTGATGTTAACCAAATATATGGGCAAGCTCCGACCGCGTTTGTTTTCAAAGTAATTGTATTATAGTTAGACCTTACTAGTATTATATATCAATTTTACTTTAAAAACGGTACTTGTCTTGTTTTAAAAGTGTTCCTGGTCTTGCGTTTTACCCATAAACCCCCTCTGTTCGCCATGACACACCAGCGTTGTTATTCTGGTATCAACATGTCAAGACGAGTCATTGGGTAAGGCGTTGTCATTAGAGGAGTTCGTCTTATCAACCGTTTTATTGGTACATCCATGGTATATTTTTTTTACATAATATACGGATGACTTTGAACCAGAAACTTTCTGTTTTGCACGGTTATATGATTTAGTACACGGCATTATACACAACATCAGTGCCAACCTCGATACGGAGAAGGGCAACCAAGGTATTGCATATTGCTGGGTTTATCGGTTGTATATTTAAAAATGGTTGATTTTTACTTTCAGGCCATTACCCGACAGTCCACCAGATTCTGGAAGCGAACCTTACTCTCCACATGATGGACAAAACCTGCCTCATATAGGTAACTATAGTTACTAGAATACCACTGTAATTAAACATTAAACTTAGATCGTACTGGATTAAAGAAGCCAATAGGACACATGAACATTAGATAATCTATTTTATCAAAATGGTTTCGGATTGGATCTGCGTTAAACTGTCAACCAATGAAAATGCTGGGAACAATTTAATATGTTTCCTTCATAATGCTATGTATTAACATTTCTTTAAAACTGCATGCGTACACATTCTGTTTCAACTAGTTGGTTTTATTCGTCTTATAGCAACTTAACCATCCATTTCGTTTTTCAGATCCTAAACACGGACACGGTCATGTTAATGGAATGACGTCATTACAGCAACCTCCACCAATGTATCCCCAGAATCATGGTGGTATGAACATGCCATTAAAACTGCCAACATCATCATATATGAACGAACCCCCAAAATTAAATCACCTTCCACAGCAACAGTTACCACCGACAACCATGCACCAGGTGTCACCACCAATCAATCACCCGGTTTTACCAAATCATTACGGCGTCGGGTAGGTTGTGATAATTTTTAGTTTTGAACAGACGTCAACACGTATTGCGCATTTCCGACTTTTGGGCACTTACGTTAAAAAAATTGGGCTTTGGTCCTCATCCAAGATTCCATTAGTTAATGGCTATTTGCAGGATATTTTGATTTTCAACAATGTCATTTTTTAGATAATAAAATAAATGGCAGTGATGCAGTTATGCATTTCCTTAATTTTAAGGATAATTACCAAATGGTCAAAGGGACATTGTGTAAGAGCTGAATCTGCCTATGTAGATATTACTTTGAATCGCATGACAAACCCTCCAGACCGTCGGATGAAAGGGATATTGAATGGAATATAACATCCTCGGTATTTGATAACATACTAGTAAAATGGATAATCAATCAACCCTTTGTATATTATCCTAACAATTTGCTCAAAAGCAAATAATTAGACTGACATTTTTCCCATATTCAGTTATCAGTATCTATTTCGGAACTATTATATCCTGAACGACCAGCTCTGTATCCAATTCTTACATAATGTACATGTATGTTTAAATGCATCTGTTAAGTCATGTTCTGCCATAGTTAAATACTTGTGCATTTGTTAAGTTAAACCGTACTTCTTATTTCCAGTCCAATGAATATGAACAATCCTACTCACAAAAAGAGAAAATACTCGGAATCACCAAACAGTACAATAAACAGTAATATGATGAACAATATGAATGGATTACTTAGTATTAAACAGGAACCACCAGGTATTGGTTTACAGTAATTTTATCACTTGGGTCGGGCGAGAGATAGATATCTCACACTCTAAAGACTCTGATTTTGCAGTTCCATCTAATTCTGGACTGCTATTGTTAATTTGTCAGTATGTATGATCTGCCTGGTTTGTTCTTCCTTCCTAACTAATATATGGAATGAGTCAAGTTGTGTTCTAGACTTTAATGACTCCTGGGGGACATTTTCTCGCGTAGTGTTCACGTTTGCCGGCGACCTTGTGCATTTTCTGGTTGCCGTGCGGTCGCAGGAGCGCAGTAAGGACGCCACCCGGTCTGGCGGGGGCTTAAGACTTCGATTTTGCAGTTCAATCTAGTTATGGACTGATATTGATAATTTGTTGGTACATGTATGTATCAAAGTATCGCTTGGCTAGACTACAAAATTTAGAATTAGTCATGTTGTGTCCTGGATTTAATGACTCCTGCCATACATCACCCATGCAATGATTCATGATTTGCAGTTAACCTAATAGGTCATTATATTGTATTTCAACCTGATTATAATGTATTGTTTGTCTATTTCCATACTTCAGCAGCATGACGTGTTTCGGATTCACCATTTTGATTTGATAATTGTGTTTCTATAGGTCCCAACTTTCCTGGGAATTATGCTGGATTGCCTGATTGTACAGAGGATGATTACAGTTATGATATGGATGCTAGTGGAAGTTTTATGGACAGTTCATATCAGGTTATTAAATGGCAGCTGTACCAAACATCTAAATGGGCAATACTTACAGACTCCGAACTCAAAGATTTGTAAGTAGTTCTACCTTATTGGACAAACGCAATTCTAGAATATATGAACAACAATATATTCCCCCACGCTGACTTGCTAAGCAATTAGTAGCGCGACTATTAGTTGGGTCAACGTTACAACCATTAACCAATATAATATTTGTTTTACGAAAAGGACAAGAAGGCCACATGTTTTAAGTAGCATTTTATACAAAATGTCTTTTATGAATCTGCACTATACATCGGGAGCATCTCAGTGATTTTTGTAGCGATTAAAATATACATAACAATATGCATCTAACGATACATATGGACTTTCTTTTTATCCAACAGACCCCAGATTACATTCCGTGTTGATGCTGATAAAGGCTTTAATTACTCTACATCCGATGAATCATTCGTGTGTCAGAAAAAGAATCATTTCCAGGTCACAGTTCACATGGGTATGCATGGACATGCTAAATATGTCCGTACCCCCGAAGGCGTTAAAAAGATCGACAATTTCTGTTTACATTTTAAAGGCATTAAGGTGAGTCAACTAATTTTGTTGAATATGATGACAGAACGTCGTTTTCGCGTAAAGGGTGGCTTCTATACATGGATGCCATATCGAAGCTGCTGTGATGGCTGTGACTGTAATTGATCATTGTAATGGGTGTTATATTGCAACCAATGCTACTGAAATGGCTGTGACTGTAATTGATCATTGTAATGGGTGTTATATTGCAACCAATGCTACTGTAATGGATGTGACTGTGATCCATTATTGTAACGGATGTTATTTTGCAAATAATGCTGCTGTAATGGATATGACTGTAATCCATTATTGTAAAGGGGGCCTTATTGTAATCGATGCTGCTGTGATCTATTTGACAGTAATCGATTGCTGTAATGGATGCAATTCGATGTTGCTGTGATGGATTTGACTTTGATCGATTTTGTTGTTGTAATTCATGTTAATATAGTTCACGCTATTGTAATAGATGATATTGTAATCGGTGATATTGTAATGGCCGGTATTTTAATCAATGCTACTGTAATCGATGTTATTCGTATTGATGCTTTTGTAATCCGTGTTATTCTAATCTATGCTTTTGTAATCCATTCTAATCGATGTTACAGTAATCGATAATATATAATATCAATGTTGTTTTAATCGTTACAATTGTGATCCTTGTTACAGATGGAATCACCAACACAAAGTATCAAAGTAGAACAATCTCAATCAGATAGAAGTAAAAAGGCCTTCAACCCAATAAGGTAAGCCATAGCAGTAGTAATCGAACAGGAAATTTCCAATTCTCAAACCTTTTCGTCCTTACTACATTCAGATTATTTTGTGTAACATTGATGTTGAACATTTCGATTCGGTTTATTGCAGGGTTGATTTAACACCAGAACAGGTTACAAAGGTGACTGTTGGTCGCCTTCATTTCTCGGAAACCACGTCGAACAACATGAGAAAAAAGGGTAAACCTAATCCTGACCAAAGATATTTTATGTTAGTTGTCTCTCTACATTCTCATTGTGCTGATTCTAGTTATATGATAGCAGCTAGTAACTGTGAGAGAATTATTGTCAGGGTAAGTAATTCTTTAATAGTAAGTGCAGGAGGACCGCACCACACGCAAAACAAAAATCTACAAGATAAACCTGCGGACAAGACAGAAAATATACATTGCAAAAATAAACAATTATCAAATGAAGTGTATGGATCCGGGGGCCAGCCGTAAGCGTCCACTGCGCTGTACAGTCCCGGGCATGTTACGGTACAGGCTTCACTAAAATGATTTACAAAAAAGACGTAACAAAAATACGACCAATCTCGGCAGGAATGCTATTTGTATCATAGTTCTTTGTCTCTCCAAATATTCAACTAATGCCTTATAATCCAAACCTGGGGTGCTGCTACTATAAATGTTAAAAATTAGCAATTTTTAGTTACATTAGACATTTGTTAAATAGCTCGTTCTCTATGCGGTTCCTACCGTAAATAAGATTTCATATACATGTACACTGAAGTGCCCTTTTTTGTCGTTACCCATTATAGTGTCTTTGTCCATTACCCTGAAATCGTTCATTGTGTCTCTACCTGTTTCTTTGAAATGTTATCATGACTTTACCCATTTTCACAGAATGCTTTGTGCGTTTACCTATTTCCACGAAAACACTCCTTTGTTCCGTTATCCATATCTCTAAAATATTGTATTGTGCATTGATCCGGTTCTCTAGAATGATTTATTGTGTCTTAACCATTTCTCTAAAATACTGTATAGTGCCTTTACACATTTCTCTAAAATACTGTATAGTGCCTTTACACATTTATCTAAAATTCCTTATTGTGCAGTTACCAATTTCTCTAAAAAAAACTATTGTGCCTCTTATTTCTCTAAAGCCCTTTATTGCGCCTTTGTTCATTTCTCGAAATTGGTCTATAGTCTCTTGCAATTAATGCGGTCTATTTTTTGAACTTCTAGGCATCTAACCCAGGTCAGTTTGATAGTGATGTAGATGTATTATGGCAAAAAGGACACACCCAAGAATCAGCTTACCATGTAGGTAAAGTAGGTGTCAATACAGATCACCCCGAAGAAGCTTTAACTGTCCATGGAAACATTCGTCTTACTGGCCATCTTATGCAACCATCAGATGTGAGAGCTAAAGAAAATTTTAAGGAAGTAAGTATACAAGATTAAAGAAAATCAAATTAATCAACCATAGACAAGATCGATTAGGCTTTTGGATAGAGTAATGGTAGTTCGATCTTCTTATAGTTATAGTGCTTCTGCCAGATTACTATATAGAAGTGCCCCATGGCAGTCTTTATAACTAGTTTATAACTTTTCAAAAGATGAGAATCAATATGAAGTGTTGAAGAAATTAGTAAGAAATGCATAATTTGTATCGCATCCCATATCTTTAATACAACATGTGTGTTTGTTCAAGTTAAGAATTACATGAATTTATCATCCATCCCATCTCTTAATAACAACAGATGGGAAAACATTTTTTTAATGGGATGACCTAGGTAAAAAAACAGGAATATAGTACTGCATTTTTATCTTTTATACCAAGTCCAAAAAATATTTGTGTGGGAAACATCCATTAAGCCCGTAAAAGGGAGCCGCGTTTTTCTTATTTTTATTTTAAATATTTTCCCTATTTTCAGGTGAATTCTAAAGAACAGAAAGAAAACGTTGAGAAGATTATGATCTATAAATATAATTATAGTGAAGATTTTGCTGAAACTGCTAACCTACCACCCAACTTTCGGGAAGATACTGGTGTCATCGCCCAGGAAATCAGAGAAATTCTACCGGACGCTGTTCAAGAAACAGGGGACGTTACTCTACCCAATGGATTAACCATCGATAATTTCCTAGTGGTAGACAAGGTATGGACTTATAAACTATTTTGAAAAAACAAAACAGTCAAAGACGCCCCATTCCATGATATTAGTACTCAAATGTTGGGTCGTTTAGGATGCCGTACTTTGGAAAACCTAACACAATAATAGTGTTGGTGGAAGTGGGCTATATAAACACGACATTGAACCAGTAGGAAAGTAGTTAGATCTGAATGTACTACATAGAACAAGAAAACATAAAACACCACCAACAGATCAAATTGAAATTGTTTAAAAACAATATTTCAGTGATTTCCAAACTACGATCAGGATCTTGATTTGTTTACCTTTCTCATCTGTTTATTTTACTATCATATTCACGTGTGGCGGGGTTCGGTGGCGAAATAATTTAACACGTGTGCTTTAGACTTTTGATCAGACAAGGAGAAGGGTCGCTTGTCCAACTTCTTAGGTTTTCTCTAGTCTACCCAATTTCCTCCCACTGTTAAAGACCCCTAGCCCAAGCGAATTATTGAAATGAAATTGAACCATAATATGTTATTCCCGAAATTACCTATTTTGTCTCTGTATCATAATATTCACTTTGTGTATTTTGCTATTATGCTTATTTTAATGTAAAACTGTGTTCACATTCCGGAAACAATTTGTCTATATTTTAGGATCGGATATTTATGGAAAATGTGGGAGCTGTGAAAGAACTGTGTAAATTAACAGACAACCTTGAGATTCGTATTGATGAACTGGAAACTATGAACACTAAATTACTCAAATTGAAACGTTATGATAGTCTGAAATCAACGGCAAGTTTTAAATCTTGCTCTAGTATTAGTACTGTTAGGTGAGTATTTAAAAAAACGGAGTCTTGTCGTTAGCCACCAAGGAGAACATGCCGATTTCGTGGTAATGACCAAGTTAGACTATTTTATATCTTGACACTTTGTTCTGTGCATGTAAAATTTCATTTAAACCTGACCTGACACCATTGAAATTTGCTCTGCACATGTAAAATGTAGTTTAAACCCGACACCTAGTAAATAGATCTACCATGTCATTTTGCTAGGTTTTGTAATACAAAATGAATTCAATTTCCTATCTATATTTATATTACAGTTCTTCACAGCCACAGCAACCAACGAAGAAGAGCTCAAATCAATCGTCAACTACATCATCATCGTCATCCAACACTCGTCACCATCATCATCATCACTCAAAGAGTAAACGAAGTTGTTCCCGTCATCAACCACCCGTACAATCCAATATGTGCAGCAATCGTTTTATACAGATTACTATTATTATACTCATTCTTATTATGGCCTTTTGGTAAGTCTTTTATAAACCCAATAAACGCTGTACTTATTCTTATAATGACCTTTTGGTACGTCTTTCATAAACCCAATAAACGCTAACGCTGTACTCATTCTTATAATGGCCTTTTGGTAAGTCGTTCATAAACCCACTAAACGCTGTGCTTATTCTTATAATGGTCTTTGGTAAGTCTTTCATAAACCAGGGGTGTTGATTGACCGACTGGTATGCGTTGAATCTTGGGGTCTGCTATTCAGTCATAAGTCGTTGTTTCGATTCCCTGCCTGTACGTGACAAGGATAATGGTTGCCTGTCCTAAGGGGTTGGACTTTCTCCTGGTCCCCCACGTTCCTCCCATTGCTAAAGACGTTACCCCCCCCCCTCTCTCTCTCTCTCTCTCTCTCTCTCTCTCTCTCTCTCTCTCTCTCTCTCTCTCCCTCTCGCTATCTCTCTCTCTGGTGGTTCTTCTAGTATGTATACTTAATCATCCTTGTTTTTGTATTTCAGTCTCGTAGCAATAACAACCTTATATATCATAGAACGTCACAAGACTCCTAGTTCCGGAACACCAAATCTACAATCACAGTATCATCATACATTTTTACAGTACGTTTCAATGTTTTTTTGTAAAATCGCCTAATGCAACTTTAAAATTATTTGATCAATTCAGCTTTACGAGATGTGTGAACTGAATTTGGGTTGACGGGAGTACCCATATTGTCAGAATCAGCAATATGATACTAGTAACTCTAGTAAATATCTTATTTCTACTTATTTCAACAGGGATCCGACGTTAACAACCACAGCTAAAACTAGACAATTTATCCCTACTGTACAAGAATCGAAAACAACTCCAACTCATGATAAACCAACTTCAGCAACGTCAGTAGTGACTCCGACAAGACGATCTATTATACCAGCTTTCCCAACATGTGGTGGTGAATGTGAACAGCTGTGCTGTCCTTCTCCGTTTGCTGATGATCAACCATGTAAGTTACTTCTGAAACGTTCAGATCTATAGATCATATTAACCCTTGTGCGGACACATCGCACGAAAAACAGACATAAATAGGTTTTTGAATTTATAATTTTACTCAAATACGATCGAACTACAGCTTGATATAAAGACTGGATACTAATCAATTAGAGCAAAATTTTTTGGGGGTAATATCAGTGACAATATAAATGAAGAGATACTTTTGAAACCATACAAATCTACAAATAACGCAATTGTCTTTCGATGAGGTGGTAGGGTACCTAGATTTGCTTTCAGATCTAGATTACTAGAATCACCAAAACAATATCATCAGTAAGAAAGATTACAAATACAAAGCTAGTACCGAGTGCAGAACGGATTAGACACATTATGTAACCTGCAAAATGTTGAGGGGAAAGGGGTGGGGGTCCACAAGACCCCTGGTGTCCGATAATTTAATACTCGTAGGTTCTTGCCAAATGATGAATGTCGCAATGCCTCACGGTCATTCTATTGGCAGCATTATATTCGACATTAAGTAGCTGACAATGTATAAAATTCTCGCACGACAATTATGAACCAGTTCCCCACAAACGTTAAGGATATGGTGTGGGGTCCCAAAATATACCTGGTATACGCACAAGGGTTAAACAATTTTTCACCCAATATAATTGTTGACGTGATTTGACTGTTGCACGTTTGCTGTCCTCTTTAACGATGTAAATATTTACGGACAGTTATTCCTCCGTGTCAGTTAAACCATTAGCAATTGAAAAATATATGTTATTGGTCAGATGTCCAAACGTTGTCTTTACGATCAATTATTATGATTTTTAATTTGTATTTTTGTTAACTGTTGTAGTTCTTCGTATGTTGGCCTTCCCAGGTATTAAAATTAAAATATGTATAAAACATTCCACTCCTTTACCGATCTCTTACTTTACCGCATAAACACAAATGATGTCCAAACTTGTTGGGCTATGGATGTATGGAAGACCAAACAGCTCTTTATTCAGTGTTCTTAATTGTTATTTCTTAATTCATAGTCCTTAATTCTTATTTCTTCATTTGTTGTCGTATTTCGACATTTGTAGGCCAAAATTAACATTTGTAGACTAAAACCAACATTTGTATCTTAAAATCAATATTTTTAAATCGCATCTTTATTCGATTTGATTTTATTATAAAATGAAAATTAACTTTCTTATAGAAATATAAAAAAATACATTTACATTTTATCAAAATTACATTTACATTTCATCAAAAACATACAACTACAAACCAATCTTGAACAAATCTCCAAATACAAATCTTGAAAAACATTTCTCGAAAAACATTTCTTGAAATACATTTCTCGAAAAACATTTACATTTTATCAAAATTACATTTACATTTCATTAAAATCATACAACTACAAACCAATCTTGAACAAATCTCCACATACAAATCTTGCAAAACATTTCTTGAAATACATTTCTCGAAAAACATTTCTTGAAATACATTTCTTGAAATACATTTCTTGAAATACATTTCTCGAAAAACATTTCTTGAAATACATTTCTCAAAATGCATCCAAGCGGAACGCTCGTGGTGGGCTGATAAAGTTGAAGCGATTGTCGTCGTATTATGACGTCAATGGTTGAAACAGACTTTTGAGATGACCTTGACACAGCAAGATTGTCTTCCGACGTGGAGGTACACGCAGATGCCACTGTTGTCACTAGGCCCTACAGACCTCCGAGGCCTTACAATTACAAAGAAAATGTAAATAAGATATATCTTAGAAATGAGCAAAACTGGATACTTACATGTATAAATCTTTATTTTAATATTAATATTGAAAGTCAAATTACATTAGGTACAGACTATAGTCTAGATCTGTTGATAATTCAATTCAAAAAGGGCCTCGGTTATCTTAATATGAGAGGCCAGAGGGCGAAAATAAGTAGTGTTCTCAGTTCATTATCGGAGTGATATCATAAAAAAATCATAAGGATTAGGGTAGGCTATAGGACTTCATACACAGAGAGAGACTTTACCATTCACTTCACACGTCATTTCGAAACTATATATAACATTCGCACTAAATTAACATAGGCTACAGCGATGCCGATAGTCAAATGTCCAAGCTTTTATTAAATCATATATCTACAGTTCTACAAACAATGAATCATTATCCATATCCATATCATTGGATAGGCCAGAGAAGGGATCCTTTTGCTGATCGTAGGTCACTTGAAAATTAATCATAATCGTAGTCTTTGGTACAGTGCTATTGTTATGTTCCCCTTGCCTTAGGTCATTGTGACATGTCAGTTGTAGGCTATTCCATGTGTCAGGCACAAAAAACGATAGTTAGGCCTACATTCACTATTCACAGTTTATACATTGTGCTTCGGTCGGATATATTTCAGATATACTCAATCGATTATGTCAGGCGCGGATCCAAGGGGGGGGGGGGGGCGCACCCGGCGCACGCCCCCCCCCCCCTTATTCCGGCAAGCTGTAAATAAAATTGTACCGACAACAATGAATGAATGAAATGGGCTTTAACGTCCTACTGCTATGCACCTGAGCTAATTGAAGACGGGCATACGCCATACAGTGTGCTATGAGGGTAATTTTGCCCGGGCAGCGGCGCTACGGCCTACTCTTATATCGAATTCCAACTGCCAAGGGATCTTTTACGTGCACTCCAATGTGTACACGGGACCTCGGTTTTTTGTCCCATCCGAACGACTAGGCAGCTGTTGTCCTTGTCAGACCCTCCTTCTGCATCACTGACAAGGGGAAATCACTTTGGAAAATCGAGATGAACTTTCTCGGCCATTGCAGGGATCGAACACCCGACCTCCAGGCTAGCGAACCAGCGCCTTATCCACTTAGCCACCGTGATCCCCCTGTACCGACAATAAACACTGAAAATAGAGCGGGAACTCTGTATAATATTTGAAGATCAGATGCCAGTAAATCGCATATATGGAGTCTTGTCCTAAAAAAAATTATGGAGGAGGACCCCCAGCCCCCTCGCAGTTGCTTCGCACCTGGGGTGCTCATTAGTCGGGCTTCGCCCTCAAAGTAGGCCTAGCCCCCCCCCCCCTTTCGTAAAATCCCGGATCCGCCCCTGTAGTCCCCTGACTGGGATTACTGCGCCAAATGGCCATTCACTGTGTACGTGCGAAGAAAAAGCTAGCTACCGTTTAATTTTCGTCACGTTAGTTACGTACGGTCGGAAGACAATCTTGTTGTGTCAAGGTCATCTCTAAAGTCTGTTTCAACCATTGACGTCAATGGTTTCAACTATGTCAGCCCACCACGAGCGTTCCGCTTGGATGCATTTTGAGAAATGTATTTCAAGAAATGTTTTTCGAGGAATGTATTTCAAGAAATGTTTTTCGAGAAATGTATTTCAAGAAATGTTTTTCGAGAAATGTATTTCAAGAAATGTTTTTCGAGAAATGTTTTGCAAGATTTGTATTTGGAGATTTGTTCAAGATTGGTTTGTAGTTGTATGTTTTTGATGAAATGTAAATGTAATTTTGATAAAATGTAAATGTATTTTTTTTATATTTCTATAAGAAAGTTAATTTTCATTTTATAATAAAATCAAATCGAATAAAGATGCGATTTAAAAATATTGATTTTAAAAAACAAATGTTTGTTTTAGTCTACAAATGTTAATTTTGGCCTACAAATGTCGAAATACGACAACAAATGAAGAAATAAGAATTAAGGACTATGAATTAAGAAATAACAATTAAGAACGCTGAATAAAGAGCTGTTTGGTCTTCCATATGGATGCACTGCTGCCGCTATGGGTGCACTGACGCTTGCGCGACATTTATGAAGTTAATGAGGTGTTAAGCGTTCAGACTCTAAACACGGGCATAGTTCTCCTAGATATCTTTTATTAAAACATCGCTGTAGTAAATTAACAAATCTGAAGAAGTGTTTGTGAAAATGTAAAAACTCCCCAAATAATGTCTTTCGGTTGTTAACAAAGTGGTCTTAGCTTTATAAGTTATGTTTTGTCTATCAATACTGTGTTATGTTTGATATTTTGTACTGTCACGGTGTCAAAAATGGCATCTATATAAACAAACATTAAAATGTGAACAAAAATGGCATCTTTATAAACAAACATTAAAATGTTAACAAAAATATTATAAATTCACCCATTTTGAGGGATCTCTTTTTTTTAAAAATTAGAATTCTTTGTTATTATTTAAGAAGGCCTATAATTGAGAACACGATGCAGGTTCTTCTTCGATTGGCATTTAGTAATTGAACATATTAACATAAGGTACAATTTTATGGATACACGATTATTGAGTTTGATACTAAGCGGCGTTTCGACGAGATACTCACGTCTTTATCAAGCAAATAGAGTCTCCTCGTCGAAACGTCGCTTAGTTAAAACTCAGTAATTGTGTATCCATAAAATTGTACCTTGTTTTATGATGCAAGTTTTATTTTGTCTGAGCAGCTACAAAAGCAATGTAGTTGAATAACTCCAGACAGGTTTTGTGCACAAAAGAAATTTATCATTAATTTTAAACTGTAAAATCTACACCCCCCCCCCCCACCACAAACTAATGGCATCATCCAACCGCCGGGGTAAGAATGGGGCATACAAGACCCCAAAGCAAGCACTATTACCTATCCTAAACTACACCTATCCGCAATGCACCATATACATGCTGCAGACATTTTTTTTTTGTATTTAAAATTTCATATTTATAAATATTTAGTATATTTAATTTAATATCGAAATTAATCAGACGATTAATACTTTTATGTTTCACCTCGATCCTTTATACAGTGGGCTTAACGATTGTCTGTTTTATCAATGTAGTCTCTCCGATATACTTTAGTTGCTGGATATACTGTTCCGCATATGGGTCTGATTTTGAATTTTGGGTAATTAGATTTTCCATCGATCATTTATAAAATGTTTTTGGGTGCAATATTGTTAATTTCATTTATGCAGAACAAGTGGGCACGGCAATGATATAATTGATATTTTGTTTTGTTTTGTAGCTGTTGACGTCAATTATTCTGAATCGGGACAAATGGGCGGTGGCGACATTCAAGAGGTAAATTTGTGTTATTGTCACTCTAGTACATTTTTATAACCGAGATAACGCATTTGTGCAGTTTGGATGAACCACAATTTTCTTTGATGTACCGCAACTTTAAATACCATATATTATAACATTGAGTTAATGACAAAATCCATTGCATATCCTTTCACTGCCCTTCCAAAATCCGTGCATAGTCTACAATAATGCTCGATTAAACAGACCATAACCTTTAAAAACACCATACACCAAACAGAAAAAAAGCTCTTTATACACTTTTCCCGATTACATTGTTGTAAATAAGACTAAATACGATTTAAACAAACGACTGATACCATTGTCATTTATCAAGGTAGCCTTTTAGTTGTGTGCTTATATTCTATTTATTTGGTTTGTTTGTAGCCAGCAGGACATAAAACAGTAGTAATTGACCTACCAACTGATGCCAATGAACCGAAGGTCATTAATAATAATGATAGTCAGAATCCACCCTATCACGTGATCAACAACAACGCTAATGTAGTACGATATAGAGTAAGGCGTAGTACAGGTACGAGATATTGTTTTTTTTATTTCTAACCCTGTGTGTAAAAATTGTCATATTGATGCCCTCTAGACCACCCATCAGTCAGTTAATTGTTACCATTGGCATGTCCAAGTTTCTTGTAAATACTCCAGTTAACAGAGCATGTTTCTTTGAAGTAACATGAATGGGAAGAAAGGCATCCTTAAACTGTTAACATGTCACTGGGCGTTATCATAATCCAAAAGGAATTGGTCATATATTTACATAGTTCCACATTCAGTAATTTTTTTTTAGTTTCTATTGATTTCTTGAGTCACTGTGGAATGAAATTGTTCTAAACTGTTCTGCTCCGACTCTAGTGTCACCAAAGATGAAGACAGTGAGTTTAGCGAAAACGCAATGAAACCAACTCCGGACGATTTGTTTAATTAATATGACAATGTCTTTTTTGTGTTTTAGGTACCCCGTCTGCCACGATTAAAATCAAGGAATTGAATTTTACCATTGGGGATGAATATTGTTCTCCGGGTTCCTGTTCCAGTCCTAATTATACTTATTTAGCAAGTCTCAGTCCATACTTTGGCTACGGTACTGTTACACTGCAATTCTTGTGAGTAAAATTCAGATCTGTATATATATGAGGTGGTGGCATTGGGTGAGCTAGATGCTTTCCTCAAATACATGCATTTGTCACTTTAAAAATACTTTTTAAAGAAACCGGTTTGACCCGTACCTGAAAAACCCTGTGGTTTCCAGCTAGCTTCGCCGGTTTCCAGGGAGCTTCGCCGGTTTCCATCGAGCTTCACCAGTTTCCAGCCACTTTCATAAGTTGCGGTAATAGCACCCAAGGACTAAATCAAAATTTCTCCACTGGTCAAGGAGTTTCACCCAACTCATTTTTCAAACGCCCGCGAAATACGACTGTATTGTCCAGAGGAGAAGAGGATAGTAAATGCGAGCGACGCTTGGACCTAAAAAAGGAGCTCTTCAGGTCTAGCATTATATCCTGCTAGGCGCCAACTTGGGGATGAATATTGTTCTCCGGGTTCCTGTTCCAGTCCTAATTATACTTATTTAGCAAGTCTCAGTCCATACTTTGGCTACGGTACTGTTACACTGCAATTCTTGTGAGTAAAATTCAGATCTGTATATATATGAGGTGGTGGCATTGGGTGAGCTAGATGCTTTCCTCAAATACATGCATTTGTCACTTTAAAAATACTTTTTAAAGAAACCGGTTTGACCCGTACCTGAAAAACCCTGTGGTTTCCAGCTAGCTTCGCCGGTTTCCAGGGAGCTTCGCCGGTTTCCATCGAGCTTCACCAGTTTCCAGCCACTTTCATAAGTTGCGGTAATAGCACCCAAGGACTAAATCAAAATTTCTCCACTGGTCAAGGAGTTTCACCCAACTCATTTTTCAAACGCCCGCGAAATACGACTGTATTGTCCAGAGGAGAAGAGGATAGTAAATGCGAGCGACGCTTGGACCTAAAAAAGGAGCTCTTCAGGTCTAGCATTATATCCTGCTAGGCGCCAACTTGAAAAGCTACAAAGCAACTCTATTATATATCAAATTAGATATTCGTGTTGTATTCTTCCAAATAATTTACTTTTTAATGTGTTTACAGATTGACGTCACAGGCCCAAGTTATGATGTGTACTAATTATACTAAAGGACCCTGCCCCACTACTCCAGAACAAATATCTTCAACGTCTCAACAATCGCAATTTGTAAGTTTTAAAGAATATTTTATGATCGCAATTTATAAGTGTTATAAGAAAAATTTCATGATTTCATTGATCACAATTTATAAGTTTTATAAGAACAATTTCATGATCACAATTTGTAAGTTTTAAAAGAATATAAAGTTGATAATCACAATTGCTGAGTTTGAAAGTGTTTAATTATTTTGTGTTCATTTGCAGGGACAAACCTTAGAATGGTCGTTTCCCATTGGGCAGACTTTCATAACTCAATTCAAATTCAGAGTTTCTCAGGACGTAAGTATTTACATTTATTATGTAGGTCAAAGCTGACTTTTCGAATAGAGTGTGTGTTTCCAGTGACCTTCCTCATTGTCGTGAAACTAGTCGTCTTTATTGATGAGTTTCAATTAACTCGTGAAATGAAATGAAATGATGTTTAACGTCTTACTTTTCTGCTCTGAGCTGGGCTAATGAAGACCAGCATACTCCATACAGTGTGCTATGAGAGAAATTGTGCCAGGACAGCGGCGCTACGTCTTATATAGAATTCCAACTTTCAAGAGATCTTTTACTTGCACGCCAATGTGTACACGGGACCTCAGATTTTCGTCCTTCTCCCAACGACTAGACAGGTGTCCTTATCAGGCCCTCCGTCCTGCACAAATGATTAACAGTTGTTTACTTTGGTAAAGTAATAGACATCTATATATTTTAATGTGGAATGCGTCTTTGGACAAACATTACTCTTTTTAAAGATATATTGCTTAGATATTGTAATCTAAAATCAAAACTTTTCCTATGAACATAAATCCTTTGCGTATAAATATAAACCCTTTTCGTATAAAAATTAACCCCTTTCGTATAAAAATTAACTGTTTTCGTGTATTTTTGTACTTTTAGAATAACCATCAACTTTGTTCCTTACCGACTACAGATGCCGGTGCCTCCACCTATGTAGAATATAATATCCACTTTACAAGAACCTGTAGCCGAGCAGAAGAAGAGGAGAAATAAACCTTAAAAAATGGAGTTCATATTTCGTAGTTGTAACAATGATATTATTCAACTGCTAGATTTATTGTGTTTTAACCTAGCAGACAGTCTTACACCCCGACTTGTATATACATGTATACTGATTAATGTCTAGACATAGTACAGTGAAGAAGCATTGTTTTTCCTCCGTAGATTTGTGTATGGATAGCGTTATTAATATTTAGTTTCATACATCGTTTACTGTATTGTGTAGGGGTGGCGTTATTAATATTTAGTTTATTGATACATCGTTTACTGTATTGCAAACTGTATTGCAAAAAACATATACTCGAATGGCTCTGTTAGTTATCATTTTATTGAGGTATGCTAGAGGTATTTATGTAAGCAGCGAGATACCTCTCTTCTGTATCGTAGAGCTAAGAATTGCTATTGTTACTTGTTGGTATATGATGTTATGTATAATATTATTTGTAAATGAAATACGTGGACCGTGCGCTTTTTAGTGTCAAATTGTTAACTGAAAATTCACTTTAATAACCAACAACATTCCCCGTGACTTTAATGAGCTATTGTTTTCATATTTTGTATATATACATGAAACTACGGTAAAGTATAACATCCCATACACATTTTTAACATTTTAAAGGCTGTATATTTTCGTAAAAAAATATAATTTCTAAAGAAAACTTTATCTAATAAAATATTTTTATTAATTAAATTATGTATATATTTTGTAAATATAATTACATATAGTCTATATACTGATGTGGAAAAAATGAACAAAATAATTATGTCTTATTCCTGATGAGTTTAGCTTTAAATCTATATGCATACTCATTTAAAAAGTATAAAGATTTTTACATACTTTTGCTTTTAAATTCAGACAATCTATAATATGTATTTGACACTCATTAATTAATATCTTAAATTTCTACATGAAATGTTTTACAAAATTATCTCGAAACTCAAATATAACCTAGGTGAATTAGCCACACCGAAGTCTTAAAGTTAAAACATTTACTCTTATTTGTATTTATTTATAATTATTAGTATTGAAAACTAATTATACGTATTAATTACCTCTTAATTAAGAATCTCAATCTTTAAATAGCAGACTGTAAAATAGCGAAACATAAAATTATTTTGATTATTATCAAGTTTGTTTTAACTTTAATGGGTTTTAACTTTAATGCGAATGCAATTGATATATTTTTCGATAATAGAAGATAAATATTTTTCTAAATGTACAAGAAGGCATTTTAGAAATGAATTGCCACAGGTGAGATTTTCTACAATTTGCTGCATAAAGTACCAAACAAATTCGAAATCTAATATTCCTTATATACAATTGTTGGGAGATGAAATTTAATAATCAATAGTATAACGTAAAGATTCGCCCCACGCCTTTATCAAGAGAAAAATGTGGGACTAGTTTTAGACGTGACACATCTCGGCCCTACTATAGGTTCTAATGTGAACCCTGAAATTTCACACATTGAAATAAGATCTCACCCATGGGGGTTTTTAAAACAAAATTAGAACACATTCCATGTTAATTTAAATGGCCGAAAGCGATCCAAATATTATTTGTATATATTTTGTACATATATTTTCAATTTAAATATATATAAGAAAGTATTTTATCATATTTTTTGAAATTATTGTATTATGTTTTACACCGTGTATTGCTTTATTGTATGTAGTGCTTCAATGGAACATAAATGTACATTCCTTATATATCGAGTATCTCAATAACCGACCGGGTGTGTTGGGTTTTCTTTTTTTTTTGTTACAATATTTAACGTTTTTAAATAATTAGCAAAATTATCTTCTAGGACACGCCATTAAAATTACTTGACACTTCGCTTTTAAGACGGGGATTCCCGTTTAATTCCCAGGTTCACGCAAGTTGGTTCTAAAACACAATGGGGAAGTAACAGTTAAAGGTCCCCACAAAACAAAATAGAAATTCGGTTAAAAGTTGAAACTTGATTTATTTATACACCTTTTGCTGTCTTATCTGTTTTCCTTATTGTTTCATTGTATCAACCAAAGATTACTTGTCGTTATTGTATACTTTGTGTCAAATCAAATGCTCTTTTTATTGAGATTTTCTGGTGATTTAAAAAAAAAGAAGATGGACTGGACTAATCAAAATGTATTTTTGTTTTCTAATGTTTTATTTTATCGAGCCTTTTTGAGATTTTTTAAATGAACAAATTCATCTTCGACACGAGATTTGATGCATCTTTGCTTTTGTTTAGATATTGTACACCATTCTGGAAATTTGTTTTGACGCGTGTCATCTTGTTTTGTTAGTCGTATAGAATTGTCACACAGAGGCTCTCTTTTAGTCTCAAAGAATATCATAATATAGCTCATAGTTAACATATTATATAAAGATCCAATAGAAATTAAATCGTTATTTATCTTGATAAATTACCAGCCCAAACAGCTCAGAAATTAAATCAATTCATCCAATGCATTAATGCTGTTGAACTATTTTAGGTTGTTTCATGGGGTAAGTCAGGTTTTATTTTAGGCTTTAATGCCAAAAATATAATAATATCTTATTGATTCTGACAATAATCGTTTATAATTTTTCACTGATCTGTATTTCAATTTACATCTATCAATAATAAACGAGCGGATGAACCCGAATTTTAATGTCTATAAAGATATAGCTATACTTATTACACTTATTAGAAATAATATTATTTATGATGACAAAATGAAATATATTATCTTTTACATTATATTTGAATTTGTGTACATATCCTGCAACATTCCAGAACTCATCTTGAAATATTTGTTGAGACCTACATTTTAATAAAAACCGAGATTATAAAACATTTTTGTGTTTAATTTGTTTTCAGGGATAATGTTGATTTTTGTTAGGTATTTTGTTTTGTCTTATCACAGCAAAATCACTAGTTTTCGAAATGCTTTGAGAAAACATCCCCGAAATAGGGTTTAACGTCCTACTGTTATTCTCTGACTGGGCTTATGAAGTGTGCTGTGAGGGAGAGTTTGCCCGGACAGCGGCGCCATAACCTAATCCTATTTCAAACTCCCAATTGTCAAGTGTTCTATTACGTGTAGGCCTAATAATAGTAACTAGACACTGACCTCAACAATCCCCACCCCATCCGCGTCCTGCATCTAAGAAAGGCCCGAAATTTGTCCAAATTTCATCTGGAAATTCCATGGAATTCACCCGACACTGTCGCCCGAAAATTTACTAAAAAAAAATGAATGTTAAGGCCTCAGCAAATTTGATGATAGCTGGTCTGCTGGCTGAATATGAGTGCGAGAAGATTTCCTGAGTCTGGTGTTAAACATTGCCGGTCGGAGTTTTGGCCTAAATTAATCGATTTATGAGATATATTACTCGACAGAAATTATAATCAAATATGCCACCAAATCGCATATTTGGGGTTCATTTTTCAAAATTTTCCCGGGGGAGAGCGCCCAGACCCCCGTCCGGGCCGATTAAGAGTATTCATACCTTGCCTCGTAATGGCCCCTTGCCATTACTTGTAATAACTAATTAT
The DNA here is from genome assembly GCA_917208275.1 of Patella pellucida. NCBI lineage: Eukaryota > Metazoa > Mollusca > Gastropoda > Patellidae > Patella > Patella pellucida. The sequence goes on from OU795041.1 coordinate 19,481,057, forward strand.
TCTAATAATGTGCCAAGGTGTCTTATGACCGATGAAGGCAGAGTACCCGGGGAATACCCAAGGATAATCGCTGATATAGGTATATAGATCTATACATACAGCTGGTTTTCAAATTAAATACACAATAGTATTGTTTTATAATCTTTATTGAGCATAATATATAATAACAGCAATCATCATTCGATAAACTAATAGCACATTTATTGTATATTAGACCAAACTCTGACAGCCAGAGTGTGAACCGTGGGTTAAAATAACACACTTAAAATAGAATTAATAAATGTCAGAACTTAGCAGTTATATACAAAAAAAAATTCTGAATGTGTTCAAATGGTTAAGTATATATCCTTTAAAGAAGTTGCAATTTTAACCAGAAAAAAAGGTTCTTTGGTGCCATTCACGTCAAAATCAAACAGATTACAAGTCTTTCATGTTTACAGTTTTAGAATACTTTTTGTCTGTCAAGTCACCAGCAGGTCTTTGAGATTGTTCAGTTCCAGGAATCTTGCAGTTAAACCACCACAGAAGTGAGAACCGAGGATGGTTCCAGTGTCCCTTTTTACCATCTGGTACCAAGCGATGATAATAATCACCCTCGAAGAAATAATACGCCCCATCTTTCCACTTGAAAGCAGCGTCGAGTTTTTTAAGATGACTCAAAGTAGGATGAGAAGCAAATGGGATCGGCTTACTAACCCTGGGATTACCAAACGTCCTGAATTTTATCGGCCATAACTTATCACCTGAAATAAAAAAAATATATACGTTAAAGTCAACAACAGGAACTGCTGGATTAAGGCGTGAGCTTTAGGGAATCTTCCCCGGGGATCATTTTCATGTATTATTTATTATTCAAGACAAAAAAAAACAGATATGATGAACAAGAAATTTGAAAACAGTTTTAACAAAAACGAATTGATTGAATTATGATATGTCATGAAAAATCTACTTCTTACAGATAACCATGATAACCAGTGATAATTACAGTATTTGCACTAGATCAGGCTATATCATAGGCGGACGACGGTCTCAAATGATGTAGGGGGGTGGGTGGCCTAGTGGTCTAGATTGCCGCGCTTCGACCTCTAGCTGGTCGGTCACCTTTGGCTTGCGGCTGTGGTTTCGAGCTCTAGGGTGAGCGTATGTGACACGGGGATAGGGGCGCCTTCTCAACCTCGTGGGTTTCCTCCGGGCACTACGGTTCTCTCCCACTGCTAATTGAAAACCATACGTTAGTCCCAAAATGACCTAGTTTGTGTGGAGTGGACGTTAAACCCCATTTCTCTCTCTCTCTCAAAAGTATATAGCCTGTTATACTAATTAGTATGTAAGACCATGCTTTCCTCTGGTGACATATCAGGTCATGCGATCTCGGAACGAGGATAGGTAAAATGATAACGAAAATCAATATAATATATAACAATATATGTTAAGAAAGACAGTGTAGATAACAATAAAAAATAATGTCTATTTAGTCATCCATCAAAATTTAAAACTCAAGTTTGTTCATGGATTTCACCTTTTGGAAAATCATGTTGGTTGTAGTAAATATAAACAGCAATTCAGTTTGAAACCGGAGTGCCCGGAGGAAACCCACGAGGTTGAGAAGGCGCCCCTATCTCCATGTCACATACGCTCACACTATGGCTCGAAATCACAGCCGCAAGCCAGAAGTGACCGGCCAGCTAGAGGTCGAAGCGCGGCACTCTAGACCAGTAGCCCTCCCCCCTCTGGTTATAGAATACATATACCATACCCAGGGCCGTATGTAGGAGTGCAGCAGAGAGGTGGGGGGCCATAGCCTCCTCGTAAATGAAGGGCGCCCTTAAAACCGACCGACCGATCAGTTCCTTAAGAGCATTACTGTGTGATCATAATCAACTGTACTATTTTATAATTGAAAGATTGTAAAAAAAATGGGGGGGTGGGCACCATTTCTTGGGGCGCCTTATTTTTCTGGGGATACATTGCACCCCCGGTAAATACTACCCTGACAATGCCACAGATGATTCATTTCTCCCCAACATGCTTATCTTGCTACAATTATCTACTTCGCAATACGGGTGGAACGGTATAATAGATTGATAATAATAAGGTCCAAATACAAGCCTGCATATTGAACTGTGTCTGAACTTCACACAAAGATGACAATGGCGCCATTTTCCCCCGAAACGTTAAGAAGAAGATAAAAATAAACATACCTTCAGCGAAAAACGTCCATTTCGAACTCTTTAACTTGAAAGCGGCATCTATTTTTTTCAGATTAATTCCAAATTTAGATTTGATTAACTTTGGATAACCTCTTCTTAAACTGTAGCCGTAATGACCTCTAAATTTGAGGTACTGGTACTTCCATACTTTTTCACCCTATTATATTAGATAAACAAAATCGAATCTAAAAATTAAAATAAATATCCACTCTTTCGGATATAATAATATGACCAAACGTCTTTATTATGATTTTAAAATCAAAGGTGGGGCTATACCAATATAATTGCTGTGGGTGTAAACCAAAACCTACCATTACACAGACAATATCAATTACAATTGGTATTCCTCGACTCCAAATTTTAGAACATATAATCGGACTTATTGTGGTTGGAAGGGTACCGGATGTTCAACCCTGGGGACTGAAAGTATCTAAAACCATTGTTATTCCTCGATTCAAAATTTTAGAACGTATAATCGGTCTTATTGTGCTTGGAAGGTAGGTATTTGTTTCCATCCACTGAGCCAGGTGTTATGGCGTCATATGTGGATTGTGGGCTAGGATAGGGGTTATTCTTGGGTTAGGGTTAGGGCTAGCCCTATCTAACTCTCGAAACTTTGACGGAATCTGCAGGCCACAGCCCTTGCCCTTACCCTTATCCTAACCCACAATCAACACATGGCGCCATAACACCTGGCTCCGGTGGATGGAAACAAATATTACCTGGTTGGAAGGGCACTGCATGTTCAACTCTGGGGACTGAAAGGATCTATAAAAAAAAAACATATTAAAGAACCTACCTGGAAGAGATATATCCGTGCTGGCTTTAAGAAAGATTTGGAAATTGTAACAACGGCATCCACGTAGGATGGACCTTTACGAAATATTTTGCTGATTAATACAGGCGAACCCTTGACTACACCATAATCATGAAATATATAAATCTTATCGCCTGAAAATACAACAGTTTGTATTTTATTTAAACTCATCATGTACATATACCATTTTTTAAACCCCGAAATGACCCTAGTCTACCACAGAGTACCATGTACGTACTTTATCGATAGCATATATACATATCCTAAAGCCTGCCAATATTTTTCTTTTTTTTATTCGACATTAATCTATATTCACCACCCAAATGAACACCATAATTCTAAGAATTTTAACGAGTTATCCGGAATTTATTTTCACGAAGGGTGCGACCGAGCTTTTTGTTTCCGAAATGTAATCAAACCTAGGTTTAGGCTAAACTACCCAAGTCATGATTTCAAATAAAGTTGGTGCGAAGCCGAGCTCACCTTTAAAACCATATGTTTTTCCATCGGGAGCGACAGTAATAGCATCTAATTTACCATCCTTTGGACATTCTGGTCTCTGTGCTGTGGCTGGTGTGGACTGAGCTGCAACAGTAGTCATCATGGGAGTTGTTGTAGTTGGTGTAGCCTCGGTTACATTCATCATGATCAAAGTAGCGTTGGTCATCTAGAATGAAAATGGATATACATGTACTTCAAATATGCCTTTTTTTACAATTAGTATGTTAAGTTCGATATAAAAACCAAACCCAGCATACGACTAAGACGGGTGTCCAAAAGAAAAGGTGATATTACGAGCAATATCACCATAATATACCATTTCTACAGCAAATATAACAAATAGACAAGATAACCAGTTCGAAATGACGCCACATTTAGTCAGGATGGTCGTATAGGTAATAGTATAAGTGTAAAGGAGGAAAGCGAAATTAAGATCATTTATAACCTCTGAATTTCCATGTATTATACATTAGAATATGTGAATTGGGAACAAGGCGATATAAATATTGGGCAATAACAACTTCATTCTTACCGGTGCCTCAGTGGTCTCGACAGTAGTCGTGGTCGTACCAGCTTCAGTGGTGCACGTGTTAATAACAGTTGTTGTACAAACCGGTTCCGGTGACGTGAAGGGTGTAGACCGCGTAGTGAAAGTAGGTTCTGTCTCTGGAGTCAATGTAATTCCACTGGTTCTACGGGTCATCTCTGTGGTTACACTCATGTTAAAATCGGGAGAAGGCGTCATACCGGTTTTATTATTGGGTCCTGAGAATAGAAAGAGTTACGGTTAGCCCTCTAACAAAACAAGAGCAGGGGAGATTATCGATATAATCCTCCAAAATAAATAAATACAGGGAGTTACCTTACTCGTACATCCACATCCGTTAATGATTGTAAAATGGCAGGGTGATCGCCATCTATAAACCAAGACAGTATTGCAAACACAAATCAGTTAGGGTAAGACTAAACGTCCGTAGCCCTACCTCACCGAAACATATACTGCGGTATAATAACCAGTTAAAAATCCAAATACAAAGATATGGTGTGTTCGGATCATGGCTGCTCATTAAAGGCATAGACCTTAGGGGCACGACAGGCTAGTCTAGCATGTATTGTATGTAGCTGGATGACAATAACAACAAATTTGATTGCTTTGCATTACGCATGTTTAGTGCTGAAAGAATTTTACTTTTGAAATGTACCTTCGCAGGTACAGAGTCGAGAGTGGAGTTCGTGTTCATATTTCTTGATGCCTAGCACACGCGACCAGAAGAGTAACCATCCTCATTCGTCTTTGATTCTGGTGCTGACGAAATCGCGCCCGACGCTCAATGGCAAGATGTCGTAGATACAAGACCCGCGGTCACTGATGTTTATATGAATGACCTTCACTTCTTTGTATTCAATGTGGTGCATTTCAATTTGAATTCAACCCAGATACGCGTGACACACCGCTTTTAATCCGAGTCAAGCCAATCCGAATTCCGGAGACCCGTCTCCGTAATTCGCATTAAATGCGCATACAGTGTGAACACAGCTTAAAATAATCCATTCGAATACATCTTAACGCGTATTAAGGGGTAAAGCATAATGCAGATGAATTTAATTTGCAAAATGTTAAAATTAATCGTCCTTTAACAGTACCCACAATAGCATATTGTTTTTATGTACAGGTATCTTTTATTTAAAAAAAATAAGATTACCATAAATGCTTTGTATTAAAACAAGATCATAATCCGACAATTTAGGTGTTCCACAATCTTCCGACCAAGGGTACATAATAGAATCTTTTCTGTTGGTGTGCTTTAGACCCAGGGTATGGCCAAATTCGTGCACAGCAGAACATAGCAAACGTCTTCCTGATTAAAAAAATTAACATCTTATCTAAAAATGTAACATACACGTATCTTTACGCATGTCAGTAACGTACTTCATTTTAAATAGTTAACAGAGAAGTACCATACATTTAACAGATACGTATTTATAATATCAGCCAATTTAAAATACATCTAGATACCAGAGAGGTATATATAGTTAACATATACATTTAAAAGGTAATAGATGCAATCGAAAGTTAGCATTCACATATCTGTAGTTAGTAGAGGCGCATCTAAGGTCTTATTACGGTCTTTATCCTTTAATAATAATTTCTACAAATTCTTAATTTTCCTTCTATCAACAGTCCCTTCTATAGAACGTAAATACAAATTACTAACCTGTGGGCTGATTTCCATACGTCCATTCTTCAGCATCATCAAAATGTGTATCCCCGGACATATGTACCTCTGGTCCACCAGGATAGAAAGCGTGGGCTACAACACCACCTGGTCCATCAAAGGGATCGCTATCACCATGAACACCTCTAGCAAATGATATATCCATATCAGCGTCGCTCACAGACGGCCCAACTTGAGTGAAGGTCAAAGGTGTGGCATCAGACCAGATCTATTTTTTTTAAAAAAGTGTTTTTGTGTTTATAGGTTTTAGTGATTAGGTCATTCTGCGCTGATATCTTAAAGAACTACAAATGTTAAAATAAACTGCGAAAAAAGACTTACGTTATGCTACCAAATGGTTATTAATCTCATATACCGTTCATTAGATAATTGCATGCCTTTAAAATACTCACTTTCCACGCTTCTTTTATAATAAGGTCAACTTCTGTAGCCGACAGATCATCACAATATGAAGTTATACGATATGTTAAGTCAGTTTTTTTCCATCTTTGTTCAGCTACTACAAATAAGGATGAAAATAAAATGATCGATACAAATCATTACACAGGAACTGTGGCAAAAAGAGAGAAATGGGGTTAAACGGGTTTAACATAATATGGTTTAATTTTATTTCAATAATTAGCTTGCGCGTAGGTTCTTTAGTAGAGGAAGGAAACCGGCAGACACTGAGAAAACCCACGAGGTTGGCAAGGCGACTATACTCCATTTCACGTACAGTCGTGGATTCGAAACCACGTCAAGTGACTCAATGACAGGCTTTATGAATTGCGGCAAGATCCATAAATTGATACAAATAAGTCAGCCATACTTCATGAGGGTGCTTATTGACTCAGATGTGCTAAATTAACGTCGCTCAAATCAAGTGGATGTAGTTAAAATGTAAGCTTGGGCAAAAGAACTAGCCCTGTCCTAGAACATAAACACACCCGCCCACTCTCTTGCAACCAATAGAAATGACAACGACGATTTTCCTTTTTTTCTAGAACAACTAATATCGGTTTAATTTATTTATGAAATGCAGAAATTAATTGCATGTTTCACTTTTCAATGAGTTATAATAGAATAGTAGTTTCAATATTACCTGGTGACTGGCGTTTGCCGCGTCTCCTTTTTGAAACGATGGTGACCTGGACGTCATCTAGAATATCAGGAACGCCGCATCTAGATTTCCCCATGAAATCTAGTGTTTCTTTATCTAATTTACCTAAAAGTCAAATATCACAATGTGCATAATATTACATAGATGTGCATTATTATTGTGTGTATTAACCAATTTCATTGACAATAATGTTCCCAAGCTAATATGAAATATAACAGGACAGGATATTATGACGAAAGAGCGATAATTTTGTCCGAACAAAGGTCTTCGCATCTTCGAGATGCAACTGTCATTTTATATCTTTATCGTGCCACCCGAAACATTCAGCACCACAGACGCCATGCTTGGTTAGTGAGAAGCTGGTTTGATTAAAAATCCATGACTACTCCCCCCACCCCCACCCCCACCCCCACCCCCCAACCCCCACTTCAAGGTTATGGTGTCCAGTTTCGTAAACATTATGCCAATCCCCCACAAACACATACCACCACCATCTCTACCAAAGAAGAAATAACACATTGAATTGGATCTGGCTTTTAAATATTTAGAAACTGTACCGACCTGTTATTTTCAGATCATTGTATTCTTGAAATACAAAAATAGCCTCCAGAATAGCATTTCTATATGAGGATTGGCCAGGGTTGAAATAACAACTGTCTTTGAGGTAGCCATATCTTCGCAAAACATCCTAAAAAAACAAAAAAAACTAAGGAATCACAAAAAGTTGAGTCAAATAATACCATTAGGTTCAAAACTGTTGTACTGATTTATAAATACAAATTCAATTCTAGACAAAAATGTTCTTACCGTTGCTGCTATAGCATTTCTTGGTCGATGCACATTACCAATGCAGCTGGAACAATCGTGGTCTGGATGCGAATTCACGAAGAACGTAGAAGCCAAGCATAGTGCAATAGAAATGATAGGATGACCTATCATGATTACAGACGATGATAAAATGAAGAATCATCAAACCCTCTACTTTATTTATATCAAGTAGATATAATTCTAGCATTGTCTTTAATCACCCAGTTATTATCCACACATTCTTTAAAGGGGAACTCAACATTTTGATTATGTTTTCACAGTCGACATAATTATGCTTATCTGTGTGTGTAGGCGGTGTGGTGGTGGGGGATACTGTCCTGTTTTACTTTCGCGTTGCTTTACGTTTTAAATTCTGATTATACAGCTTTGTGAGTTATTTCCCCATGCAGAAGGCTACATATTTAAATGAATATGGGGTAACCCATCTTAGTTTATCGTTGTCAGTTATGTAAGATGAAAGCCCTAGAATGGCCAAGCGCAATGTCGTTCCTATACATACATATACCATTGGTAGCACGTTAGATACTTCACAGTCGGTAATCAAAATAAGAGTATTAAGCAGTCGTAGCAAACACTTTCCATTGCACCCGTCTAACCAAATTTCATTTCATTTTATGTGCTGTACTGCTTGTCGTGTATTTTTGTACACGAGGAGCAGTCCATTTGCTGATTACACTATTTTGCTTGAATACACTATTTTGCCTATAACGTTTTCAGGACTTCGAATTCTGTCTTATGGTTTGGATTGTCCGTACTCGGCTTTTATTTTATTTACAATTTCTGCTTATGTTCTACTTGAATAACCAGCCGCAAATCATTAATTTTACAAGACATTTTCACATACTAGACACCTTTTATCAGGACAAAATAAGCATGATAAGAGGATTATTGTTAAGTCAACCCAACTTTATTATTCAAAAATTAACTTTGAATGAGAGAAACCTTTAAGGCCTATCCCCGGTTTTTGTTTTTTTTTTGTTGTTTTTTTTTATTGGAATCCCGCTTTAATTAAAATTTGAAGAAGTTGTGTTATTCATATCAAAGTGAAGTGTCGGAAATCCCCTGCCAGATCACTCACTAAGTGTACCACAAACTGTTTACCAGTGTGACGTCAGTAATACAGACAGACATCCCAATAATAGATGATAATAAAGAAAGATGGGTGGAGTATTAATTATGGCTATTTGTGACTTTAAATGGACGTGACCATATTTACCAAGAAATTAAATTTAATATATTTCAAATACCATATTCAAATAACCTTGACCTCTCAAAATATCTGTTATAGACAATCTGTTTCTTTTTTGTTGTTTTTTTTTTATTTTGCATGAATCTTTAAGAACTGCGCCAGACATAGTTTCCTGTTCACACCCACTTCCAATAATTCATGTGTCTTTAAGCAATAAGACTGTGTCTCTTCAATGATTACTCGACAACTTTATTAAACAATGAATCGTTACAAATCATACAACTATAAATATTTCTAACAGTATCAATAAAACTTTGTAGGTGTTGACTAGATTCCAAATGGGAGGAGACACGGTATTGTAAATTGAACGATTATTTAGCAATTTTGGAAACAATCAAGGGTTTGTTATGCTGAAGTGCTGCTTTCTGGGGGTTGTAGCTTATTGCAACACCAACGACGAACGCTCAGATATAAATAGATAAAATTGTACTTTTATTAAGGAGTGTCCAAAACTGGTTAACGGTCACAATAACGAGATAGGTATCGCTATAGTGAGCCGGACACAAGACTAAAGTTAAATTGTACATAGGTAACATAATTTATGTTTAAATACAGAAGAAGATATGGCCATAACAAGAACGCATGTTTACTATAATTACGTAATAAATAACGCGACATTTATTAGTATAAACTTGAAAGATTAGTGAGATATCAATTCGGACATTGGTCAATTGCTATTTTGGACTAAAATTATATAGTAATAAAATATTGAAAGATACAGCTGCTTGTTTGGGGGTCTTTTTTTGGAGGGGGGGGGGGGTATTTGTTGTTTTTGGAGTTTTCATGTATAGGTTTCCACATAAGACATTGCCACTAGATTTATTTTTTTTCTTTTGTTGTTTGTACAGTTGTTCTTACTGTGGGTAATATATTTTCGGTCTTTCCTGTAGGGGGAGCCGGTTGAGAAGGCGCCCCTTTCTCAAAGCCACCTAGGGATCGAAACCAGATACTTTTGACCAAGGACGTATATAGATTAACTAGACCGATGACGCCAATCTGTTTACTAATGACGTGATGACAAATCAGTGCAGACTTCCGGTTCAGTCAAGAAGAGCCGAAAGGGTGACGTAAACAATACACGTTGTGCACCTTATTTTGATCCTTATATCGTTTGTAAATAAAAAGATTGATTGGATTTTAGATTTTTTAAAGTTTTTGCCATCGCAGTACAGTACACAAATATAGTTTTATAATTTTTAGAAGTGATCCTATCTTATAATTTCCAGTGTGTGACTATGGCCTGGTTAATGCGCTGATCGAGGTCTAGCTGGACTATTTATTTTCATATTAGGCTTCATTCATAGGCGTATAACTATGGTGTTCCATTTCGGCCACGTCGCGCGTCGCGCGTCGCCTTTAAAAAAAAGCGACGCGCGACGCCTTTTTCAATGTTAAGCTATAGGGGAAAAAAAGCGACGTCAGGTTTTGAACACGACGTCGCCCAAAAAAACACGTCGCGCGTCGCCTTTTCTACGGTGATGAAATGCGCATGTACCAGGAGAATTCATTTGCAGTTTATTTGCCGTTTGGTATTTTATCTTTAATACAATAATTTATTTTGGACACAGGGAACTGATATTAATATCCTTTATATAACAATATATTTCTCTAATAGGCACATTATGTGTTATATTTTAATTCTCTATTCTAAACTTAAAATCGTAAACTCTGGTGTGAATGAATTACCTCGTGCTGTCTGCAGATACAGTCATACATTATTATAGTTAAACACACGATGACACGGTACTGATAACGTTGTGGGTATGTCGTTTTATAGGTTCTCGAGTGTTGTATTACTTATAGTATGAACTTTCCTTGATAATTTTACAGACATAATTAACACGAGAATATAGGCTTGCGAGGGCCCTGCTAGTAGCTGTCTGTGTGACTAGGTTAACTAGTGCAGAAGTGAACATAATCTGGGATTCTTTCAACATCGATCTTAATCGGATTTCTGTAGGGTTGCTAATATATTTGTCGTAGGGTATCCACAATAAAAATATCCTCGTATTAATTCTTGAGAACCTATAAAACAACTGATGTAAATAATGGAACCCACACCCAAATCGTTATCACTGCAGTTCCCTTTCATCGTTTTGTTTAACTATAGTGTATTACTGTATCTGCAGACAGCAGGTCACTTCTTCACAGTAGAGTTTAAAATTTTAAGTTTAGAACAGAGATTCGAAATATAACATATAATGTGGATATCATAGAAATGTCTTGTTATAAAGAATAACAAGTCAGTTTCTTGTGTCCAGCATAAATCAATGTATTGAGGATACAATACCAAACGGCAAATAAACTGTAAATGAATTCTCCTGATACATGCGCATTAGGAAAGACGACGCGCGACGCGTCGCGTTATTTTGGGCGACGTCGTGTTCAAAACCCGACGTCGCTTTTTTCCCCCTATAGCTTACCATTGAAAAAGGCGACGCACGACGCGCGACGCGGATTTGGCGTCGCGCGTCGCTTTTCTTCGAGGGCGACGCGCGACGTGGCCGAAATGGAACACCATATATAACACCGCCCGAAAACTTAAACCGAATGTGTTTACGATTCCCCAACCAAATCTATTTATGTTAGCCAAATCGCCGACCCTAAATTCATCTTTTAACCTTTACTTGGTTTTTCATAAGTTATTATCACCGAAAAAATCGCCAAAATGTTGCCAGTAATGATTTCTTCGTGAAAAATAATTAATCACTTTAGGGTTTGGATTTCACTTTCAGTTTCGATTTCTGCTTGTAGAAAAAATTTGCCTTCTTCTGCTTTGGTCTGAAATGCTTGTAAAATGGATTTGCGGTTGTCAATTCTCGGACGTTCGCGTGAATGGCGCGCTCGTGACACGCCTTCAGCGCGTACTTGTAGGGGCCTTGGTCAATGACTTAACAGGTGGGCCTCCGACCCACCAGTCCGGCACTGATCACCGTGTTAGACAAGGGTTAAAGATTACAAGTATCGACGTTGGTTATTTAAAGATTAATATATTATACCCCACAACAAAACAAACAAAAATAAAATAAAATAAAGACGTTTTACGACCGATCCCATTTTTTTGAATAGGCAAGAAACCGTATTTACTTTAAAGGGACAATCCCGAATTAAACAGAGGCTCAAAAAGAAGTCTGAGAATGTATGAAAATAAAACGCCAAAATATAGGGGAATGGTGTATTACCTTGTCTCAAAACTCCAAATATTGATTAGTTTAGACGTGAACGCCAAAACTGCTTATCGGGACACGTAACCCTTTTAAGATTTCGGGTCAATTGTTTCATTGGGTGACCTTATAACGGATTACGGTTACTTGAGAGGGTTATGCAGAGAACAACCCATGTGCCGTACTTGATAAAGAAAGGCAAATTTCAACTACACATTATTTTTATAAAAAAAATGTTTGGTTTTATCCAGATACCACAAAATACACCTTTGGGCACCGGTCTCAAATTCCAGATGAAGACTGGCGGATTTTAGTCGTTTGAAAACGTATCATAAATACTGAAGTAGCTGCTTGGCCCTTTACTCGAACATTGTAAGGGATTTTAACACAAAATAAGCAGTTTTATTCTTAAAACAAATATCGGGATTAGCCCTTTAAGTTTAAGCCCCCACTCAATCAGAATCTGCATTATTTTCTAGAACCTAAGGCTTCGCAGTAATTCAACTAAAATGTTTGGATATAAATAATATACACGTTATTGCATTTAATATGACACAACAAGTGCCAGGTTTTTTTTCGGGAAAGGGGGGTCACGTGGGTAAAACGCTTGCTCGCAAGCCTGGCGGTCGGGTGTTCGATCCCTGCATTGGCCGAGAAAGAACATCCTTGTCAGTGTTGCAGGACGGAGGGTCTGATAAGTACAGATGTCTAGTCGTTCGGATGGGACGAAAACCCGAGATCCTGTGTACACATAGGCATGCACATAAATAAGTCCTTTGCAGTTGGAATTCTATAAGAGTACGCCGTAGCACCACTGCCCGGGCAAAATTTCACTCATAGCACATTGTATATGGCGTATGCCCGCCTTCATTAGTCCAGGTTAGGAGCAGAACAGTAGAATGTTAACCCCCGTTTTATTTCATTTTTTTCGAGAAAATGGGCAGTTTTGTAGGAGTCTCTAAATCATTTAATAAAACTAAAATGAGGCCTACAAATCAATATTCAACTGAGTCATTTCAAAATTACATAGTGCAATACTTAATACTTTTCCACCTATAACTGGGGGTAATAATTAATAATTTTTAAACATGTTCTCCGTCTCCGGGCCGGGCGATGCTATTGTTATTGAATGCCAAAAATAAGGTGTGGTCCGATTTGATTTTATAATGTTGAGTAGGACGATTTTTTGATGACGCTCCCACTCCCGTCACCCGGGAAATTATGTTTGTGTGAGGCGCCCCGGGCTATGGAATGAAAGAATCCATGTTGTTGTTTTTTTTAAAAAAACACACCTAAATTGTCTTTTCAGCCAAGCGACCTTATAGGCACCTGTATTATTATATTTTTCATTTGTCTATATGATCGACGAGTGTCCTCGAGAATACCTTTAGCGGTAACCACGGTATTAGACAATTATTTGCAAATAATATGCCCAAACAAATTACAATGTAATGTGTACATTGTCATACAATAATTGTAAATAATTATCTTTTCAGTAAGAAAACAAACATTAAAATGGCTTTTCAAAATTTTAATAAAAATGCATATTGCAAGAGATTATGAAATTTATCACACAAACGAGTCGAATGTGTTACTGGGTGATAATAAACTTTTTTATCAAGAGAGGGAGAAATGGGGTTTAACGTCCACTCGACACAAACTAGGTTTTATTTCAATAATTCGCTTGCGCGTAAGAGTGTTTTAGCAGTGGGAGGAAACCAGAGTGCCCGGAGGAAACCCACGAGGTTAAGAAGGCGCCCCTATCTCCATGTCACATACGCTCACACTAGGGCTCGAAACCACAGCCGCAAGCCAGAGGTGACCGGGCAGCTAGAGGTCGAAGCGCCGCATTCTAGACCACTAGGCTAGGCTATCCCAACCCCCTTATTTATCAAAGCTATCTTGCATTATTCAATCGTGCAGTAAAATAATGATGCGCGGTATTAAAATATTCAATACAGAGATGGCCGTTTTTTCTATAATAGTTTTAATGTTTAAAGTTGTGTTCGTAGCTTTTGACAAAACATGTCAACTGGAATTCCAGTTCGTTTTTACAGTGATAACATGTCGTACGGCTCAGAAGAATTCCGACAGTTTGCAAGCCAACATTCCTTTTTAGAGCACATTACCAGCTCACCAGAATATGCTCAAAGTAATAAAAAAAGCTGAAAATGTTATCAAAATAGCAAAGATGCTCATGAAAAAGGCTCAAGATAGTGTAGTGGTTCAGATTTTTACACATCACTACTGGACTGGCGAAATTCACCAAGTGAAATAATGGGAACTTTACCTGCTCAAAGATTATTCAATCTCCGAACTAGAATCACCATACATGTACCAACTGCCAGGAAATTGCTAGATCCAGAGTTCCTTGATCTGCCAAACAGAAACTGTTCAGTAGAAAACTTAAACAGTCGTGAAATTACAACAACTGTGTTTAAGAATTACCTCAACATAAATCAACCTTCAACTCATGATAAAGGAAATAGGGGACCAACGTCAGAGTTTAACAGCAAGTTGACATTAGGTCATGCGATGTTAGAACTCCTAGTAAACCTTCAAAGCCGTACGTGTGTACCGGTACCTGAATCAAGAGTCATGTCACCGAATCCTGTAATAACTCCTACAACGAATGAAACCGAACCGGTGGTATTACCTGTACCACCCGCGAGTGTGTCTACGCATAGTGAAAGAATTGTCAAAACATCTAAGATAGCTTATTTTTTTCCCTCAGAAAATACCACATAAATCTGACTTATTTTTATTTTAATAGTCTCTAAATCTGACTTTGTGTGGTATTTTCTGACGGGAAAAAAAACTATTTAAATATATATACGGTATCTATTTAAAAAATTGGAAAATCAGTAGTAATTGAAATAGTGACTAGATCTGTGTTATCTTAAAGTTCATGCATGCTCAACTAAAATTATATGTTCATGCATGCTCAACTAAAATTATATGTTCATGCATGCTCAACTAAAATTATATGTTTTATTTAGTGTTTAAAATCACTTATCTAGTACCTGTCAACATTGTTCACTGTGTGTTTGAACTTTATTTGAAGGACATTCACATATTTAAATGTGCTAAAAAATATTTAGGACATATCCAGTGAAGTAAATAATACTGACTTTGAAAAGTTCACATTATTTTATAAAAACAACGCCGTGGCTAT